>CM044967.1:8897660-9497660 GCA_024516035.1 Bactericera cockerelli
CTTTGATCCTGAATATACTGGGTATCTTCTTTCACTATGGAAACAAGTACACCAAAGAAAACAGGAGAAAGTGAGGTGATCAAACTCACATACAATGGTAATACCTACATTTACTCGAATCCCTTAGCAAACGGGAACTCCATTGTGAAATGTATCGTAGACAATTGCAAAGGTACAGCCGTAGCCAAAAAGTCAAAGGATAAATTATACAAAATACTAGCCTCAAAAAATGATCATACGGATCCCAAGTGCATTTCAAAAGAAGCAAACAAAGAAAAAGCTGATCTTTACAAAACAGCAATTGATAACAAAGACCAAAGTGAACTAAATTCAACTGCTGAAATTGAGACTATCAGACACGAAAGAAACCTAATGATTGCGAATATAGCCAAGCAAAAAGAAGAGATATCGCTGCTAAAACAACTTCTTGAACAAAAAAATACCCTCATAGAGCAGTTGCAAACTTCTTTAGAAACAACCAAAGCTGGCTGGGACACCGACAAAACTGAATTGCAGAATTTAAAAACAAAAATAAGAACTAGTGAAAATTCTCATTTATTGGAGAAGTCAGGATTCAAAAAAGTAACTTTTATGCCTTCCACAGCAGCATCAACTAGTTCTAATAATAATAACAATGGAACACTAAATCAAGATAAATCTGAACACCCAATCACATCTCCAACAAAAAACGACTCTAGCTCTGGAATTAACAAGAGTGACAACAAACAACATGTACTTTTAATTGGAGACGATCATGTAAAGGACCTTGCTTTTAAATCGGCGAATTTCCGGTGTCCAGAAGGATTTTCATTTAGTACTTACCATATCTCTGGTAAGAATATAAACTTTATTGTAAACGCGATACAGCCTGAGAAAATAAAAACAGCATCAATCATATGCTTAATGGCAGGAATGCATGATATTTATAACACCCCTTGGAAGAACATAGAAATATCATTGAAAAAGTTGCAGGAGAAATGCCATAACAAAAAAGTTGTAATTGTACTTGTACCGCCAAGATACGACAGAGATTACGCCAACTATCAGGTCGTTAACTTCAATGAAAAATTGAAGAACTTCATCAAAAATATGCAAAACATTTCTTACCTTGAAACCCATAGCTTCATACAAAGAAGACATATGGGAAAGGACCATATTCAATTAAACAAAACCGGAAAGTTTGTACTAACCATTAAAATAACGCAACATGTCCAAAATCCTAACTATGGAATGAAGAAAGTGCCTTTTAAGGCAATGAAAACAAAACAAACATCAGGTGCGTCAACAGGAAAGCACTGGGTACCCCCGCGATATACAAGACTTCTATCAGACTTCGTACCGAAGAATTATACGTCATCTGTGTTATCGTCAAACCGCATATCAAGAAAACCTCAGTTTTCAACTGTACACCAAACGCAGTCTCGAACTCAACAGCATATGACGTCATCACACCATGCGAGGGAGAATTATCCACCACTGCCGATACCTACTCATCAAAGAACACAACTGCTACCGCCAGTAGTCAATACACCTCGTAATCACGGCATTCCAGTTGAAGTGCGGAGATGCAGATGCAACTCAGCAACTCAAAGAAACCCCCGTATGTCACGAGTCACGACAAGTAATGTTCCATCTATCCGGTCATATGGACAGTTCAATGCTCCGGACTCGTCACATGGACGATTTTTCTTAAATGATAATGACATCAGCTCGTACTATGTAACCCATTCTAGTCACTTTTTTGACGATCAGGTCAAAAATTTTCGACTTGTAATGACAACTCTTGTCTAGATGAGAGGATAAACCTGTACAGTGTAAATAGTTCAAACATAGATATAAGCAATACTATTAGTAATAGTATTTTACCAGTGACACAATCTGAGATGTTAAATCCCGAGTCAGCTAGTCATGACTCAGGATTACATCAGCAGAATTATTGCAATGTGAAAAATACTCCTGACAATGCAAATCATATGTCCCCTACAAATGATTTCAATTTCAAGCTCATTCAAAATAACTCAGACCCTCATAGCATAAACAATACTTCTCAGCCAGGACTCAAGGTCGACCTTAATACTAGTACTAGAATCTCTGGTGATACCATACGTTTGTTGTATCAGAATGTTCGTGGCCTTAAAACAAAAACAGATCAAATTTATCAAAACATATTGAGTGAAGATTTTGATCTTATAGCTATCACAGAATCGTGGTTATCACCAGATATTCATAATAATGAGATTTTTGACCCTAGATATAATGTATTTCGCCAGGACAGAGATCCCGTCAAATCTAATAAGAAACGAGGGGGTGGATTGATTTTTGCTTCCAAATCGTCTCACTTTCTCACGACTAGAATAACAAAATGGGACATCTCTGATGAACAATGTGAGACAATGTGGCTCAAAACTTCATACAGGGGAGACTCTTTTTATCTAGCCTTAGTTTACTTTATTCCACCTGTAACAAGTTCCACCATAGAAAACTTTGTGAACTCCATGATAAATATCACTGATATACAAGGTCATAAAATAATAATTCTAGGTGACTTTAACATGCCTGATTTTATTGTACAATACGAAAAAGTTACACCTGATAATAATACTTCAATCTTTATAAGGCTGTTAAGTTACTTTAATCTTAGCCATAGAAATACCGTAAAAAACTTTTATGATAAAATTTTAGACCAATGCTTCGATAATTTTGACTCACATTACACTTCTAATTTGCAAAACAAAACTGGTATTATTCAAATAACTCGTGGTAACCCCCTCGTAAAAGAGGATAAACATCATCCAGCCCTAGAATTAATACTAGGATATAAGAAAATTAGCCAAGAAAAACATTATCAATATTTAATGACTAAATTTAATTTTCATAAAGCCAATTTACCTATGTTAAAACTAGAATTAGAGAAAATACAATGGGATGATCTAAAATATCTTGATGATCCTAACAATATTCTTGACCAGATATACACAAGACTGAATAACGTTTTTAAAGACCACATTCCTCTCACTTCTATACCCAAAATACATAAATTTCCATTATGGTGGTCTCACACAACTAAAAGAAATTTTAACCGCAAAGAACGTTTACGTAAAACAAAAAATAAAAATATCGAACAATCAAACAAATACTCAGAACTGAGACGTACAGTAAAGAAGCAAATAAAAACTGATTATAAAACCTTCATCCAAAACTCTGTAAAACAGCTTAAAACAGATAGTAAATATTTTTGGAAATTCATTAAACAAAAAAAAGAGCCTGGAAAATTAAAACAATATATATATAAAGATAAAATAATCTCTTCTCCTAAAGAGATTTCACAAGCTTTCGCTGAACATCTTCAGACATCTTTTGCTCCTGACTCATGCACTTATAATATTTTTAACCTTCCACCTAGTATCTCGAGTGACTTTTTCTCTTTGCCAAAGGTTAGAGAGTCCGATATTTTGTTTCAAATCAATCAAATTGAATATAAAAAACCAGCAGGCCCAGACGGAATTCTACCCGGGTTTATCAAAAAAATTCCAAATGGATTCGTACGACCTCTTATGATTCTTTTTAACCGCTCATTAGATAAATCTGTTTTTCCATCCAAACTAAAAGAAGCTGTCGTCACTCCTATTCCTAAAAAAAGTTCCGATAAAATAGAGGACCAGCGTCCTATTTCAAATATTAATGCTTTCGCTAAAATCTTCGAAGGAATAATTTATGATACCTTATCAGTTTTCATATTCAATCATGTAAGCATTCATCAACACGGGTTCATTAAAGCACGTTCTACTGTTACAAACTTGGTAGAGTTTTCTCACTTTATAGCTGAAAATATTGAACGTAAACAAATCGACGTACTATATACCGACGTTGAAAAAGCATTTGACCGACTTAATCATGATGCCATACTCAGAAAAATGAATACTCTAGGTTTTTCCAGACCATCTTTATCTTTCTTCACATCATACCTAAGAGACCGCAAACTAAAAATCGGAGAAGTTACAATCACACCTAACTCTGGAGTAGCTCAGGGGTCAAAAATATCTAGCCTTTTATTTATAATGACGTATGACGATATTAGAAATCATATTAAATATTCTCACTACAGCCTTTATGCTGACGACTTCAAAATTTACAAAGCTATTAACTCGCCTGAAGACTGCTACCTTCTTCAACGTGACATAGATGCTGTATCTGATTGGCTAACAACAATTGGATTAAATTTCCATCCACTTAAGTGTAAACAAATTTCTTATAGTACTAAAGAAAAACGCATCGCAAGCACATACACCATAAATAATCAACCCGTGGAAACTACAAAATCTTTCAAAGACCTTGGTGTGTTATACCAATCAAACTTCTCCTTCATACCACATATAGAACAAATTGCAACCACGGCCTACAGAAACTTGGGTATGATTATTCGATATTGCAAACAAATCGATGATATTGATGCTATTCGAGTTCTGTATTTATCTTTAGTTCGATCAAAAGTTGAATACGCCTCACTGATATGGTCTCCTAGTCAAAAAAATCATTCAAAAACAATCGAAAATATACAAGCTAAATTTGCTAGATATCTATTCAAAAAAGTAAATAATTTTTATCCGACATATCCAGAGCAAATCTCTTACTCGCTTCTTATTGAAAACCTTGACCTGCTTAAGCTGGAAGATCGAAGAGAACTAGAAAAAATGAAATTTCTTTACAAAATAATAAATAATAACATTGACGCACCACAAATTCTTTCAAAGATCTCCTTCAAAGTTCCTCGACCAGGCCTGAGACAAAGAAACTTATTCTTTGACATACAAAACAATATTATTTCACCAAAATCCCCCATCACATCGTCCATGAAGACATTCAATAACTTGGACATAAAACCTGATTTTTCGTTAAACTACAACGATTTCACAGATTTTCTGAACCCTCAATAGCAGAGCCTAATTCAAAAATGAAATATCCGTTAATACATTTTAAATAGGTAATAGAATTTATCAATCTATTCATATTTACCTTTATGTACTTAATTATAAGAATTAGTTTTATGAAAATTATTATCCTATTGTATCGATTAACGAAACCTATATGTATATTTATGCTAGTATTGTTACATTTAATTCCTTTATTATATGTAATGTTGCATATCTTAATAAAAAAAAAAAAAAAAAAAAAAAAAAAAAAACTGTAATGTCTTTGGGTAGTTATAAAATAATTATGTACTTCTTAAAATTATACTAAACATTTTGTTTCTTTCCTTTTCCAGCAAAGTGCATGGATATGTATTTCGACCAAAATCAAGTCTTGGACCTTTTAATAAGTCGCCAGGATCTCCCCTTACAAAGGTAATGTCAACACATATTGAGGGTTACCAAATTCACTAATTCCAAAAAGAGTAAAAACCACGTGCAATTATCTAGTAAAATTCCATTTTTTTCAAATGCCTATTTATCAGACTAGGCCATAGTAACAATACAGTCATAGTGTTTATGTAATATTCATTATGAACGGAGCCTAGACTTTGGGTCTGGGCGTCCATATAATCCTCTCACCACCGTGATACAGGTATCTTTGCCTCACGGACACGAAATTATTATTATAATATTCATTTTTATTTTTTTCAGAGTCCTACTACACCGACACCTACTGGTTCCATTCCTAACCAAAGCAAGGGGCCCCCACCAACTTCAGAATTTGACTACCTGGTTCGCAGTGTTGTAGAACTAGGAATGGAATAGAAAACACTACATATAAAATTTCCCTCATCTAAGTAAACGGTCGTGTACGAGTATTTTTTTTATTTTTATTTTTCTTTCCAAAAGTACATGCAATGGGCGATGTAATCTGTTTTCCGTATGTTCATCCTTTATTTTTTACCTTGCGGGTAGAGTGATAAAATGCTTCTTAATACATTTAAACTGTACACAAAAAAATCAACAAATATTCACTTCACTCTTGGTTTCATCATATTTCTCAGTCATATTGATCCATAACATTGCTAGTCTTTAATTTATCTTTGGTTGGTATGTCAAAAAGTGCTGTGATACACAAAGTATTTAAATACAGATTACACTGTTTAAAATAAAACTAAACTTTTTGACTAAAACTAGTCTATACTAAACTAAACTTTCAATTTGTCTTGAGCATGCAAACCAACATCCAATGACATGTAATGGTATATAAATAAGTTTTATACCTATTGGATAAATAGCAATAATTATTTTGATTACAGTTACCATAGATTTTAAACATTTCTTGTTATAATTTTCTTTTTTACTTTTTGATTATATTTAACTCATCAATAAATCTTGGTGTCATTCTATTGTAGATTCTATGATCTTCTTGCAAAGTACTTGCTGTAGTAAAATTACTGCAAACTACAAATAATATATAATGACTCAAATAAAATTATATGTTCACCCTTTCTAAACATTTCTGTGTGCTCTTTAATATATTTCAATTATTTCTACTTATTTATCAAATGTATATAAAAAATGCATTCTTTTTTTTTATTCATTTTACTTCCGAGAAATTTCTAATATTATAAATCCGAAGTATTGTGTTCGTTTTTGTAAAAGAAAATAATATTTTTTTGCTCCGATTTCAATTTTTTCATATTTCTGGACGTTTCATAACGTCCTGAGCAACTTTGGTTTTGTGTACGTCTGTCGGTCCGTCGGTCTGTTAAAAATATTCCTTGTAACGCGCAAATCTCAGAAACTACTTAACGGATTTTGATGAAAATTTGCACACATATAGAAGACGTTCTGCAGATGGTCCCATTTTAAATTCAACAAATTCGTACAAGCGGTTCTGGGTGAAAGAGACCATGCGCCTGACCACTAGCTTTTTACTTAAACACTTATATCTCGTGAACGGTACACCCGATTTTGATAAAAAAAAAAAATTGTGTATATGCATATTATCGTTCTACGTAGGCTTTTTATTTTTTAATTAATTATAATTTAACTGTGATATTTAAGAAAATCCGAAATTTTGGACAAAAAAGTCAAATAAAAAGGTCCGCGACTTATAGGAAAAACGGTACCTATTCTACCATATCAAGCAAAATTTAAAGAAAATTGGTTTAGTGGTTTTGGAGATACAAGTGATTCAGTATGAACTCTCAAAATTGCCACGTGTATACAATGTGAACCAATCATGAGGAAGTATTGTGTCCATAATCGGCAGTGTATTTTTTTCTTCTTCTTTATATGGCTTCAATAGCATGGTCATGAACTGGGGATTTACCCTCCATTCGCTGGAAACTCACAAACTACTCTCACCCAGCCTGAATGGAACTAGTGGAAGTTGTTGACCTCATTAGTGATCTTATAAACTGGTTTGTTCAACTAGAATACTTATACGGTACGCGGCTGGTTCACGCCTTTGCACACGTGAAGTAAAAATGGTGCACCCTTTGCAAGCACGATACTAAACTTGACGATAACAGGAAAACTGATTACAACTTTATACCTCAATCGTGCTGAACGTTTACTAAAGCAAGTAGAATTCAAGCCCATCATTATTATATTATGCTTTATTAGGTAAGAAAAAAATATATACAGTAAAATACAATGAAATTATAAAGAAAAACTAAATAGATTCAAGAAACAAACAAGAACAAAAAAGAGAATGAAGCTAATGTCCTACCTAAAGTGCAGGGTTATTGCCTGTGGTAATCTCTTTCACCCAACCCTTTTACAAAGCCTTTTACACGTTTACAGGAAGTAGAATTCACTCTCTCTCTAACTACTAACTACGCTGAGTTGAGCGTGTGTAAAAGCAAGGCTTCCTGCAAGGTTATGTGTTATCTGGGATGTATGATGACTTGGCGAAGCGAGTGTAGGCCACTAGTTTAGAAATAAATAGGTATTCGTTATCCGCTACGTGTAATTATATTTTAGAGGCCTTGTGCTTCACCACAAAATTTGTGGGACAAATAAACATCAAAACAAAAAACCGACCAGTGGGAAAAACAGGGATTTCGCTATTCTTTTTAACAGAGGAAAATTTCTATTGTAATTTCTCTTTGAGAAACCGAACTCTGATATAGCTGCATAGTATACTCCGCAACACCTTGTATAACATTATTGGTACACAGTATAACATTAGCGATTTATAATTATTTCTTTCACTAAAATTTATCCTATTACAAATGTACGGTAATTTCTACTTAAAATAACAACATAATACCTATGTACGGTACTTTTCACTGATTCATACGATATTACTGCTCTCGTGTTTTTCGGGCTCTCCTCACTTTCCTGACCTGAATCCTCACTTCGTTCTTGTAACCTCCTTGGACCCAAGTTCCAGTACTTCTCCAGTTCCACTCCATTCCATTACTTCCACTATCATGAAATTCATAAATTTGTAATAGAATTTAAAATAATCATTCCAATCATAATTTTCATTCTAAAAGTCAAATTTTATTGAATTAATCCCCTGTTTAATGACTTATTTAATTATTTAACAACAAAAATAATCTGAAATCTTGCATAGATTTGATCCATTATTTAAAGTTCATCTCACACCACTGGCTCTTTCAAATTTAAACTAAAACCAGATATAATTCATCACTCCCTTGACTACAAGCTAATACTTTAAAATGGTAAGTTCTTTTTCCTTTGAAATGTTGGTAAATTACTAAAACAAGACCATGATGATGCCTTAATTATTATTAATTTATTCATAAGGTGTATGGTTCAAGATATAGATAAATGTTGGCTGTTTGTCTATGAGGTATGTAAAATGAGTAGTGAGTACCTAGTGTGCAGTTACATGGATAATGACTTAATGAGTAAGAACCAGAGATGTATATTTTTTTAAGGATATGAAGAGAAAAATCTTTAGGAGCTCTTGCTTTAGTACAATTTTATTCATACATCAGTCAATGGTGGATACACTCTAGTGCTGTTTTTCCATACAACCCCATGTATTTGCTTGCAGACTAAATTCAACCTTTTGAATAAAAAGTTCCTGTCATTTTTGTGTCAATAGAAAACTCACAGTATGAGGAAAACTCAAAATTTAAATATTTTCCATTGAAAAACTCATGTAAAATTTAACCAAAAGAGAAGCATTTTTTGTTGGTTGTATTTTTTTGTTTTGCAAATGGGCTTTTTTTTTAGTGATGAGTGAATTATCTCTTCATAACAGTTATTTTGCTGCTGTTATTGATTTTGTTCATATCAAATAAGTACACTCAAATTTATTAGAAAAAAGACACACACATTAAGCTAAGAGCTTGAAACAAGAATATTGTAGATAAAGTACTTTGAGTAGGTAAAAGATTTGTTTTAAATATTCCTATGACAAATGCTATATTTTTTTTTAATTTGCTCCATTGTAGAAACTTCAATACTTTTTCCAAAATAATTCATTCATTTTCATACATAATATGTCTACTCTTACTTACAGGGCAATGAAAACTCACTTCCAATGGAGCTTTGTGCTAACTGTAAGTATTTCAAGTTTTTATGAATTTGATTTTTTTTTTACTTAGTTATTTTGAAACATTAAAAAAAAAAATCATTACCTTTAAGAGGGTACAAGGTACAAAACCTATTAAAAAAAGCATTTTCTTTTTAGTGGACACCATTCAACTTATAAGATTTTCAAAAGCAAGTTTTTTGAAAAGTCCTATTTTTGAATGTCCTGAAACCCAACACCAACTGTACCACAAACTCTTAGGTGTATATGTAATTTTGATTGTTGATGTCATTATTTTCAGTTGATGCTGATGAAATAAGAAGGCTTGGCAAGCGATTCAGAAAATTAGATCTGGATAATTCTGGTGCTCTGAGTATAGATGAGTTCATGTCACTTCCTGAGCTTCAACAGAATCCATTGGTGCAGAGAGTGATAGACATATTTGATGAGGATGGCAATGGCGAAGTTGACTTCAAGGGTATGTATTATTAGTACATTCTTTATTACTGTAAAGACATTTAAAGATACACTGCCAATTATGGACACAATACTTCATCGTGATTGGTTCACATTGTACACACTTGGCAATTATGAGATTTTTTACTAAATCACTTGTATCTTCAAAACTTCTTAACCACTCTTTAAATTTTCATTTTTTCTACAAAAAATTCTCCAATATAATTTATGTGTACAATATTCAATGAAATCTATTCAGTAGTTTCTGTGATTTGTGTGTTACAAGGAATGTATTTAACATACCAAGAGACGGACATAAAACCAAAGTTGCTCAGGAGGTTATGAACTGTCCAGAATTATGAGAAAAAAATTGGAGCAAAGAAAAACTAATGGTAACAAGAAGTATACATTTACAAAAATGAAAACAATACTTCTGATTTCTAATATTAGAAATTTATTTTAAGTAATATAATGGTAACAAGAAAATATCAATTTGAATACAAGAGGATGATGCATAAAAAAAAGATAAATATATAATTAATTGATAAATCTGTTGAATCAATTTTGGATTTTATTTTTCAGAATTCATTCAGGGAGTATCTCAATTTAGTGTTAAGGGAGATAAAGAGTCAAAATTAAGATTTGCATTCAGAATCTATGACATGGACAATGATGGGTTTATTTCAAATGGAGAGCTCTTCCAAGTAAGTAAACTGAGGAAATATTTCTAGCCATACTAGTCTTATCTATTTCAGAATTTATATTACCACAATTAAACAGGGTGTATCTTAACTGATGTGCATTATTTAAGTTAGGTTTAAGGGGTCTAAAAGGTAGTCTCCATATAATTTGTCCTTACTACATTTCTTTTATGAAAAAACATTTTTTTTTTTTAAATTTGGGTTAACCGTTGCTCTCAACTGCATGGTTGTAACACTATGAGGGTTTTACCCTCCATTTCCAGAAAACTCTCAATGAAACAGAAAAAAAGAAGATAATTAAAAAAAAAAATGTATTTTAATGATTGGTATGCTATGTACTTTGGCAATCAGCAAAAATGCTGACAGCATCTTTGTTTTACTGTTTATAATAAATAAAACATTTGTTTCTCTCTGAAACCCACATTAACCTCACCCAGCCTGGGTTGGGCCAGAATGCCAGCAACATGAAATCTTCACCTCACTGGACTTTGCTTGACTTTGGTGATCCTACGAGAACTGGTGCATTCAATGCACCATTGACGCTGCCCAAAAAAAATATATTTCATTTCTTCTTTTATAGATTCTGAGTCATAGAGAACTTTGTGACCCAATGTCTGCTGGGTTTATAATACAGGGTGGGGCAAAAGTCTGGAAACCCCTGAATAACTTTCGAATGCCTTCTTCGGTAAACTTAAAATTTTGTATGGTAAACCAGGCTAATAAGACCTTCTTTTAGAGTGGGGTCGATTTTTGTTACCGGCCCCCATGTCGGGGCCAGGGGGGCCAACTTCATTTTTTTAAATACGAACCCCCACCTTGCGATACATTTTTGGAAAGGTCTTCAAATAAGAAATACATTGGTGCAAATTTTATTTTTTTAATATTTTTTGTTTGCAAATGGCGTCCAACTTTGTGTATGCAGTAAAGTCTGGAAACCCCTGAATATCTTTTGAAAGGGCTTTCTCAGTTAATTTAAAATTGTGCACGGTAAGTCGGGGTAATTAGACCTTTCCAAAAATGTATCGCAAGGTGGGGTTTCGTATTTAAAAAAATGAAGTTGACCTTCCTGGCCCCGACATGGGGGCCAGTGAAAAAAAATCGGACCAATTCTAATATAAGGTCTAATTACCAAGGATTACCGTACACAATTTTAAATTTACTGAGAAAGTCCTTTCGAAAGATATTCAGGGGTTTCCAGACTTTACTGCATACACAAAGTTGGATGCCATTTGCAAACAAAAAATATTAAAAAAATAAAATTTGCACCAATGTATTTCTTATTAGAAGACCTTTCCAAAAGTGTATCGCAAGGTGGGGGTTCGTATTTAAAAAAATGAAGTTGGCCCCCCTGGCCCCGACATGGGGGCCCGTAACAAAAATCGACCCCACTCTAAAAGAAGATCTTATTAGCCTGGTTTACCATACAAAATTTTAAGTTTACCGAAGAAGGCATTCGAAAGTTATTCAGGGGTTTCCAGACTTTTGCCCCACCCTGTATAACACAAGATACACAATATAAAACATATGTCACAGGTGGTCCAACCTATATTTATCATATAATTTGATCACTGGAGATCTTTTAGTGGGTCATGTCATTACTAATAGCCTATAGCAGATGTAATGCTTATATATTTATATACCAAAAACCCTCATTTATAACCAGCTGGGTAGAGGACATTGGTTTTTTCTACAGATTATGTAAAGAATTATATGAGGATGTGATTTGTCATCATTCACAGAGATTTTTTTATGGGTTTGATGGCAAAGATTGCCTCAGACAATAATCACGTCCTTTGTCAATATTATTCTTGTCAATAAAGAGTTATTATTATAAAACATCAAAATTAGATTTTAGGAGGGGACAAGAAAAGAGAGTTATTTTGTTTAGTGAATTATTATTTTATCCATATAAATGTAATGTTGTTTCTTTTCTCATTTCCAATCAAGGTTCTAAAAATGATGGTTGGCAATAACTTGAAAGACGCTCAGTTGCAGCAAATTGTTGATAAGACCATTCTGTTTGCTGACAAAGATGAAGATGGCAAGATCAATTTCGAAGAATTTTGTAGTGTTAGTACTGCAAGTATTATAACCATGTTCCCTACATTCAACATCTAATCCTTCATTATCATTCCATTTGTGATCGCCGCAAAAAAAATTCACTAAGAGCCTGGAAATTTTTGTATATTGATTTTCAGATGGGCTCAAACTTATCTATGGTAACTTGTAGTTTTCTACTTTAATTAAGATTGATTTGTTTACTCTTTTAAAGGGGTGTGTTGGCCATGTCAGGTTTTTTAGAATGGGCACTGCCATCTTTAAAATCTCATCACATGATGCTATGTCATCAAATTTCTTGCAGCTTGCTCTCACGAGATACATGCACACGGTGGACAATCTCTCAATGAGTAACCAAACTAACTCAATAAATCTTTGTGTTTAGTTTATGAAGCTTGCTGGTGGCGGTGTCCAACTTCAACAACCACCACAGCCAAAAATTAATTTTACATAAATATTTTTGAGGAATGCAGATAAAATACTCAAATAGTTACTTCTAGTAGAACTAAAGTTGGGACTTTACCGAGTGCAACATTTTGTTGTGCAACGCTGCGCTACGTTTCATGCTCCACTCTTTCTTTTGGATAGAATGAAATCGAACCCCACTCACTTTTCAAAACTTTCCATTTAAAATTCGAGACGAAATGTTGCAATCAGTGGGATCCCGGCTTAAGATTTAACAGGACTAAATCAAGTTCATTCATGTTTTTTTCTCAATATCCATCATGTTTAATTTATTTTTTTGTTTGTTACCTATGTGCAATATTAAGTACAATAATTTGGTACAGTATTAGGTTTTGAGACTGCCTGTTCATTGTGTGTTAACACAGGTTTCCTTACTGTACTTTTATTTTTCAATAATTTTCTTGTTGTATTTTTTAAAAACAACAAATTAAAATAGTTTTGAAGATATGAGTTTTTCATTGCCTCTCTCTTTGGCTACAGTACTTACAGTGTGAAATGAGCAATTTAAAGTAATTTAATATCTCCTTCCTGTCTTTATCTTCCATTTTTAATTAAATACCAAGGAGGAGATAAAATGCAACAAGAAAAATATCAACAAAAAAAAAACCATTTACTTTTTGTTCTAGTAGATAAATGACCTTGGGCAAGACGATTAGAAACAAGGCAAAGGACTTAAGCACTTAAGAGGAGAATAATTTCCATATCTGTTGTTATTATGAAATGTTAAGTCATACACCATCAATAATTCCATGCTAGAAAAGAGACCGGAAATAATATATTTTAAGTCAAGGAAAGTTACCCAAAATGCAATATTTCAAATTAAGATATCATAATATGTTTATAGTATGTGCACTGCTAGTCACGTGGTTAACGCGCTAGTCTGGTAATCCAGGTAGCGTAGGGATCCGTTGTCTTGAATCCCACCCAGTGCATGAATTTTCCCTCATTTATTTGAGTTTGTGACCAAATAATAGTAGGACACTGAGGGTTAGGTGGTAGAAAGTGCTTTGAGCATTAACCTCGCCTAGTGGTTACCTTCGACTAAAGAGTGTTATTACTAACACTTAGACGACCGGCATGGTTTTTCGTGAATTCTCTTGTGGGACCGGCGATAATACGGCTCTCCGACATTGTGTACCACCGGTGGTACACCCGGTCCATTCCGTACGAACGTGCGTGTACCACCGGTGGTACACCCGGTCGTCTAAGTGTTAATATATGTATATACATAAAATTTATATCAAATAGAAAAAATAATAATAAATTATTAAATCTTTGTGTTATTATGTCACAATTATTTTAGTGGGTAGTGCAGATTTATAGGATTTTTCGTTTCTTTGATATTCTTGGGTATCATTTGCCCATAATTCCGCCACTGGTTCCTGCTCATATTAAAACTCACTTTCCTCGCGAGGAAAGGTTTGTGGTTTCATTACATCCAAGTACAGAGCAGAAATAATCCTGCCGTGCTGGGGATTGAACCAAGGTCAACATTCGTGCAAGGCTAATGTGCTACCCATTTGGCCACGGTGACAGCAAAAGAAAAACGATCAATAAAAAATACTCAAAAATCCTGTATTGAAAATAACTTTTTGGCCCATTTCTAGTTTTGTTATCAAAACTTGCTTTTTTTCTATTTCTATGTTTTCATAATTTTATCTTTTCAACCATTCCATGGGATATTGAATAATTAATTTTTCCGTTTACAAACTGTAATGTAGATTTACCATGTCCTATTGAGAAATTTTGTTTCTCTTAATAACATAAAACAATTATCCATTTAAAATCAGAACAATGTCGAAATAAATTTCGAAAGTAGGTAGTCTGATTATAGCCCATTACACGCCCCTACATTCTTAAAATTAAATGTAACGACAGCCAAATGTACTTGTGCTATCTTTTATGCTAGTTTTACCATCTAAGTCCTGGTATTCATATAGTAAACCTTACACTCAGTATTATTTATGAAGGTAAGAAAGTTTTTTAATTTTTTTTCAGTTATTTTCTTAATTAATTAGTTTGTAAAATTTGAATTATTCACAATTCCTTCACTTCAAATTATGACTACCTACTATTATTTAAATTGTAATATTATCCAATTTTCTAAGTAAAATACTGTAGTGCTCTAAAATGGAAGGAAAAAAAATTAGGTGAATTCTGACCACCCTGCTATAAAAAGAAAACGTGAAATGCAACAGCAAATGTGATTGATTTTTTCTCCTTAACAAATAAAAAGTCAACATGATGTGTAACTTGTGTAAAAATGGGATAAGATACTTCAAGTAATTAAATAAAAATGTATTTTCCATCTGAATTGGAAGCATAGAATTTAACCAGATCCAGAATACAAAGTTGTTACTTGAATTTCTTAGAGGTTGTTCGGAAAACTGTAAGATCACAAGATTTACATACTTTAGAGAGAAAAGAAGTAACTGCTCAAGCATTTCGAGTCCCTTACCAGTGCTCACAATCCAGTGGGGATTACACATTTGAATTATCTAATCTATTTGTAATTAATAATTTTATAGTTCAGTGTTATTTTATTAACTAATCATAAGAAAATGTTTTAGAGAATAACAATCAAAGTTCTGATACCTACAAAAACTTTCGAAATATTTTCTTAATTAGAACTTTATTTTCCTTAATTATGTCTCAAATTCTAGGCATATTGAATATTATATAATGTAATTTTTTCAATATATTAAACAACACCAAGAGATTAAATACATAGAATAATATGTAGCCTGTTATATTTGTGGAGGGTTTTGTTATTCATGATTTCAAGAATAGTCACCATTTTACTAGTCTAAAAAATACGTCCAATTGTAATATTTTAACTATACTTTTCTTGAAACAGGGCTTTCTACATGTAGAAATCCCTACAAGTTAGGATTAACCTCAAAAATCATCATATGCCTAAAATAATATTTTTTTTTCTTTTAAATAATGTTCATACAGGGTTTTTATTTTCTAGTGGTGCCAGAGGATTTCACATGGGATTTTAGTTTATGTCTGGTATATTCTCCCAGTTCGCTTATAGTCAATCAGACAAATGGCTGGTTAGTTGGATTGATCTTTGTGTTCCCCAAGATCAACACTAGTGACTTTATGATGGTTAACTTAGTAAGTAGTTCAGGGCTGGATCAACCTTCTGCTTGGCCCGTAGTGAGGGCCCTCACATTCAAATAGCAACGGTAATTGAATGAAATTTCTAGAAATTTGAAGACTTTGTTTATACATATGTGTAGGAAGACTGTGGATAGCGACTTTTTGATGTCCATCGGATCTTTTTGGCCCCGCATAGCAAAGCTCGTGTCATTACCTCGAAGGTTGTCAGACTTTTGGGACCAGGCTATTTTGTTTTGCTTTAATAGGTATGTTTTGTAAATTTCACCAATGAAGGTATTGTATCTAGTGTACGAGAAGTTCCCCAAAAAGCGCGGGGCCTGTAGCACATGCTACAAGTGCTACTATTTTTAATCCGGCCCTGAAGTAGTTCTATAAAGCTTTAAATTGATGAGTAAGTAGAATAATAGCAGTTATTTTCACCAACTTCACAGATTTGAATTTTGGACAGGGTGATTCAGGAAAATATGTACATTTGATAGCATATTTCATGGCTATGCATACAGGGGTTAACTCTTAAATAAAAGTTCCGAAAATAAGTCCTAATGGAGGGGTACATATCTTTTAACGTTCTTATTTTACTAGAGCTATTTCCAAAAAGTTAAAACCCAATTCTCAATACATGGAATCCCTTCTTTTCATCAACATAAAATTTTCATGTTGTTGAAATTTTTATGGGTGGCCACAGGACGATCAATTGTAAACAAAAAATCCCATTTATTTTTTGATGGTAGAACTATAATAATATATTTTCCTAATTGAAACTAATAGTTTCTGTACAAGAAAGGTCTGAATACAAGAAAGGTCTGAATACTTTTTTTTAAATTTTATATCAGAAAGTAGAGAGAAAATATTTGCCAAATGCTACTTTCTCTTATCCAACAATATTTATTTTGCAAATGAATAATTAGACAAAAATGAAATAGTATTCATGAGTACAATGGCAGTCTTGTACACTACTAAAAATTATCGGACATAATTATCACAGCCCTTTGACCGATTTCAAGAAGCATTTTATTATATCAAATTTTCACTTGTGGAATTTAAATACTATTCCCCTTTTAAAATTCTAGCAAGGAAATAAGATCCTTGCCAATTATACAGTTGACTCTTGTGGCCGCTTCTGAAACTTCAATGGACATGAATTCCTTGTCAGACATCTGATAATTAATTCATGTCAATTTGAGCGTTTTTTTTTTTTAAATCTGAATCGCCCTGTATATTATTTATTTGAAATGTTCCACTTTTTAGAGCATCTTCAGTCATAAATTAGATCATTCTTCGACATTTAAGAAATATATTTCATTTAATTCCTTAGCCCTCAGAAAGATCATAAAATAAATTTATTTCTATATTTTCCACACTTTTTATTTGCTTTACTGGTTCACATCTGAAAATGCTGTGGGACTAATTTGTACCTATTTTACTAGTCCTAGATCCTTTGTGGATCAGGAATTTAACACTATGTACTTTATAACTACTAGTCGAAGGATTTTTTTCTTTAAAGTCCCATACAATGATGGAATAGGTTCCTGTTGTGAACCTATGTCAGTTTAATATGTAAAAAATGTGGCAAGTGCCAAATTAATATTTTTTCTATGATTACCTAAAAATGTTATTAATTCATTCTTACCATTCCTATTTATATTTTGAAGAGTATCTACCTCTCTCTTTTTATAATTTTATTATAAATTTCATCAAATGGACTTACACAGTTACTTTTTACTGTCACTGTAGAAAAACAGAGTTATTATAAATTTATGTGGTTTTTTTTTTGAAGTTATGACTTGTATTTATTCTGATTTACTCTTGAAAAGAATCAGAACATTTAGCATTACATTTTGACTTTAGTTTTTATTATAATATAATAAAACTGAAAATTACTATTTCATTGAATAATTTTCTTATTGTATTACATTAAACAACATTGTCCTACAATATTCTATAGTATAATTAGTAAGTTTTGTTTGTTAGATTTCACCTTAAAGTGTTTTTTATACACTAATAATATTACCTAATGTATAATTATGTAGAATTATTAATCTTTTTATTTAATCTGTCTATGTGATCTAGGTTTTTCCAGTTGTCAGTTTCTCAATTGGAATGCATATATTTTTTCCAAGTTATTATTTATTTTCGTTTTGATTTATTAAATGTTAGTTGATTTTACACATAAAAATCTTCTTCTTATGAATACAGCTAGTATAGCTGCTCTATTTTTATTGGGCAGACTTCTTATGATTTTCATCCTACCCCTTTATCTAAAAGGAACTGCTTTAATTAGAGATATTTTCTCTTGTACACGAATTCATTATAGAATTTTGGGAGTCCATTTTTTAAATATTACTTGTTACTTGTCAATATATTTCCAAATTAAAAATATCTATTTCAAGTAAAACACCTGTAAATCTCGACCAATATACCCTCAACCCGGTATCAATGGACAACACTTGAAACTATCGAAACAGATAAAAACAATAGAGTATTGTCCAATCACAATAAAAAACTTACACTTTATTCAAAAATGGCTATCTTCCTACAGGTCTGAATTTTCTTCTTGAAAAATCCAGTATGATGTCAGTATGATGACCATCAATTTTACCGAAGAGTTAGAAAAACCACTATACAAAGTTAGCCTGAAATCAAAGTTTAAATATGAAATAGCCTGTCCTTTAATAACCACAAAGAGAAATCGAAAAAAACTATAGAAATAAGAATGTTAAATATTAGATGCTCGGAAGTTTAAATTTTTTTTTAAGTGGTTTTAACGTCGCTTTCAACTGCCATGGTCATACAGACGGGTTTACCCTCCATTCGCATGAACTCACAACTGCTACTCACATTGACTCACCCGCCTGAGTGGGCGGGAAAAGCCACGTCACGAGAATTAGAATTTGAATGGTCACCCATCCAAGTCTTAACCTCGTGGATTCGCTTACTTCGGTGTTCTGAAGGAACCGTGTATTCAACATGCATCGACGTGGCTAATGAAGTTTAAATTATTAGATACTCGGAAGTCAATAAATTACCACGCAATATAAAAATTATGTTTAGCTCAATTTGGTCTGTATTAAAAATAAAAAAAAATGGGAAAGAATACCATAAAATTAATTGAAAATGTTCAAAAGCGATACGATTTTTACTTCTACCCGACACATATTTTAATAAAAACGATGTTTGTATGTGAGAGAGAGTGTGTGTGTGTATGTTTGTGGTGTGTCTGTGTACACAATGTGTGTCTCAATTAGGTTTTGCGATAAAGTGAACATTAAAAAAAAAATTGAGCTTCTTCACAAAAACCGGCATATCTCGCGAAGTTAAAGTCCAATCGAGCTGAAATGTGTGATTCAATTACAAGAGGTAAGATGAGATTTCATCACTAATGACCTTACAGGAAAGGCTACTCAAAATTTCCATTTTCCTTACTTGAGCTTCTTCGCCAAAAAATACTAGGCCGCCCCCATAGGAAATTGGTTTTTCATATTGAAATCAGCATCTTCAGTGCCCCAGGTTTGCGAAAACAGGTTCTAAGGAGAGAAATTATCACTTCTTAAAACTCGGCAAAGACATAAAAATAATATGGGACCATAATAGAAAAATTCTCACTCTTCTATTGTGTATTTTTTATCGCGACCTTTTCTTAAATTTCTGTTATTTTAATACATTTCTATGTATAATAAAAATGTATCACAAAACTTACCTTTAATTTGATTGCATTTTGGCGTTATTTATTTTGATAAGAAGTAGCAAAATTTAGATTTGTTGGCGTGCTCTTTTGATGCCTCGTCATCCATTCAATGAAAATATTACTACGATACGGCCGTGCTTCAGTTAACGTTTCACACATACGAATCGCGGCTTCGATAAAATATACCATTCTATTGAAATTCTTGGGAAACGGATATCCATCCCTTTACACCCCACCCCCAACTTTGTAGGTACTAAATATTTTCTTCTGAATCATCTGGGTTCATATTGCGAATGTAGTTTTTGTTTAAAGCTTTCAGTTCAAGTGTTTCTCGAGAAGAAATGTAGTTTAACATAAACTAGTGTGACACCACACGACTTTCCTTATCACTCGAAAATAATTAAATTCCGCCACTCGTAACTCAATGGTAATAGTTCGCTAAAAGTTACTGTCAAATTCGAAATCCGCACCTCAAAATCATTGGTTTTGATATGTCACAACTCCCATCCAAGATGAATAATAAAAAATGTTAGTCCAAGCGGGACCACCCCCAATTTACCGGTAAATTGGGGCCGGGTTCCAAAAAGATCAAGATATCAAAAAAGTGATCTGAGTAAACCCCTATTATTTTTTATTTTAAGAAAAAATTGTTCTCTATCTTTTGTCTATCTCTAACCAATCCTAATGACCGGCCTTTTAGAAGTTGCGACAATCACAGGGCTCTAGTTCGGGCGGAGGGGCGGTCTCGTTGTAATCCTATTTTAAGTGGAACAATAGAAAAACGCACTTTGTTTACAAAATTATAACTCACTACGGACATTTTTGATGAAAACTTCTGTGTAAACCTTCGCTTTACTCACCAGAGACCTAAATTCAAACAGCCCACCTACATATGTAATTATATATGTACATTGTACATACAGGGTGTCCATAATGAGTCCATCCCCCGTATTTCAAAAACAGCAGAGAATATTTAAAAACGCAAAAACCCATATCCCTTTATTTTTTAGGTGATTAAATTATAGAGAAAAAAAAAATTGCCCCACCGCCAGTCAGGCTGGGCACGGACTAACTTTAAAATCTTAAATAGAATGGTGTGTCTTGTAGCATACCTATTTTTTAAAGGCCTCATTGAGAGAAGTTCATTGCATTAAAATTTCAGTAACCTACGACATACCGTTCTCGAGACACATTATCGGCCGTCCTGGCTGATAACCCCATGTTTTGACCTTTAACTCGTTAACCGTTATTTTCAGGAGGATTAAACTTGTTGATATTAAACTTGTGGCTGGTCTTCCGACTGGCTGACAAAACTGATCAAAAACTTACATCAACTGAATAGCTCGAGTGTCTTGTTCGAAAGGTCTCGCCGAAAGGAGCTCATATCAATAACTTTCATCCTCCCGCAACTTACGGTTATTTAGTTATAGGTCAGAAAAATGGATAATAGCCAGTACGGCCGACCCTGTACCTCGTGTACAATATATTTTAGCTCACTGAAAATTAAAGCAATGAGTTTCTCTTAGTGAGACCTTTAAAAAAATATGCCACACGACTTACCATTCCATTTTAGATTTTAAAGTTGGTCCGGGCCCAGCCTGACCATAAACTAGATCTATGAGCTCGACTTGAGGGACAGTCTGGCTTATCTAGTCTTATAATTCGGCCCTAAGTTAGGACACCAGAGAAACAAACGCGTTACTTTAAAAATCACTTCCCCTTCTTTCCTGGAAGACCAATAGATCAGAGAAGGTGCAACGTTGGCAAATGAAATTTTGGCTCGGAGCAGAGAAGATGAAAATTTGGCACTAGTGTAATCTTAATTAAAACTTTTCAACCCATGGGTTCTTTTTGCTGGTTCTAATGGGCTTCATTATTATATTATGCGTAAAGTACAAATTAATTGAGACAACAGATAATCGCGTTTTGTTTACAAATATGGCCGGGAAGGGGGCAACGTTGGCAGTTCCACACACATTAAAAATTCTGGCTATTTGCTTAACACAGAGATCAAGCAGACTTGGCAACAGTGATGCCCCAGCTTGTACTTTACAGATTGACTAACTTGGCAACACCGACGTCGAATATCTCTTTGTGCTTTTTTACTCTTTGCAATTCGCTATTTCCTTTTAGATTATTTTATTTATTTTTTTGCTCAACCAATGGCGGCTTGAATTTCTCAAATGTAGAATCACAAAAAGAAGAAATAAAGAATGGAATAAAAATAAAACTGTGGAAAGTTATGATATTATTCAAGTAATTATAGATTTGGTACGATTATTATGAAGATGGTGATGTTTTTTAGTCATTTTATTTTTTTGTGAAAATTCGATAGCATTTTTTGTGTGTAACTTGTCCCAAGAGTTCAGTAAATTAATTAAAAAATGAATGTTATGGAAGTGATACTAAAAAATATCCTCTGACAAAACCCATTAATTCAGGTTCATCAGCTAGCATGTCCAAACCCCAGGCCAATGCTAGATATGCAATGTATGGAGGTGCACGAATGCCCAATCCCAGTAAGTTATGTTCAACAATGAAATAATAATTATCAAAATTCTTGTTCTTCTCTTCCTAGTGTACTCTGAGCCTAGCTTACTTGTATGAGAAACTGTTCACTGAAGTCTGAACTCTGCATGTCTCTAAATGATATTAACTGATAAAAATGTCCAATGTACTTTCTTACATACCTAGGTACCTACCTTAATTAAAATCTTCAACAGCTAACCAATAAGAATTGTAACAACTAGGAAACTAGGTACCTTAGTTTTTCTCTGACCATGCCTGATGTTGAAGGAGGGGAGTTGTTAATAAGCTACTTTAGGTGTTCATTGTATATGTTTTTAAATGTAATATGAAAACAGTATCAGCCTAGGAACATTCCCCATAAAATTTCCACACTTTTGCAAGCTTGAGAAGTCATATGTATTTCCTACTATAGGTATTTTCTATTATAAAACAAATTACTCAAAATAAAAGATGGATTGTTTGGAACTCAGCTTTAATGTCAACAAATAATCCACTTACCAACAATGTATCAAACAGAACTGCCTCAACCTCTAAAACAACTCAACTAGAGGCATGAAACAAAAGGAATTGTAGTGATATGAAAAATTTAGACCCAAGGCAATGGTCTAGCTTGCTCATCCGTTAGTATGCATCACCTATTATGGGTGAAAAGTGACAGCACTTCCCATTTGGGTGCTAGGTCAACACAAGTGCACCAGAAGGTGTCTATTACAAACATTTAACAGTTTAAACAAAACCATATTTTTCTTATTATTTTTATATCTGTTCTAAAATTTAATCCTGGGATCATTTCCATGGTGAGCAAGGTATATTTGGCTTGTGTAAACAAATTGTAAATTTTATGTACACAAATAAATAAATAAATCTTATCTTATCTCTTATGGATCTTACCACTGATTTAATTGTGGCAGGAAAAAAATGATGCTTTTTTCCCACGCATAGATCTTTTTTATTCAAGCCTTTTATGGGTAAATATTGTTGAAAATGATACATTTTGTCAAGTATTATAACTAAATAAAAAACACCTAGCCCTACCCTAGTGACATCATACATTCCCGTAAAAAGATCATGATGTTGGAGGAGAAAAATGCTAAAATGCTATTAGCATATTTGGGCAATTTTAGAGAGATTATAATCTGAACTCCATTAGTCATTGTGGCCAAGTAGTGTTGTGTGTTAGGCTTGCACACTACCTGGGTTTGAATCCCAGTGTAGTTGCAATTTCTTGACCCTGTTCAAAGAAAAATGAGAAGCTGCTATGAGGTGGGCAGCTACCAATGGTGGAATTATAAGCACAATAAAATAGGATATTCAAGAATAAACCAGTACCTTGATTATTAAGGTTGTGCATTTTTAAACTGAAATTCATTCAAGTCCCAAGTAAAGCTCAAATTTATGGTGATATCACAATTTAAATTAACACCAATATGATAACTTGACAAGGAATAAGTTGTGTACATTGATTTTATATGGTTTTTAACATCCTGATATGAGGTAGTCATCTGGTTTTTAGCATAACCAATGCTAAAAACACCCAAAAAAAAAAATTATAAGTGCCAGGGTCTAGATTGTAGTTAATTAACCCAATGTAGTCAAATTATTTCTGATACCGTAAGACGGGGTTACTTTGCTCCACTTTTAAGATATTTCTTACAAAATGTTGCATAACTTTTTTATTATTCCAAATAAACAATTAATTAATAATTCATTTTGTAGGCAAGGACATTGTTTTTCAATAAAAATTAGAAACTTTCGTTTTCCATTTGCTAACTATGAAAAAAACTCAACTAATCTTTGGAGCAATTTTACCCCATAGGTGGGGTTACATTGCACCACCTGTGATACGCTGTAGGAAATCCCTATTTTAGACGTAGTGGAGCAAAATAAAACTGCTCAGTTTTTATAGCATGTGAGAGAGAATTTAAAACTAAGAAAACAGAAAAAAAAAATGGTGAAAAAATATTGATTTTTCATGTAGGTACCATTTATTAAAAAAAGAGTTAAAATTCATATAAATGCCTAGAAATTATCCAGCCATAATTTAAGGGAAAAAACTATGATCAACTTTGAGAACTGATAACAGCAGCAACAACTTGTTGAATGAGTGTTTTGATCATTAGGCACGACTGTCAAATCATAACAATTATTTTGGGAGGATTTATTTTTAGATACAGTGCATTCTGTTTCCACGAGAGGGCTGCACATGATGGACATAGAGTGGAGCAATTTTACCCCTTAAGGCGCAAACTAAACCCGTCTTACGGTATGGAATATTATGGAGCAAAAGCAAGGATTTTTGTTTGGTTTTGTTAAATGCATTAATGTTTTTTGATATCAGAACTTTTTAGTCATCCCACCTATTGACTAAGTCAACTAATGTATCTTATATCCAAAATTTGTATCATGCAAAACACATTTAATAAATTGTAACACATATAACCATAGACTTCTTGAAAAATAATTAGAAATCATTATTTCTATTTTGTTGCTCAAACATGTATAAGCATATGATGCAGATATCAAAGCCCTTGACAGTGGACTATACCCTTGAAATATCAGCATTATGTTCCTTTAAAACCCTGAACATAATTACTAAGATTTTTTCGTTTCCATTTTTACAGATCAAAATTATGTACATACTGTGAACAATATTCCAGGGAACATATTCCAACAGCATGCACAACATGCACAACAACCACCACCTCCCATACCTTCAGCACAGTACAATAACTATCCAAGACTTGCAGGCCCAAACAATTTACAATCTACTAATCAACATTTACAGCAAATGTCTTCAGCACTTGCTAACCAGAATAGCAGTAAGTATAAAAAAATCCAATGGTAAATGAAGTGGAATATAATATTGTTCAATTATCAGCCGCAGTTTTGCTTAGTCATTTCCATGACTTTGGCACATACATTAGGCTGAATTTTACCAATGGCATTTTTTTTGTAGGCTTTGCTGTGGTATGTGGCTTATTTACATAGTCCTGTGACTTACAAAAACACAACAAAAGAAAGTTCAGCGGGGTCAATTCACACAATATTGCTACCAGTTCATATCAAATCCACAGGAATTGACTATGCCCTAAAATTACTTGTGCAGAATGCCCAATGTGACATGAGCTGTGTGGAGTGAAGGGCTCTCCTTTTGGAACCACATTTTGTTGGTATACATATCGTCCCATTATGAACAAAAGAAGGCTTAATCTTACTCTATATTTGTCTCTGTATTGGTAGAAAGATAACAGTGGCTGTAAAATTTGTCAAGGCATGTGAAACGTTGCCCAAAAAGAACATCCATTTTGATAAAACAATTTTATCATTTGCACTTGTTGAGTGCTTTATTTGTCCATAGTGTTTTGGCAAAACAGTCTGATTAAATGAAAGTCAATTTGACTGAAGTAGCTTAAACAATGTGGTCATTACTAATACCCTGATTGTTAGAAAGTTCACATTAGAAGATCCTATACATTTTTTCTTTTATTCCAGATAATGTTCCAATGAATTATGCACAACCAAGGCCTAATATGGCACCAAGTCTGCCTAACACTATGGTAAATATATAAAAAATATCCCTCTTTTTATACTTTCTCAAATGTCAATACTTAATAAAGGGTTGATTTAAGTGATTGCCCTAGCCCCGACCTTTAGTTAGGACATTCAAAAAGAAAAAATAACTGCTAGTGCTAGAATAAGGAGATTTTATATTTATTTCTAATTATTAATTGAAAACAAAACTGAACTAGCTATGTTGTTGCTATTTTAGTTTAGCGTTTAAAAGGCATGGCAGATTGTAAATTAATAGAATTTATAATTATTATTTTTATATGTGTTCTGATATTCATGTACATCTAGTACAACTTCTCAGTTTTCTGTTTATACTGATTAATATAGAGAGGTTAGTTGATGGCATGGGTACTCAGAACTATTGCCTGCTGATGAGAGCCAATAAGCTCGAAACAGCTGTCCAGGTATGTTCTGATATTCATGTACATCTAGTACAACTTCTCAGTTTTCTGTTTATACTGATATACTTGCACCATCCAAGACCTCGCGGTCTACATTTCAAAATGATATACTGATGGAATTAGTTCAGTTCAGGTTACCAAAAACCTCTCATCAGCTCTTGAAGATTGTAATGGATAAAAATGATGAAAACGACTAAATTCAAGCACTATCTCTCAAAACATAAATCTATAGTATAATATATATCATTTTCAGGTCTTTTCATCTCCATTGTCTCAATTCAACCAATATCACCTTTTGCAAAATCCAGCACTTGTAAGTATTTCTGTATATTTTTATATTTTCAAGTTATAATTTCAACACGTCTGTTGACTTTGAAATGTAAAATACAGCAATACAGCCTATTTTCACTGTTATGAGTAATAAAAAAAATACAAATGCTGTGTCATACTGTCACAGTTTGAGATAGAATAAATGGTTTAAGATAGAGTACTGAAATGTTCAATGCTAATCTTTATGATTTTTGCTCTCACTTTGCAAAAATATGAGTCTTTATTTCCTTCAACTTGACTTGCTACAAGGAAGTAGCTCACAATGGCGATAAGTTTGACACATTCCTATGCCAAAGGCAGACTGATTGCAGTGTTTAGGTTATTGTGTAGATTCTTATAGGCTGACTGCAACAGGACATAGAGGCACTAGATCCACCCACACTTTTTTTTTAATATTTAGAGCAAGCTTTATTACTATTACTTCCGAGAAATTTCTAATATTAGAAATCGGAAGTATTGTGTTCGTTTTTGTAAAAAAAAATATTTTTTTGCTCCGATTTCAATTTTTTTCATATTTCTGGACGTTTCATAACCTCCTGAGCAAATTTGGTTTTGTGTCTGTCTGTAGGTCCGTCGGTCTGTCTGTCGGTCTGTTAAAACGATTCCTTGTAACGCGCAAATCTCGGAAACTACTCTACCGATTTTGATGAAATTTTGCACACATCTAGGAGACATTCTGCAGATGGTCCCATTTTAAATTCATCGAATTCGTACTAGCGGTTCTTGGTTAAAGAGACCATGCGCCTGACCACTAACTTTTTACTTAAACGCTGATATCTCGTGAACGGTACACTCGATTTTGATGAAATTTTGTATGGTTATGCATATTATTATTTTACATAGGCTTTTTATATTTATTTTTAAATTAATAATGATTTGACTCTGATATTTAAGAAAATCCGAAATTTTGGACAAAGAAGTCAAAAAATAAGGATCACGACTTGCCGATACAGAATTTTTTGTAGAATCTAGAATGTATAAAACAATATTCTACCATATAAAACAAATTTGAAGAAAATCGGTTGAGCCGTTTTAGAGATACAAGTAATTTTCTAAAAAAATCTCAAATTTGGCACGTGTTTACAATGTGAAGCAATCACGAGGAAGTATTGTGTCCATAATTGGCAGTGTTTTTTTATATGTATACAAATATCGTACAATAATGATTATAATAATTTAAACAAAGCCTGATTATTTGATCAAGGGTGGTGACAATGCCTTGCGCAGGCTCTTCAAATGTTATGAATCAATAAATATTTCGAATCAATCGTCCTCACAAATAATCACTCTTTTTTTGTTTGATTTGTTTTACAGTTCAATCATCCACCGGGAAATCATATGTATTACTTACGTAAGTATTTATTAAAAATCAGTAGTGTACTATTACATTTTCTTTCGAACCAACTGAGCGACCTCAGTCAGGGCAAGAGTTTCATAACATGCAGATTATGAGTTCAATGATTACGAAATATTGTAAGGTGTTTAGTAAGTAACTGTGACACTCTTGTGATATAGACAAAAGCTAAACAACTATTACTTTTGAAAAGGTAAACTACTATTACTGTTGATTATTAAACCCAAATTACCGTTCTAGGGATCTAGATATCTTCTCTCTTTAAGATGAACCTTATGCCTTGTGCTTATATTTTTATAGGCTTTTGTTACCTGACAAATGTTTGGTTGAAAAAAAATTTCATCATCATCATAGGGTGGCGTCATCGTGAACGATGGTAGCCAGACAGTGGACAACAACACTTTTATGTAAAAATATTTTCTAATTAATTAAATAATCAAGTATAATAATTTTATGTACAATACAATTTGCAGTTCCTCCAAGGCCACAGGCGCCTCCTTCTTCTCAACCACAGATGCCACCACAACAAATTCAACAGAGTCACCTCTATACACAAAACAATAGTTATTCACCGGGGCCCCCTCAGCACCAGCCGGCTCCTGCTCCTGCCCCACAACCTCAAGCACCACCTGCCAAGGCACAGAGAGACAAGAAGATCATTCCAATAATAGACCCAAAGACCAATAGAAATGTCATAGAAGATATGGAACAACAGCAAGCATCACAGCAGACCCGTGAGCAACAACAGACCACCACTAATACACGTCAGGTAAAATACATGAGTTAAAATATCCTGAGTGGTCTTTTATATTTGCAGTTAAGGCACTATCAGTACACATACATAAAACTAAGCAGATACACACTCACACACACGCAAACAATCAGAACACACTCATGAAACTAAGAAATTACATACAAAACATGTATCACACATCACAGAGGTCACCAATAGAAGGTACTTTGTTATCTTGAGAAACAAATAAAATCAAATCTGTTAGCAACAGTCCGAATCCAATTCAAACTCATTGGACTTGTTTTAATGGCTTTGAAAAGGTATGGCGTGTCTCATGTTTTAGAGGCAAACGATTGGTGAAAATATTCATGAGAAAAAACAATATTTATATTTTTTACCTATAATAATTGAGAATGAAATAAATTGCTCAGTTCATCTTCTATGTCTTGTTATTTTGCCATATATTTTTGCGTCGACATTCCAGTCTTACAATTCACTACTGATTACAGATTTTACAATAAAATTGAGATTGTAGTAACATACTAAATTACATAGAAAGAAAAGGTAATTGTAATAATAATATTGCTTTATTTATGCTAGGACTAACAGGTCCCATTATTCCAGCACTAAGCCCAAGACGTATTATTTTGTAGTCAAAATCTCGAGAAAAACTTGTCATGTCCCGGCTAGGTTTTGAATCCTCTGAATTACCAGATCGATTTGTAGACTGATCGATGTGTATGTGATGAAGCACTCACACGAATGCCATAGATCCTGCCATACGTCTATGGCACCATAGAAAAAAATTGTCACCATAGACCCAAATGTGGCTATGTTAACAAAGACCGATCACACGCTATGGCAAGGGAGATTGCCATATTTATATGTCGCTCTGCCATATCGTGTGATCCTACCTTTATTCTATACTTCAATCAAGAGATTTATAAAAAGTTCGAAACACCAAATATCTTTAATATTTTGTAATTCTGTATACCAAAACAATACTTTATTTCAGATTGAAGACTTACATGGAGGTGTGCATTTATATGAACGTGAAGAACTTGTATCTCTTGAACAACAAGCTCCTGCTATAATGCCGCACATTACTCACATGATGCATCATCATCATCATCAAGCACAACCTATACGTCTGTTACATCATCCCAGTCCTAGCCCTCCTATGATTCCTCATCCTCAGATCTTGCAGAGACCGCCTAGTGGTAACCAAATGACCCATTCCCCTCCCATGCCTACACGCCCTTCATCTACCCCTAGTTCTGTAGTACAATCCCCTCTAGTCAATGACAATATAGAATCTCTACATTCCCAAGCTCATGTTAACTCGATTCCTACTGTGTCAGCTTTGAGTACAGGTCCTGAAGTTGACCTCGCTGATTTGAATCAGAAAGTACTTTCTAATCACGTGCCAAACATGATTAACAAAAATAAACATAAAACTGGCACTGTAGTGATTCCCAACCTAAATAGGATTTCGGCGTGTGACGAAACTCCTCACCATTTTGTAAATAACAATAGTACCCCATTAGTAAGTAATTTGAGAAATCAATCTCCCCTTGATTTACACAATACTTCTTCCTATCCTATTCATTCTAATTCAAGTGATCAAAATCCCATAAACTATCAAAATCAGACCAAATTTTTCCCAGAGGTTGACACTGAAAGCTCCCACGACTCACAATATCCTGAAGATGGTTGGTAAAATTACAATTTATTTTGTTAACTATATTCATTATTTAAGTATTCGTATGTCATATTGCAGGGAGAGGAGGGTTCTAATGGAGTATTATTAATAAATAAATAAAACCTCTAATAACCCCAACCTTATAAAAAGATTTTATTTCTCCTTGCTGGAGTTCTGTGTGACATCTCTTTTTGTTTTGGATATTCTGTAAATTATATGCTCTGTTTTCTATTAATCAAAATGAAAACCATGATTTTTTTATTACATTTTATCTATTCCAAACCACAAATAGTTAATGGGAAAACGAGCAAGAATAAATGTGCGTAGCTGGTACGATTCCCAGCGAATGGAGGGTAAAACCCCCATCCTGACTATCTCAAGTCAGGACGTTAAAACCAAAAAGAATCAATGGAAATGAAAGGAACCTAGGCATTGGATCTGGGCGTCCATATAATCCTGTCACCACCGTGATTTAGGAATATATCCCTATCTCACGGAAACGGCATTATTATTATTATCATGTTTTTAGAATATATATTTCTCTGTTACAGAATTAGAATCATTTAGGGACAATTATTACATGATAATGTTTGTACTGTATTTCTGAACGACCATATAAAATATAGTTAACATTACTCCATTCTTTCAACAGGGTCGTATTATCAACAAAATAACACGAACCAGCAGGCTCAAAAAAATTATTCGAATGTTTCTGTGCTGAAAAGGTCAGCCAATGCCTCTAAATCGCCAAGTTTTGAAAATATTGCTGATCAATCTTTGAATGAATCAAACGGGCACCCAGCAGTTAGTGATGTCGCGCTGTGTCAACAGGTTAGTGTATTTTAAATATTAACCCTTTTAAGACAAGACTTTTAATTACATCTTCTGCCTAAGTAACATACTGTATGCTCGTAATGATCACTGATCACTCTCATATACAGGGCTTCCATAAAGCATCACCCAGGCCTGGTTTCTCGGAAACTACTCAAACTATCAGAAAACCCATATCCCTTTATTTTTTGGGGGAATAAGTTTTAGCAAAAAAAAAAAAAATGCCTACACTTCCCTAGTCAGGCTGGGCAATGGGCATATAGATCAACTTTAAAATCTTAAATGAAATGGTATGTCGTGTGACATATTTTTTAAAAGCCTTATTGAGAGAAGTTCTTTGAAACAAATTTTAGTAAGATACGACATACCGTTCTCGAGATAGGGTCGGCCGTTCTGGCTGATATCCATATGTTTTGATCTATAACTCGTTAACCGTAAGTTGTACAGAGGAAATGTAAACTACAATTACATAGGTAAAATTCAAGCCGACCTGAGTGTACTAGGCTTACACAGTTATAGAAAAAAAATATTTATTTTATTTTAATTTTTTATCTAGAATACCGAATCTCAAGACGAAATTCAAGAACAGGCGCATTCTACGACTACAAATGTCTCAGATGCCACACTTCTTCCTGAACCCTCTGAAGAGATCATCGAAGATGATGATTATGATTCTTCTGTGCCTGCTACAGCTTCGCCACTTCCTGTTGCTCAAAATTTACCTCCTTTAAAGCTGAAACACTCCTACCAACTCGGTAAGCAGAATTTTCAATGTGTTGAGATTTTCCTAAACATCTCGCCCCTATTTATTCATAAAGCACAAACATTAACTCGATAGTATTTATCAGCTCAAAGCCCAGCAAGCTTTCACCACTTCTGAATCTTCCTCTAGCTCTTCTTACACACATGCTTGCTGCTCTAATAATGCTCATTCTGACTCCTTCTTAATAAATATCTAAATACATTAGTTCTCATTTTATGGGAATGTAAAAAATTCTAACTAATATAACAAACTTTAAGTTGTGTACTAGACGCTTGCGGCCAAGCCTTCGGCGCGGGTGAGTTTATCGAGTTTAATACATATGTATTTTTAATTTTCCACAATAGTCCAATCAGAGAGCCCTTCAGATGCTATTTATTTATTTACACTTTTTTTATACAAACCAATCAACAATGAATTAAAACAAGGAAAAAAAACTTAAAAATATATTCAAAAAAATATAGAACAAATTTATATTTAAAATTGTCTTGTAATCCGGGGCGTAGTTCAATGTCTTAGCCATTTTCTGCCAATTAACCCCGATGCTACAGTGCAAAAGTTTAACTAACGAATAAAATTTTGTAATATTTTTAGGGAAATCCCATAACTACAACATTTGTTGGTCCCGCGATCATATATCTTGAGTTCACCTATTATAACTGTCTTTGTTTACCCATTACAATAAATCAATGTTCGGTATGATCGGTAGATATGTTCGGTAAGAAAAAAAAAAAACGAGTAGTTTCGAATATGAAAAAGGTCATCTGTTTGCGAAAGAAAAAAAAATGTTTACTTGTCCTGTAGTAGAACGCGGAGACAAAAAGTAATTTAGAATAATGCCTAAAAGCTTCAATTCAAAGAATTCTCATTACGAGTGTGAAATTTGAGTGTGAAAAAGCTCAAATTTAAAAAAAAATGGACTTATTGAAAAGCTTAGAAGCTCTTAAACATTGAGATAAAGAACCATACCAAATTTCAGCTCAATCGGACTTGTACTTCCGAGATATACCAGTATTTGAAAAAGCTCTGTTAAAACCATGCAAAATTTCAACTCATTGGACCACGTTCACGGTTCACACACATCACCCACCCAAAAATCCGACCATTCATTATATTAAAAATATAACGGTTTGGTGGAAGAAATTGCCCTTGGCAATTACCCAATAAGGTAGAATTATCTTAGGAGGTGTCATATATTGTAAATCAAAATTATATTAAATAAAGAATAAAATCAAATCAAACCCCCTTAGGTTGGATAGTTTTTTAATACCTTTTTTGTTGTTGAATATAAGTGAAGGAAAAAAAATCCTCATCTTCTTTACACTTATAAAACCGTATAAGTGTATTATTGCAACGTGCCCTCAAGCTGAATGTGAGTAAATTTTTACACTACTACATCCATAAAAATGCTTCATTTTAGTATTGTCTCATACGTTTGTTGTATCATGTGATTTCAGATCAATGGAGTCCAATCAACCAGGACGGTTTCAAAAAATATAGTCGTGACTTTCTGTTGAAACTTAAAAACGAGGCAATGTCTAGACCCAAACCTGCCAACCTTCCTGACCTAGAAATAGTTCTAAAAGATTTTTCTAAAACGAACCATGCAAAGAACAGTTCTCACAACTCAATGTTTACACCACACTACTTGGCTAAGCCAGTGAATATTAGACAGAATGCAAGACAACTGCCTGTGATCAAACCTAGAAGCATACAATCTGGAAAAGTATCTAAACCAGCCTCTAAATCACCCAACATTGTACTCTCTCATCTCCCTCAAGGATGACATAAAACTTAGAGAATCTGAAAACGCTTGGCGACCTAACAACACAATTGACGAAGATGAAAAGTTCTATAAAGAAGTACGGGGTGTGCTCAACAAACTAACTCCCGAAAATTTCGAGTCTTTGAAACAGCAGTTCAAGGATTTCCCAATCAACACAACTAAAAGACTTGATAAAGTAATAGACCTTGTTTTTCAAAAAGCTATTGCCGAACCAGGTTTCTCAGAGTTCTATGCTAAAATGTGCTATGAGATGATGAAGAAAGAAGTTATTGATGATACAAAACCAATTGAAGATGGAAAACACCAATCTGTAAATTTCAAACATTTATTACTGAATAAGTGTCAAGTTGAGTTCGATAAAAATGAAACAGAGGAAAGAAAAAATGACATCAGATTAGAAGAAATTAAATCTGAAAAAGATCCAGAGAAGCAAAAGGAATTAAGGTGGGTATAAAAATTAATGTTTTTTTTTTCTTCTTCTTCTTCTTCTGGAAGGCAAACATTTTAATATTATTTTTTTACGGGTTAGAAAATATCATATTTTTAATTAGGTGAGTTCCCAAGCAGATTTATTGTCCATCAAAGAATATAAATTTTATCTACCTGTATTTATTTCCCAAGAATCTGAATTTTATTTCCTAGAAATATGTCACTGTATTTTTTTGGGACAATTATTTAAATAATTTCCATTTTCCCCCAGACTATTGTTTGAAGAAGAGGAAAGACTTATTCGGAAGAGATCAGTTGGAAATTGTAGATTCATTGGAGAATTGTACAAATTAAACATGCTGACAACGTTTATAATGCATGACTGTCTAAAAAAATTATTAAAGAAGAAAGAAGAAGAACCTCTCGAGAGAGCGTGTAAGCTATTGTCCACCATTGGAAAAGATCTGGAAAGTCACGTAAGATTTATTTATTTTACTATTTAGTTTTGATATTGACTAATTAACGAATTATTCTGTATATCTTGTAAAATTTTGTTTATTTTTTTTAATACACAATTGTATAAAAGAATCATTGCAATCTTGTGCTCATCAAGTACCTGCAATACACATGCTCAAAAATAAATAAAACCACATAAGAGAACAAACACATTGACAAGAGTTGTTAATTGCGACTCATTATAGATTTCTGGGATTCATGACATATTTAGGCCATCTTCAATAATTGTACTGCTATCTTGTATTTTTTCTAGTCTATTTGAGAGATAAAAAGAAAATTGCATGTCCATTTTCTTACCACTCGTACTAATTTGTATTATTATATTTATTTCAGGATAAAGACCCTTCAAAAATGAGGGGTTATTTCAACACAATGGAGGAACTTGCCTCAAAAAAGAACAGTCATATTATTTCCTCTCGAGTACGCTTTATGCTGCAGGATGTGATAGATCTGCGCAAAAATAAGTGGATACCAAGACGAAATGAGAATCGACCAAAGACTATTCAGCAAATAGCTTATGAAGCAGAATCTGAAAAGTTTGGAATGAATCTGAACAAAAAATCTCTGTTACCATCACCAACACTACTCGAAGGAGACAGAAAAGCAGCGTTTCAACTGGCACAAAAAGAATGGAAACCTCATCAGCCAACATATAAAACAAATAACTTTGTGATTGACAAAACAAAATTCGCTTCCGTGATGAGGGTAAGAAAATAATGGATATGATATAATAATATCGCCTAATTTATACTTCCCGATTAGGACATCATTCCAGCAGTAAGCCCAAGATGTATTTAATGTGGACAAAATTCCAAATGGGAGGATAACTTTTCATGTTTCGGCTGTGTTTCGAACCCGCGACCTCTAGGTTGCGAGACCGACCATACGCCCTACCTTTTTTTAATTAAACACTTATATCTCGTAAACGGTGCACCCGATTTTGATGAAATTTAGTATGATATGCGTATTAGTGTTTTAAATAGTACATATTTCATTGAATAATTTATAGTTGGGCTCTGATAATTAAGAAATAGCGAAAATTTGAACCAAAAATGCTAAAATAACTTGCTGATATAGAATTTCTGTAGAATATAAAACGGTACTCCACCACATAAAAGAAATTTGAAGAGAATCGGTTGAGAACTTTTGTAAATACAAGTGATTCATTTCTAGCGATAATTGAAAGTTGAAAATTATAATTGCCATTCACGACGAAGTATTGTGTCCATAATTGGCAGTGTATTTTTCTCCTAGGAATCACCAACCGATCTGAAACTAGGCCCTAGCAGTAAGAACGTGTGGCACCAAGGCTCTAATATCAATAAAACATCTGATTCACAATGGAACAGCAAATCTTCCTCAGAATCCAATAATTTCAACCCAGGTTTCAACAGTGATATTAGAACCACCAAGACATCTTCTTATAAGTAAGTGGATCTTTGTTGTTTTACAATTATTAATTGGCCTTAAAATTTACCTGAATGATGTTCAGTTTATTATCTCACCTCTTACCTAGATTACAGTATTTTCAAGGTAAAATTGTAAATCAATTCAGTACCTCGTTAAAACCTCCAAATAAATGTGATTCAGAAGTCCAAGTTCTCAATGAATCTCTTGGATCAATACCTACAAAAAAGTACAGTTTTCTACTTTGGGTATCGAGTTTGGTATTTTAATCCGTTGAAATAAAATTACATAAGCCACTAGAGAAAGGAAAGCCTGAAAAATATAGCTTGCACATACTTAAAGGCACATAAAGAGCCGCGAGCCTCTGTAGTTTTCACTACTGGGCAGAGTTGCTGAAATCGTAAGCATTATTTTTTCTGCTCCTTGTCTAACGTCCTCACCAGATTCTTCACTAAAATTATGTATGAACTAATTTCTTTCTTCAGGTCGCCCTACAAAGCTACTGCGCCTGCACCCTTTTCCACAGAGAATCGCTACTCTGCTTTGCATAATACTAACGCCTTGTCTAGTGGATCCGGTAAACCTGAACTCCCTATTAGTATGAGGTCGAGAATACGAAAAGAATCTTCTGATACCGAGCGAGTTTTGTTAGAGCAGTTGATGGCTGAAAAGAGGAACTTTTGTAAAATCTACTTTGATGAGTACTTCTGTTACAATGATTTTAGTGTAAGTTTCAACATTAATAAGAATAGATTCATGTTTTACTTTTTTTTCTAATAATTCTGCAGCAGAGAGGGGCACTGTGCCAGAATCCTCAAAGATGGAGGAAATATTTTACATTTGATATTAGAAAATATTAATAAAATTTTCAACCTATAATATAATTTAGCCACGATAAATCGCGATTATTATAAGTACTAATTTGACGATTTATTAATTGAAAAACAAATTCGTCAACTCATAGATAAAACACCTCTATCAAATTCGTTAAATCACGATAATTTGATCTGTACCGGCTTAATTTAAACCTACCTAAGCGGTACGGATTTACGGTAACGTTTCAATTAAAGAATAAATACGTGATCGTCTCTATGTTAAGGCAAGAGGCATGTCCTCAATACAGCGAAAGAATGGACATTTATTCGGACAGACGTGATGGCAAATGACAACTTGGCTTCCAGTCATTATACTTCAGGTCAAGATTTATTTAAAGAAAATTAAGTTCTAGGCACAGATCCTTCTTTTAAGGTGTTACCAGACATTTTGATGTTTTAATGAATATTTTTAAAATAATCTTCTTAAAGTTTAACTTTGGAAGCATACTGTATTTTTATCAATATATTTTCTCTTTCAGGAATTATTACAAAGCACTCAGAAACAAGAGATTTCCAATATTGATGTCTGCTACTTTGCGTTTGAAATAGGTACTCAACTTTCCAATACTGAGTATCATAGGAACATAAGTAATTTGATAATTGAAATTCACAAGCATGGTATTTCCGAAGGAACAATAATTTGTGATGCAATGAGAGATTTCTTTCAAAATACAATAGAAAATGATTTGTACACGGATACTCCATATCTCTCAAAATATATTGCTGAGATTATTGGTAAGTTTTTCTCCTTATTTAACTTAAATTACCTTTAAGATATAGAAAGTTTAAAATTTAAAAACAAGACCCTTCCGAATCAAAAAAGTAATTATTATTAGTGCTGGCAATCATCCATTAATTTTAGAATAATAATAAGAATGAGAAATTTTACCTTTTTAAATGCTTAAAAGCAAAAGTTCATGTCAATTAAATGCAATGTATTTTAAGTTATTTATCCTAAAAAGTTATAACAAGATAAAATTACCCTCATTTTTATATTCCAGCCCCACTCATAGAAGTTGATGTGATTTCATTTTCCGACTTGAGGTTGAGCACCAAGTGCCTTAAGACAGAGCATGTGGACTTTTGCCTTCCTCTACTCAGGGAGTTGTTGAAAATACTTGGATTCAACAAGGTAAGGAAGGAACTCAAAATATTGGGCTGGACCTCTTTTTTTATTTTTCATTCAATAGTTTTTTTTTCAAGTGAAAATATTCTCTTATATAGTAGAATTTTTTTATAACGACACCGTTTATAACGAACAATCGGCTATAGCAAACAAAATCTCCGGTCCCTTGGAGTCTTATGGAAAATTAACATTGGTATCGTTTATAACCAATATCGGCTATAAGGAACAAATCGGCTTTAGCGAACAAATCTTCAAGTCCCGTGGCTACTTCTTATCGGTTATAACGTACAAAATTCTTTTTCATGCTGTTTGAGTGAAACAGAAAACATGTTTAGTCCTGCAGAACTTTGTCAATAAGTGACCTGTCTAATTTAGATCATTTTATTAGCACCTAGAAGTTAGTATTGTTTCATATTTTGAATTAGTGGATTATGTATGGTTGGTACATTCTACCTACATAAATAAATACGTACATACATAAACGAACATTTTTCATATTTTACGAAGATTCCTTATAACGTACCTACATTGTTCTCTATAAGCTATAAGCGATACATATCGGATATAGTGAACTTCTTCCTTGTAGCCGACATATCGGTTATAGTGAAAATCGGCTATCAGGAACAAATCTCTCCGGTCCCTTGAAGTTCGTTATAAACGATTTCTACTGTATTTATTTATATCAGTTATTATCATCATATCAAATTTGTAATAGTCAAAATCGTGATATCACAACTAACCAAACTCGCTTTACTTGGGACTTCCGGCGATATCGTTTGTATTTATTTATAATTTAAAAAATGACTGCAATTCTTCTGATGACAATGCCGACAACACGCTGGCAGCATTGCCCCTCTGGATTATCAAACTGATCTTCTCTGTTAGGTAGCTCTTCTATCTTGGGTCCCCTGTTTTTTTTCTCAATAATTTCCTTCCCAATAGTATTATTTTTCTCCCTGTCATAATTTGTCCTTATGTTTTTACATAACTTGATCACATACCTATTGTTTTGACTTGAGTTAATCTTGGATTATTTCAGGCACCAACATGGCTTCAGAAGAAATGGAATGTAGCAGATTTAAAACTTTCAGACTTCATTTCAAACAATGAAAAACTTGTTCACGTTTATGTAAGTACTCAATTACTAAAAATTAAGGGAAAAGTGTGTTTATATTTTTTTTGATGATGTTTGTGAAATTAATTTACTTTTCATTTTTATTTATTCAGATCACTTTTTCTAGATCTTTTCCGGCCCAAACCACAGGCTGGGTGAGATTATTTTGGGTAGCTTTTTCACACTCAAATCTAGCCATCCCAATAGATTTCTGGAATGAGAATTCTTTGAACTGCTGAACCGTTCTACATTTTCAACCTTCCACAAATGTTTTTTTTTATCCTCGCCGTACTATAATACTAAAGAAGGATCGATTTGTTTGACCATTTTTTCACTGGTTATCCTTCGCAAATTAGAACAATACAAAAGGGTCAAAAAAGGATGATTATTCTTATAGATGTTTTTACGATACTATTTTGTGATTATCCTCAATATATTCAATCTCTCGTGTGACTCGTGTCCCAACATTGAGAAGATTACATAATCATAGTACGTAATTGTGTATTAGATATTTGATGGCCATAATTACGAAGTGAGAGAAAGTAATATGTAAATTTAACTATACCGATACATAGGTAACTACCAAATATTTTTATTTCACCAGTACGGCCATGCCTTGGTGAACGCACCGCGTCGCAGGCCTAGCCACTTTGCGGCCAGTAATACCTATAACATAAGGAAAGAAAAAGTACCAAAAGTAAAGAAACGTAGGAAGACAAAATGAAATTGAATCGGAAGAGTCTTACCTTTTATAGTTCTTCTTGTTCCTTTTTCAGAGAAACTATCCGTAACCGATTAAAAGTAGAATAAAACGAAAATGATTTAATAACTAAAATCTAATGAAATAGTAGGTAAAAGATGGACACTATCCATATCTACTTGAGGTACTTATGTAGGTAATGCAAAAGCGACTCGGGTGGCTGACTGACTGATGGAGGACGTCTGTAGCTTTCCATTTCTGACGTCTCCCCTTCTACTCTGAGTACTTTGCTCATCAAACTGGAGGAAGGAGGGGGGGGGGGGATTGTTGTTGAATCAGCAAAGTGATAGACCGAGAGTGGGGAGATATGGAGACTGTATGGCGTGAGAGAGCCAGAGAGGTTTCTACAAATCAAAATATGTCCCGAGTCATCAAAATGGTGTTTTAAGAGAGAGAGAGAGAGAAAAAAAATACGAGTGTAGTTATAACGTGCATTCATTCATGTTCATTGGATGTCATTATTATTAGTCTGATTTATGAGTGACTTAAAAGAGGGTGTAGAGAGTGTGAGTAGCGACGGAGCGCTGGATCCAGAAATTCCCGAGTTCGATTCCCGGTTGGGGAAGAAATTTCTGTTACCTCCCAGAACGTGAGGCTGGCATTTCCGGCCTTAGCTGGCATTTCCGGCCTTACCCAGGTTGGGAGAGGGTAATGTGGGTAGCTGGTACGATTCCAAACGAATGGAGGATAAAACCCCATCCTGACTATCTTAAATCAGGACGACGTTAAACCAAATGGAATCAACTGGTCATAATAGATATAAGTAGGTCGCAGTGTAATTGTAAAGGTTTCACTGAAAACCCTGCAACCAGATCAGATAATAATAATAATAGAATATTTTTCGAAAAATTTCAGCCATTCTTCTTTCTTGGCCCAATGGATAAAGCAGATTTTTCAACTGTGATCAAAATGACTTGTAACGATGACTTGAAGACTCGAATAAAGGATGTGATCATATCCCACGAGCATATTCCCTGTGATGATGTGAGCCTTTGTGTTGATTTGGTGAACTGGACCAAGGTGAGATCTTTCTATATATACCTTATTTTTGTGATTCATACAGCGCCAGTGATAGTTTCACTAAAATAACAAACACAATTTATAATTTTATTATTGCTAGGAAGTTTTGTTAGTTAGTAGGAAGTTAGGAAGAAGGAAGAGTTAGTTCCCATTATTTCTAAGCCTCTTCTTGAATTTGGATTTAAGTCGGTCAATTCGGATAAATAGAAGAATTATCTTCTAAAAATAAAATATTTTGGGTAATTAAACCCAAAAATAAATGTTTTTAAATTATCCACTACCTTTCTTAAAATTTGAAGTACCTTTAAACCCATAATCAGACCATCCTAGCTAGGTATCTCGTCAAATAATCTTTCGACCACTTATTAACTTGTGATTATTTTTTTTCGATTTAATTACAGGGTAATTTCGGTTCATCTGAAGACCTTAGCTCTGGTTACTTCCGTGCCTTAACCAGTGCTCTTTGTGAAATTTCAATTATTAAAAATCAGGGTAAGTATTATTTTTTCAAAATCGTGTTGAATGCGGGTTGATAATTAACACATATTCATAACTCTTAAGTAATCATTTGATCACATTATAGCTTGTTAAAATGTCTTTCGAGGGACTTTGTCCAATAAACATTTTTTACTGGAGAATTGCCTTACTTTCTCCCAGTTTATGTATCCTAATGTGCCAAATCTAATGGTTTAAAATACTCAATAATCTAATGGGACTATTATTAATAAACTAACCCTCTAAAATTGGTTAGGGTCTATGATCTTCCATGACAAGATTAAGATTACAGTCCAGACTATGCTTATTATTATTTTAAATATTATTTACTAACTAAGCAGTACATCGTATTGATTTGACGATTTTCGACATATTAAAGAAAATAAATACATATGGCAGTACATCGCATTAATTTGACGATTTTAGACATGGAAAATAAATAGATCGTTGTGAAACATGATTAATGAACTAACATTCTCTTTCTATTATTACAGAGAAATTAAATAGCAGTGACTTTTCGAAGTATATTCATGTATATAAACTTTTAAATTTGACTGAAGAGCAAGAGATTGAAGTACTGAATTCTGTTTTGCTGCTAGTTCAATCTCTAGAGTTCCCGCAAGGTAAGATTTAAGTTCAACTTTAAAACTTAGTAGTTTTTTTTCATTTCAACTGTAAACATTGAATAAATTCAGATGGTCCCCAGCCAACTTAAGTTAAAAAGTTGGCTCGTACTGAATCACATATTTCTATATGCGATCAACTATCGTGAAAATTTGTATTTTTTTCCTTTTAAAGCAAAAAATTCAAACCTCTACGACAGTTTTTGAGATAGAGGGTTGGCTGTGCCGGCCAATGTTCACCTATAACTCGTTAAACGTTGCAGGGGACTGAAATTTGCTGGTATTAACTCCTTTTAGCGAATTTTTTTAAACAAATTATTTTTCGGTCTCTTCTGTGATCTGAGTTTCTGGCCGGTTTTGCTTAAGTAGTCGGACGGTTAGCCGGCAGTAATTTTAACGAAAAATCTATCAAGTCATACCTTGTTCGAAAAATCTCGCTAAAAGGATTTTAACAAGAAAAATCTCGGTAAAATCTTCCTGCAATCTACGGTTCACTAGTTAATTGGTCAGAAAGTATGAACATTAGCCAGCACAGCTGACCCTGTATCTCATGAACGGTAAGTTGTAGACGTATACAATTTATTGCAATAAATTCAGTTTGATTTTCTTTAAACTGAACTCCTTTTGCATAGGTCATGAACTAGGATAATCGAGCTGGTTGCTACCCAGCCTGGACGACCAGAAACAGTCAAACCTTTTTGATATTTTTTACCTCCATTTGATATTTCGAGTTTTTTTCTCTTTTAGACTGACCATTCATTTTCATATCACGACCCTTTTGTCTATTAAATACTAAATATTATTTTTATAATTATAAATAAAAAAATACCTTAATTGAATCTCCCAAAATTTGAGGCAACCCGTATTTTACCGCTTGTCGATACCTGAAGTGGTTTGCGAGTTATAAGGGGTTTGGTGTGACTTTATTCTCACCCTGTATATCCGTTTGGTTACTATTTTTACAATAAAAAATTGAGAGAGCAAGTATTGTATTTTTTTGTTTATCTCATGAATGTACATGTGTTTTTTTCATTTATAGGACTGTTGCTGGAGTGCTTTAAGTGTCTCTACAAGGAAGGTGCCATCTTACCCAATACATTTAAACTATGGAGCAATGCTGACCAGTCAGACAGTAAAGGTGTGGCTTTAAAGCAGCTTCATACATTCTACCAAATGCTAACTGAGCATCGAAATAATGATTAACCAGTCTTCAGAAATGGTACAATTCCAATCTAGCATTATTTATTACCATGACTTTGTACTGTTTTTCATTTTTTATGTAATGTCCATGTTACACAATTTGTTTTAATGGATCCTATTTCAGAATTGAGTATTTTCTGTCGATTTTTATATCACTTTTTTATTGTTTGAAACAAGTTTAAATATCGTATTTGAATTGTGTTTACTCGTATTGTTGCTTGAAAATTAACATTCTGCATTTGAAGTCATGATTCATTCATACTTACCAATATTAAACTTTTGAAATTTATAAAACGTAAAAGGGCACTACTTGTAAAGAGTTTATTTTTGTTCATCATTCGTTTTGCAATGATTGATTATTCTTGCTCTACATGTACTTGTACATGTATGCGCAGAAGAAAGTTTGATAATAAATTTTATATATTGTATTTCAACTTTAGTTCAATGATTTAGAAAAAGATTTGATAATAAATTTTATACCTCATTTCAACTTTAATTCAATTCATTTGAATGATTGATTGTTTTTGCTCCTACATACATATATGCAGAAAAAGATTTGATAATAAATTTTATATATTATTATATTTCCACTTTAATTGAATTCATATTTTTTTTCAATCATAATTTATATTTATGTTTATTTTTCTCGGAATGTATTTATAAAGAATATGATCATACATTTATATACATTATCATTATAAATGTAAATTACATCAATGAATTAAAAAGTGATAGAGAGATATACCAGGTTTTTGACAGAGTCTTGTTTTTTTCATCATATTTTTAATTTATTTATTTTATTAACATATGAACTTATCAAAGTAAGAACTTTTTAATACGACGCGACGGGAAGTTTCAATTAAATATCTCAAATACTTTATAAAATATAATTTAACATGTTGTTAAGAAATGGCTTTTACGTATAATGCTTTGTGGTTTGTGTGTGAGTGTTTGTGTTTGTATGCGAGTGTGCTGGTGGTTTGGCGAACCATGTGTAAACCGGGTTTTGAGGAAACAGATTCTGGAAGTTGCCTAATAATGATTTTTATATTTTGGTTTCCAGACTTCTATCATTTAAAGAATGTTTTTATGAAACTTTGGAGATTACTTTGAAACATTATCTAACTTTTTACTCTAATCTGTGCAACATGTGTTAAAGACGATCGTTCGTTAGATTTTTCAAATAAAGTACTAAAGTTATTTATTAATTTCAAAGCATTCTAATACAATGGTGGTTTTAAATTATTATAAACAAAAACTAGTCTACTTCAACACACAAACAAAAAAATCTTCGCTGGACTTTTATATTGAATGTTATATTGCTTCACGTTGTTCATCTGTAATGAAAAGATTTCATCTTGGTAAAAAAAATATGATTAACAAATTGTTTTTGTTTTGAAATGAGAACATTGGTTTTTAAATGGGATTTTCACACAGAATCTCAGTTTTGAATTAAACAGTATCTGCAGATTATATTTAATTCAGAATTCCATCAAATAGCTGCTTGTGAATAAAGACTCGTGGTACTAATGCCCTAATTCATGTTTTATATTAATGAAGAAGAAAACAAGAATTTTCCACTCCTGTTGCTTTCATCTGTCTATGTAGGTATGTCTATGTTATGTATTTGAAGAAAAAAATATTACATTACAGTAAGTCCTATTGTCATAAAATGTTCTTTGATCTTATGATTATTTGCTAGAAATATTACTTTATCTGCAGATTTTGTCAATATGCAAGTAAGAATAACCTAATTCTAAGAATTCAATTGAATATTTTCCGTTGTTGATTAACCTAATGTTGAACATCTTAGCTCGAAAATGAGACAGCCCCACAAAACCATCTTTTCTTGTTGACAGAGGTTAATTTAATCTAAATGTCCAGGTGCTTAATAATATAGTACTTTTTAACCGTAAAGTTTATATTATTACCAGAGATTGTCAAACGTCATAATGTCATGATATCATGCTAAAACGTCATATTTTCGACTTTTTTTGCAAAAACATCATATTTTCGACAAATTGAGGAAAATGCCATAAAAAGATGTATTATTGCCTCGCAAAAAAAAAAAAATAGACTGTCTAAGGAGCGAATTAAGTAAGTAGGTACTATGCCTAAGCTGCGACGATATTCTCTCTTTCTAGTGATGGTGCGCTCTAGTGGCATTAGTAGGTACTACATGCTAATTTATTCGCGAGTCATCTTTCTTTTGCTCTTCCCCACCTGAGTCGTATTTTTCTTTCTAACTAGAACAAAATTCCTGGTTAGGTTTTTTCCAAATATTTCCATTTTATTCCAAGGTCATTCGTAAAAGAAAAATGCGTTTGGTTACTTTTAAAGATAAACAATGTACTTAACCTATAAAAGAACTGGAAGCAAGAATTTTCTACTTCCACTTTGGTTAACTTTGGAAGTGGAAATTTTTCCTCTTCCAAAAGAAAAATGACTTGCTTCCAGTTTGGTTCATTTTATTCCCGTTTGGTTAACTTTGGTTAGAAAGAAAAATACGGCAATGGTCTTCAAGTTTCTTGTTCTTATCAGTGTTTTGTTTTTGTTCAAATTCACTTGTTTTGAGGAAATTGATAATTTTTGTGCACCTGAATTGTAATTTGGATTGTTTAAAAGTTGTCTTTACCGAAAGTTTGATTTTCACCATGCCTAAAGTGTGTACACCACTACTTCGTCTGAAGTCGAGAGAACAGTTTCAAAAATGAAATACCTCCTGAGTGATCGAAGGTTGCGTTTCACTGTTGACAATTTTAGCCAGCAACTGATTCTATTCTTCAATAGTAATAGGCTTTTTCAATAGTAAAAGTAAAAAAAAAATCAATTGAATTATGTTCATTATTTTTGATTATTTCTAATCAAAATCAGTAAAAACAGAGAATCTATCCACGTAATACCTATTTGTTTTTTTTTTTCTCTCTCTTGTGGGCTTATTTGTAGATAGGTACCTACTTTTCAAAAAAATAAACGTCATATTTAAGAGTCATATTTTAGGAAAAATAAACGTCATAGAGTCATATTATAAGAGTCATATTTCAGGAAAAATAAACGTCATATTTGACAATCTCTGATTATTACATACAGCATATTACTGTTTCTCATTTCTATCCTTAACTAGAATTTTAATGTTTTATCCTACAAATTTATTTTCATTTGTAAGGACACTGAAAATTGCCTTAGTTTTAAACTTGCTTAAAAACAAGACTTCTTGTCCCAAGCTGTCAGTTATAATAATGCATTATTGATACTTGAACTAAGCATACCATTTCATTTTTCGTTATGTTGGCTTTATAATTTGACTCCACAAGGTAAACAGTATAAATCTAGTGTAAAAATGAGTGAAGGAAAATTAGAGGAGATGACTGTTGTTAGAGATCAGTTTTAAAGTTTTAAAATACATGGAAGTTGATAAACAATGTAATTTCATATTCATAGACGTCTTCACATTATTTGTGTAATATTTTTGAAATGTCATTCAATTGTGATATTTTATATTTATAATTTATTGCTCGTCCTCAATTTATGAAGTTTTTTTTCTCTGTTATGTTAATATGTTTCGAATTAATCAATTTTATTATAGGATATTGGTTATTACAATATGCTTTCCGGGTATGTTCTAATTTAAAAAAAAACTATATTTACAAACAGGGCAAGCTCCTCCATTCCTATCCAAAAAGTTTTAGCTCTTACGTATTTAAACTAGCCATTTTCAAATATTGTGTTGGTTGGACTGTCGTTTCTATGCATTCTACAGCTGTTTTCTAGTATATTGCTGATACCATAAAACTGGCCAAGTTGGACGAAACTTTGTATTACTGAGGGCACACAGTGGGGAACTCAAAAAAATGAGCATTAATAAATAATATAAAAATGGTGTTGCATTGTCCACCACGACATTACTACTTTTATAGACTCAAAAACTTTGGATATGATTCGAACTTGTCCCTATTTTTAGCAATAGATTTTTGGGGGATATCAATACTTTATACAAAATATTGTAAATAGGTAAATAAATACGTTGATGATGATCTGCGTTTACGAGAGTGCCCGGGTTTTAAATGTTAAGAATACTGAATTACGAGTATACCATTCGTATAAATATGCTCCTTAAAGTGCAAAAGTTCCGTTTTTCAATTTTCCTTTATTTTCACATAAATACCGTAACATGCAAAATTTCAGCTTTCTAGGCATTCTGGACTTTAATAAAAACACTGTCTAAATTTCGAGCGAACGTGCTCCACACTGGCACCATTTAACGACAATTGAACTATGAAAGTTCGATTTCAGCTTTTCCTTTTACATCAAATATTGCCAAATTTCATAGCTTTATGATCAAATGATTCTAAGATATAAGGTTTTGAAAAACCTGATCAAATGGTTCGTGTAAAGATACACTGCCTTTCTTGCTGGAACTTGGCGTGGTGAACTGCCCTGCACTGAGATATCTATGTTTTTGTATATCCTACATCTAAGTACAACTTCTGAATTTTCCGTTTACACTTATGTTGAATAACTAGAATAAAACCTATTAACAAGATTTTAGTATTGTTATTGTCTTGTCTATGGGTGATTTCTCACATTAAATAGCGAAAGAAAAAGTTGCCCAAAATAACAGTGCTGAAACTTCTACTGTCTATCACTCTATTGTTATTGGACTGATGAGACACATGGAAATTTATTAAAGATCGCCCATGCTACAGCACAATACCATGGAAGATCCCCATATCGCCTGGCAGATCAGAGTTGCTTGATTTCAGGAACCATCCTGCTATTAAAGATAGAAATTGATGAGAAAATAGAGGGGTCGATTGGAAAAACCCCCATACAGCACTCTGTAGGTCAGATGTTACAAAATGCTTTAATCAATAACTTGTATAGTACGTTACCTTCAAGTAAAGTGAATATATTATTATTTTTATAATGTGACTACTTTTGAGCCATAGGGACTCATTTTATTATTTAAATTTGTCTAAATACTGCCTAAGATTGTGAAGACATTTACAAGTTAAAACATTATTTTTAGAAAGAGGATGAAAGACTTGAATATTTAAATGGACTTTGCGTTGACACCATAACCAATGTCAGTAACTCATTTTGAATCTTTGGTACATCATAAATATAACATTCGTACTTACAAGTAGTTCTGTGAATTTTAAACCTGTCGTAGGTACTTCAATCTAACTTAAAATATCGTATTGAATATCAAGTGGATTTATATTCATTTGATCGGGTTTAAAATCAAACATTTTGATGACAGACAGTCCCTTCTCTTGTGTACTGAACCCTCACATCCATTCACTTCATTCAATGATTGTGTTTCAAGGACTCAAAAGTAAAGTCCTTGTAATTTTATACATATAAATTGGCTATTTGAAGAAACTTGTGAATATCTGTATAATTTTTGTGTAGTTTGCCTTAGCTATAAGATATCTTTCCAGAATTTTATGTTCTGTTCGAAAACAAAAACAGCTATTGAAAATTGGTTCTCTTTTATAAATTCTAAACGTGACGTCTAAATATTATTTTATTTATATTGTGGACATTCATTGGAAATGATAGGAGCCTACGCCGTGAATCTGGGTGTCCATACACGCCAACAATGTGACATCATTAACCTTCCAGACAAGGAATTATTATTATTATTGAAATTGATATAATTTGTAAATAGCTAGGTAAAATGGGGGTTTTGTAGTTTTATTGTAGCCTTTGTAATTATTAACTATCCAAATGAAATTAATATCACCTCTATTGTTGAATATTCAATTATGTAAATACTCGTAATTTATTATTTTTACATAATTTATTATTTAAATACAACATATAACTACTCTTATAACTTCCCTTATCAATAGATGTTTTTCTTCTTTTTTTCACTCAATTTTAAACCAAAACTGGTTTTTTTATGTTACAAATACATTTGAAACAATCTTAGTACCTTAGAATATCTTATCGTGGTTTAAAATTTTGGAGCCAAGTCTGCTGACCTAAAATGTTCGGAAATCATTTTTAGGGCCCAACTTGTATTAATTTTCCTAGCTTTAACTGATTACTTATCAATACTTAAAGCTTCCTCATTAAGACAAATATTCTTCTTCTTCGTCTTCAGTATTATTATTTATTTTTACTCAAATGAACTGCGTTGTTTACTTGGGTATTCTGTGCCACTTTTTACGCAAATCCCTCATAAAATATACATGCAATTGACTTTCAAATCAATCATGAGAATACCGCAGTTCCGAAATATTGTTTATAACTTCATAATTATACATAAAATTATTATGTATTACTGCCGATCAAAATTAGAGCAACATAGCTTGTTCTTATATTTATTTATTTTTTGGGTTTAACTATATATTTTCTTGTGACATAAATTTGATAAAACTTCTGTTATACGTGAAAAAAAAAAGTTTTCGTCTTTTTTAAGAGAAAAAATATTCAGATTTACATGGAATTACGAAGAACTCTAGTAATGAGATTAAAAAAATTGGTTGGCGATTTTAGATACAAAAAGTTTTTTTTTTTTTAATGGCTGAGACACAAAAACTTCATCTCTACCTGATTCAGGTATTCCATATAAGTTCCGATACTGTTATATTCTTAATGAAAATGAAAACAATGTTTTATTTTTCTTCACATTTACAGAAGTTCTATCAATTATAATAAATCACAAGGAAATAGATAGTGTTAAATGGGAGAAGAAGCTTGTACTAATTTTAAGAGGCAGGTTAGTGTATATGTATATAAATATTCGAAAAAATCCCATGATAAATATTGGACTAACAATTTTCATAAACCAAATTGGATGAATACATTTGGAAGTTAACCATTGACATAAATGAAGCCTTGATTAAATCAACAGATTAGTGTGACTGTTAAACGAACCCTAGTACTCTTAAAATAGAAATGCTAGTGCTGGTATTCGTGAGATTTTATTCCTCACTGATTTGAGAATTTCACACAGTAACATATTAATTGATAAAGCAATGAAACATTCAAGATCTATTTGAGGAATTTAAATAAGTTTTTTTTATTATACTCATAATTGGCTACTTGACAATTTCGGAATAAAGTTTTTCTACAGTCTGGTGTAAATATCACACGACTTTTTATTACATTGAAGGGAGATTTACCAAAAATACATATAAATTGATAAAAGAAATATACACTGATAAATAATGACTACCGATTTATGAGAAGTGACTCAGGGTGAGTCATTGTAAGTGACGCAGTTGATTTTCTCGGCCTCTGTTAGAAATCCTGAAAATTTATTCAGAAATCATTTTCATAAATTTCAGGGTGACACTTAATGGTGACCTTTGCTAATCTACCAAGGTTGACCTTCAAGGTCAACTTCAGAATCTTAAATGGATCGATCTGAATTTTATTGCATATTCATATTATCTGTAAAATTTTGATCTTATTTGACTATTCATAACACTTTTTCTTTTTTCACCTAAATTTTTTCAAGGTCAATTTTTTTTCTGAACTGTAACATTCAAGTGTGACGTGTCAAATTAAAAGGCTTATCATGCTGAATGTGAGATTTAAGATTATATAAAGTTGATCTTTATTTGACCTTGAAGTTCAACCTTGGCAGATTTGTAATTATCCCCATAAGATTTCTCCCTAAAACATATGAAAATGATCTCAAAATAGATTTTTTGTTATTCCAGTAGAGGCCGAAATAATGGACTGCGTCATTTAAAATGACTCACCCGGTATGTTTTGCAAAATTTTCAACCTGAAGTATATCTTTGATGAAATTCTGTTTATTTTGGGGCATTCATTAAACAAATATTGCTAAGAGGTGTAAAATTTATTTTCAGCTTTTTTCTTTAATGTTTCGTTACTGTTAACGAGTTATGCTCATATTTATCAGCAATAAAATTTAATGTGATATCTTTTGGGATTCTTTTTAATAAATATTATTATCCACTAAACAAATATTAAACATGACTGTAAGAGACATGTATTGTGACGATTAAGTTCCGATATTATAAATCTGTTACCGTTTACGAGACGTCCGATATTTTCTGATTTTTTTTTACACGAGATATTTGCATTACAATACAAAAAGACTAAAAATATACCCTTATTAAATTTACTATTGGCCAAATTTCATGAAATATTTAGCCTTTTTACTAATGCCACCTTTCTGTATAATTGTAATAGGGTAAAATTTAGTTTTTTTTTATCTTTGGAAGTCCAGTCCTCACATTCTCACACGTCGCTGAGCGGCCATCTTGAAAGCGCTTAAAACATTTCAAAAATACAGATTTTGATGGTTGTTTTTTTTTTTCAGGAAGAGCATCTAACATTTCCAGTACTTCATTGCGTTCTTAACACAAAAATATTACAAATTCTTTAATAATTGTTATTTCCAGATTTTTTCAAATCCCCCAACACGTTATTGTTTATCAAAAATAGATGACTTTGCGTAAATACTTCTAACAATCGCATCAATTTATGAGTAGAAAAATTACTTGAATAAATAATTAATTATTGACATTTTTCTTGCGAATTTTTTCTTGAAGTGCTTTGGTTTGCACCCAGTGATTTATTATTGTTATTTTTATTCAACTGTATAAAATTCTTGTCAGCCGAGTTGTACGTTGGAACTACCTTTTATCAAGGAGTCTATTATTTCTATTTTATCATTATTATTTAGGTATCTTTTGAGACATCTATTCCTGCAGCATTTCCACACGATTTTTCAAGATTTTCCAAACGAGAAAATATTCATACAAATGGGAGTCATATCTACGAGTGTCTGTGTAAAAAAAAAACACTTTCTTGTCATTGTATGTGCACTGTCACTGTAACGACCATTACTGTGTTTTAAACTTTTGTCAAAACGAACATGAACTTTAACATTTCTGATTCGATTTCCAGGTATGTGCTCTCTCCTGTCCCTGAGGCTTTTTGATTTCTTCGAATAGATTGGTTTTGAGATCAACCGTGTGTGCTAAAAAAAATGAAACTTTGTTTCCCTTTTTTCTCATTACACTTTCCCGTATCTTAAAATTCATTGGATTAGCTTGTGAAACGGTTTTAAATGGTTCTGTCATTCCGCTTCTTGCTTTTTTTTTCTTCTTTCTATACATATGATTTTCCCTATGCTTCTGATTTATGTTGTTTGCTGCAGTAACAGTTGCTCCAGCTCGTCTGCTGATCGGAGAAGGAATGCAGCAGATTCTCTATAACCTGTGATGAGCTGACGCACAGCTGCCATTTCAGAAGGATTCAGCTTGTGGCTTAGCAACGGTTTAGTTGGTTTCATGGATAGATCAGTTGGTCCTGAAAAATAACCGTTAAAATATTCAATTGTTAATTCATAAATAATGATTATAATCTATATCTTTTTTCTTTGCCTTCCCCTATTCTATAAAGAAAGCTCTGAGTGTTTGTAATGTTTATGTATTTATGTTTTGTGATGAGGCTTTATGAAAATCCCACTAAGCCAAAGTTTGGCCGTACGAAGTCCTGAAATTTTGGCACATAGTCCCCGCTGGACAGACACTTCTTTCCTGGGTCGGTTGTATATCCTGATTCCACATTTTACGGCTAGGATAAAATGATGGTACGCTAAAATAAATCACTTTTTTTAGAAATAAATCATTGAATTTTTTTCGAAAGTGGGCCCTACACTGAATGATCAATTTTTTTAGGCAAGGGAGGTTTCACATGACAATCCATTAGTTTCATGCAGTCGTGTTCCAGAGGGTACATGGTTTAGGATGCATGGGTGACATACTGGGGAAAATTCAGTTTTTTGACTAAATGACACTGTTCTTCCGAAATGAGATACGCCTGACGCTAGAGCGAAAAGAAAAGATATTTACAAAGGATTAGAGGCTTTCAATACAAGACCGAAAGATAGATTTTAGTACGGTCAAGTCTAGAAATAGAAGGGGGAAAACTCACAGGTTTTTTTATTAAATCCACGACCATTTTGAGTGTTTTTTTGTGTTATAGAAGGTTACTTGTGTCGTGGTGTGTGTGGGTGTGTGTGTGTGTATGGTGTGTGTATGGTGTGTGTGGTGTGTGTGTGTGTGGTGCGTGTGTGTGTGTGTGGTGTGTGTGTGGTGTGTGTGTGTGGTGTGTGTGTGTGGTGTGGGGTGTGTGTGTGTGTGTGTGGTGTGTGTGTGGTGTGTGTGTGTGTGGGTGTGTGTGTGGTGTGGTATGTATGTGTGTGTGTGTGTGTGGGTGTGTGTGGTGTGTGGGTGTGTGCGTGTGTGTGGTTGTGTGTGGATGTGTGTGTGTGGGTGGGTGTGTGTGTGCGTTGTGTGTGTTTGATGGGCTGGCGAAGCGGCGGGTGTAACCCGCTAGTTCATTAATATATGCTCGGAGTTTGTCAACAGCATTATGTCATTTTTGTTTTGGCAGAGGCATTTATGAGAAACCCAGCTAAGTCCAATTTTAGGGTTTGGCTGATACTTGTAAGTTCCTGATTGTCCCGGTTTACAGTCCCCCCTGACAATCTCTGCTTCTTTCACGTGGGGTCGGTTGTGACACTCTTATTTCCACATTTTACGGCTGGATGCCTATCTTACGCTAATATAGTAGATCTATACTTAATGTAATTTAAAAAGTTAAATCCATTGATATTATGTATGATTCGAAGTGACCCTACATTGAATTGATCAATTTTTTTATTATGATTGAAGGAGGTTCTCACATAGGTACATACCATTAGTTGTCACTGCAGTCGTGTTCACAGAAGGATACATGGTTTTTGGATTCGCTGGCGTGAACATATTTCTCTGTGGTCGGAAATTCGAGTTGTTGTTCATAGATCCGTTGAGACTGTTCGTTCCAACAGAGATACTGCCTGAGCTGCTAGTGGTACTGAAAAAGAAAAGATATTACAAAATTAGATTGAGAAAGGAATTTCAAAAAGCACCAAAAGATAAGATTTAGTACAGTCAATCTAGATAGAAGCGAACTCACGGTACCGGATTTTCTTCTTATTATATCCACGACCTTTATGAAGAGGTTATTTTCTTTTATAGAAGGCTTACTTTGACCTAAAGATATCATTCTCTTATTTCCAGGTCGGACTTGGAATAGATCCACTTGTTTTACTTGCCCCCTTTACCTACATTACGTACTTGTCTCTCTTTAAGCTCAAATATCGAACATGTGATTGTTTATTATTCTGGGAATAGACATTAAATATCTTTTTATTTGTATCATTTTCTTTTCAAATAAGGTGAAAGTTCTAAATACATAGTTAAAATGTTAGGGAAGTGATTACGATGATGATGATGAAATAGATGTAAATGTTTGTGTTAGTTGTATGTTCATTTGTATTTCACACCAGTAAATGAGATTTTGTTTAGACTGTGAGAGTGAAGGGACTCTTTAGTCTTATTCTTACAGAATAAACGTAGTATTGTCGATAAACCATCATGAGAACTTGGGCTTTTTCTTTTAAGATTTTAAACATTTGAGGAACTACAAGCTAGCCTTCTTGTTAGGGTTGGTTAGCTCCCTGTTTAAGGTCCCTCAGCCAGACAAAGAGTATTGTGTGTGGGGTTACCTGGAATTAGTCAACGATGACTTGGCGTGAATTTCACTTGACGAGGTTGTGAGGATGGAACTAGGGAACGTCTTCAGAACGTTGAAGTAGTCATTCTTGTTCTGGAAGGGGAAAGCTAGACCTCCCGTGTTGGGGGCTGAAGCATTGAAGGCATCCAGACTAAACGAAGTTCGAGATGCAATGGGTTCGGTCTGAAAAAAAGGAGGTTTTATTATCTCTCGTAACTCTAAAAAAATTGGTGACACTCAAAAAAAAAAAATATGTCATGTTCCCCATTGATGGATTCTGCTAAATGTTTTAAGCTCCAACTTTTTAAATACGGAAAAACTCTTAATTCCTACCACATTGTATCATTTCTCCTGTAATTATCTCAAGAGAAATGTGATAGAGCGTGATAGAATAAGTCTTAATTGGGCATTATAAAAGTTTAATTTACTTTTAGGAGGGGTCGGGGTCTTGAGGGACCAATTTGGTCATCTATGTACTCTCTAATAAAGTATCATACTCAGTAGTCGAAACCTACTCAGGCTGGGTACCGCCTTCAGTAGCTTAATCGTTAAGGCGGCGGACTTGTAATCTGGAGGTCGGTGGTTCAAGTCCCAAGTTAATTAAAACTTTAGTAAAGCGAGTTTGAGTAGTTGTGATATGTCTTACGATTGTGATTAACACAAATATGATAAATTTAATCAGACTTTTTTTTCCTAGGTATTTATTGATATGTCTCACGATTGTGATTAACACAAATATGATAAATTTAATCAGACTTTTTTTTCCTAGGTATTTAAAATAAACTATGGCACATATCTCTTCTTGAGATTTTATCCACGATATGAATTAAATTTAATCAGACTGCATCATCTTCTCCAGAGAGGTCTAGGTTTTTTAGTGGGTGGAAATTCCACTCCCCATAATTGCCGGGTGTCTTTTAAAGATTTTTCTCCTAAGCCTCTCAAAAAAAAAAGACTGGGTGCTTACCGCACTATGTGTGGTCACAGCGTTGGTGTTGACTATCACAGGACAGGGTTGACTGACTGGCTCCATCCCAAGCCTCATCATCTTGGCGTTACTGCTTTCGTTCTCGCACGCTTGTGCAAGCAGCTGCTCTGCAATGGCACTCGTCAAGTGGGCCGGAGTAGGTCTGGATGACTGGAATTTAAGAAATGAGAAAGAAAAGAAATAAGTAATTAAATAAAATCATGGGCCGTATCCCTTAACACCCCTCTAGTGGGAATTTCAAACAATCACAGAGTACTATAGCCCGAGTTAAGTCATAGGGTGGTATGCAGAGTCCTCACTGTAGGGATGTCTGGGTCATTTGTCCCTTCAGCTGATTTTGTTATGCAGAGACGTTTGTTTGAAGCGCCTGTGCGCATGCGCATTCAGATATATCTTGAAAGAAGAGATTGAAATCGTTGTCAAGGTCGAAGTATAGCAAGCTCGGGACCACCCTACCGTGAACCCTATAGGGATAAAAAAAAACGTCTCTGCAAACCAGCCATAGTGTCTATTAAACTTCGATTAATCTAATCATGTTTCATAATTTGGCCCTATGAAATGTCTGAACCAAGTGATAAAACTGAAATGAGAAAATTGTTTATGAAATAATTACTACAATCGATATACTTATTGGTTGAGCAAAGAATAATTAATACGAGAGTTGTTTGTTGACTTTCTATGACCATTAGTGAAACCACCAAATCGATTATTTTCCCTAAGATATGTCATGCAATTGTTGGTGCGATTTCGATAGCTTTTTGGAGGTATGAGGAATCGATGATAATCGTGTGATGGTCATATGTCTTCCATTTCACTATACGGATCTTTATTTTGTCAAGTTTTTTTGCTTGAAGTTTTTCTTTAGTTCCACTTGACGTGCACTAAACTTACTGTTTCACTCCAGGAAGCCAGGGTCTCGTCCGCTTTTCCTCCGACAGGACTTCAAATAGGGGCGGATCCGTTTCGAGTCTCGTTCGGCCAATTCCGGAAACTGTTGCGTGCATGGAATCGGATGATGGCCTCGATCTTTTTTTCTTTTTTGGTTTGCTTGATAATCGGAACTTTTCGATTCCAGATTTCGTCAACAAATAATCGAACGAACATCTGAAATTCGTGAATTGCAAATTAGTGGGTTTACATTTAATATAGCAGAATTTAGTTGGCATTGAAATATCACTGATTTCTTGAAAGTTTCTCGTCTCCATTCATAAGGATGGCGTCATCGTGAACGATGGTAGCCAGACAGTGGAGAAATGACTCATCACTTCTACCAATGTCTTTACAAGGAGGCTAATAATGACAAAGGCCCCAGAACCAAGCCAATGCTGGTCTACTCCCTGTTATAGTCCCCCAGCCAGACTGTTGGTCTACTCCTGTTTTAGTCCCCCAGTACTCCCCAGTCATTTGTCCATTTAATAAATGGACCATTTCTAATATTTTAGACAAAAATAACTCGAGCCTAACCTGTAATAGATGCTTGTAAGACACTTCCAGGAACAAAAGAGGTTCAAGTTTCAACACTTGCACATCTAGTGCTAGCGCTCACTCTAGGAACGAAATAATTATGTGCAAAAGTCGCGTCTACTATTGCACGCCGTACAAGGGCCTTGTTAAATGGAAGAGTTGCAACACTTCCGACATCTCCCAAGGAAACATCCAAGTGTGTCACACCTCACTGAAGTGTAGTTGTTTTAATTTCAGCTCTTGGTAAAGTACAGGCTTAAGTAAAGAATATTCCTACGCGAGCAGGGTGAGGTTTGTTTTAAGCTCGCCTACTAAAGTGAGAGCTATCTTCAATTTTTGCCTGTGAGGAGCAGTGTTCCAAAATGCGAACCTGTGTCGTGTTTTCATAATTCAAAATGCGAACCTGTGTCGTGTTTTCATAATTCAAAATGCGAACCTGTGTCGTGTTTTCAAAATTCAAAATGCGAACCTGTGTCGTGTTTTCATAATTCAAAATGCGAACCTTTGTCGTGTTTTCATAATTCAAAATGCGAACCTGTGTCGTGTTTTCATAATTCAAAATGCGAAACTGTGTCGTGTTTTCATAATTCAAAATGCGAACCTGTGTCGTGTTTTCATAATTCAAAATGCGAACCTGTGTCGTGTTTTCATAATTCAAAATGCGAACCTGTGTCGTGTTTTCATAATTCAAAATGCGAACCTGTGTCGTGTTTTCATAATTCAAAATGCGAACCTTTGTCGTGTTTTCATAATTCAAAATGCGAACCTGTGTCGTGTTTTCATAATTCAAAATGCGAACCTGTGTCGTGTTTTCATAATTCAAAATGCGAAACTGTGTCGTGTTTTCATAATTCAAAATGCGAACCTGTGTCGTGTTTTCATAATTCAAAATGCGAACCTGTGTCGTGTTTTCATAATTCAAAATGCGAACCTGTGTCGTGTTTTCATAATTCAAAATGCGAACCTTTGTCGTGTTTTCATAATTCAAAATGCGAACCTGTGTCGTGTTTTCATAATTCAAAATGCGAAACTGTGTCGTGTTTTCATAATTCAAAATGCGAACCTGTGTCGTGTTTTCATAATTCAAAATGCGAACCTGTGTCGTGTTTTCATAATTCAAAATGCGAACCTGTGTCGTGTTTTCATAAATCAAAATGCGAACCTTTGTCGTGTTTCATAATTCAAAATGCGAACCTTTGTCGTGTTTTCATATTCAAAATGCGAACCTTTGTCGTGTTTTCATAATTCAAAATGCGAACCTTTGTCGTGTTTTCATTATTGAAAATGCGAACCATGTATGGGTAATGTCTTATTACCCAAATATGATTAATCATTGTTCTGTAATTTGATCCTATCTCAAACCCCTTTTTGGGCCAATACGAACTAATCTAAAGTTGTAGAATTCTACTGAGGTCGTGGTACAGTGGTATAGCAAACTTGACTGGTAAATACCTATGATTCCTATTGGACTACTGACTCGATTCATTTGAGATGTTTACTCCCATCAAGTACTGGACAGATAGTTTTTCCATTGAATCCCGATCTGGACTATCGTTTATTATTTTATTTTTCATGCATATTTTTGATACAGCAAATAAGCTGAATTGGAAGCAAACAAAAATGCGACAGATCAAAATTGATTTTAGATTTACCAAATTTTGATATCAAATTGGTTTCTGTAATCATTTTGTTTTTTTTTTTTACTTATTATTTAACGTCCTTTGAATAAGGGCAGTTGCTAAGTAAATATTCACACAATTCACAAAATAAGTAAGTAAGTTATCATATTTGTGTTAATCACTTTCGCGATGTCATAACTACTCATACTCGCTTTACTAAAACTACGCTGAAATCGGGCTTGAACCACCGACCTCCAGGTTTCAAGTCCGCCGCCTTATCGATCAAGCTACTGAGGTTGGTTTCACAAAATATACAATTATTTCAATTATACATATCATTCTTCAGTAGTCACCGTGGCAGAGTGAGTTAGCGCGCTAGGCATTGCACGCAAGGTGACCTGGGTTCGATCCCCAGCGGGGCAGGAATTTTTCTGTTCTGTACTTTAATGTTCGGGTCCACTCATACTCGTGAGGAAAAATGAGAAGTTACTTGTATGAGTAACGATCAGTGGCGCATTACCAGAGTAAAAGAACTTAATGTAATAGAATTTGAAAGTACAGGAGCTCTTAGTATGCTGTGCAACCACAAAAAATGTGAAGAGCCTTGTGCTTCACCACAAATAAATCATAGGGTAGGTGGGAAGAGTACGCAAAAAACACATTTCGATTTTCCAATTTTTCGTTTGATCTATTGTCCTGAAATGTCGCACCCTGATGCACTGGTTCGTTATTCACCTTTTACTTTTTACTGTAGGATTCAACCTTGTGGTGTAAAAATTGCAAAATTAATTTAGCAAAGTCATTTTTTGCGTATCTTACCCCACCGCGTGGGCAAGAGTACGCGCAATTTGTATAGAAATCATACAAAATTGGTTTTCTGGCCAAATTTGTGTAAGTGAGGTTAATGTGAGTAATTTGATAACAGCCACGTTCAGGAAGGACTCAGGAATGTTTAGGACCCACCAACTAACTAGGCATCCAAAGAACCTAGTAAATATCTATTCTAACCCCATTTGCGTACTGTAACCTTTTGCGTACTCTAACCCCATTTTGCTTCGAATAGATTAAATTTATTTAAAAGTAACTCACTATCAATGAAAAAGCGACAATTAATTATGAAATTTAGAATTTGCTGCACCAGAAAAAATAATTACTTTAAGAAATTCACAAAACTAAAAAAAACTAAAAATAAATAATTCAAATAAATTAGATCGCGACACCAAAAAAATTCTTACCTCATTATTGCAGCCTGCTTTCTTCTAGGCCAAATCTAAATATTTGGTGAGCTCTTAATCATAATCTGTTCAATCGCGCTGATTCCTGTTGAAATACGTTGCTTCCTTCTATGAAAACTACGCCTGCGTACTCTTACACTGCGCGTACTCTTCCCCCCACCTACCCTACATACATACAATCATTCTTCACCGGCTACTCACATTGAAAGCTTTGAGTCTCTCAGATCATGAGGAGCGGTCTTCAGATCATCCACGTCATCATCCTCATCGTCATCCTCATCCTTCTGTCCGCTGGATGACGTCTCGTCGTGGTTTGATCCTGTCTCCTGGTTTATTGGACTCTGCAAGTTTGCAATCAAGGATGTTGATATAGAAGAAGATATATAAAAATGTTCGATAGCAAGGAAAGAGGACACGGAGGACTGTAAAAGCCGTGGCCTTTGACTAGTTGGTTTTCTTATTGGAGCAGTGGACTAAATATGATGGAGCTATTGTGGTTCCGTTCACTTACGTTTAACTGATAGAGGTGTACTGAGGGCAGACTCTCGATGTTGGAAGCTGGTAGTTTGAGAGCCTGCTACAACGAAATTGAGGCTTGTTTTCGACTTTACATACAGGGTGTAGATTAAGGATATACAGTGTGTAACAAAATAAAAATAAATGAAAACCGAGTTATAAACCCTGTAGTAAAATACATCTATTAAAATTTGTTAAAAAAAAAACAAGTTAAAATGTTATTTTATTTTTAATCTTTTATTAATAGGTATAAAAAAGTCTGGCTGGGGGACTATAAACAGGGAGTAGACTAGCATTGGCTTGGTTCTGGGGGCCCTTGTCAGTTGTTAGCCTCCTTGTAAAGACAGTGGTAGAAGTGTTTATAATATTTATAAGTGGCACTGATTATAATATTTAGTACCTATCTATTATGCTAAATGTTGTTTATTTTCATCTCTTTATTTGTAAGTGACGAGGTTTCAATGAAAGTTTATCTCTTCGACTAGGCGAGAATAACTGATATACAGAACACTGTCCTATAACTCATAACCATAACATAAGGAATATGTGCTGCGCTCACAAATAGGTCATCGAAAAAAAGTGATATTTATTTTGGCAGATTAAATGTAGAGGCTTCGCATTAAAACTTACCATATCCCTATTGATGGGTGTGGTAATCTTTTTGAGTCCTATGGGGTAGCCCGTCCACAATCCTATTTCATCTGGTGCAGGACTAATGTTCTCTTGCTGTCTAATGTCGCCATTGAACCCTGCACAGGTACAAAAGAGAAAGATAAATAGAGTGGTGTGAAGATAAATTACTTGTTGATCAATACTTAAGGCTGATTTTATTACATGGAATCTTAATTTAAAAAAAATCAAAAAGTTTTGAAAATAAATAACGTAAATCCATTTTTTATGTATTTTTCGATATCGTTTAACATTTTGTGAAATAATAAACAATAATTTCGTTATAATAAAGTAGGATTTAGGGCCGAATTATGAAACAGGATTAAATTTAACCTAAGAGGACACTATCCCTTAACTGGGGCTATAGTGCGCTGTGATTGGTTGAAATTCCGACATGAGGGCGTGTCTGGCTGGCTTGGCTTAACTTTAATCCTGTTTCATAATGAGTTAAGGCGATACTTGAAGAAAAGGCGTTACAAAATAAAAGCCGTAAGTTCATGGAATTGATACAAAAATATTGGAATTGATAAAATAATGTTCTTCACTATATTTTAAATTAGAATTTAGGTTCCGAGAAACTTGGCAAAAGTTGTGTGAAATCTGTGACATAATAGACAAGTTCTTTAGGACAAGGAAAGTTGAAATTAATGTGTTCACTTCGTAGAAATCTCACCTCGATAACATTCTTCTTCTGAACCATTGTCAATTTCAATCTTACTGGAGCTAAAATTTTCCTGAAACAAAACATATTTTGTATCATGATTTTATTTTGAAATCACAAGGTCTCATGTAAAAGTTGATGAAAATGTGAATATACAAATTTCAGTGTAAACAGAAAAGTGAGAAGTAGAATATTTTCCCAATAATTTAAATAGGGTTATACATACCTATTTGTACTTAAATGTTCTCATTTTTATTAGAAAATGATATGAGATTCCATGATGACATCATAAATACCTATCATTATTTTATTATGGCTTTCTATTGAAAGTCTATTTGGGGAATAAAGTTATTCTAACCGACGTGTAGTCGACATATGGTATTTCATCTTTATAAATATGAGGTATAACAAAGGTAATAAAATAATTACCTGAGAAACTTACTAGCCCTATTCAAGCAGTGGAAATGAAACCTGACATTACTGACCATGTGTGTGGTAACTTCATAGCAACTAATATTCATGCATCCAGAGGAAGAACTGAAAGACAGACCGAGAGCCTGTTTTTATATTATCAAATTAGAGAGGAAGTATATAAGCCTTTTCCCCTTTCTTTTATAATATACCCTTTCTTTTAGAATCCTCTTTCCACCAGAAAAAATTGACCCCCTCACTTTTTTTCCTGAAAATTTCTCATTCCGAAACATTTTTTTCCTTCTTCAACCCTCTACTTTTCTCCCCCTCCCTCTGCTGTTTCCCTCTCTTATCTTTTTGAAGTCTACCTGCCCACAGCCAAATGTTTCTTTTTGCTCGCAACCCACATTTTTCTTTTTTCTAAAAACCTCTCTCTTTCCATTGTCCTTTTCAAATCCCATTTCAAATGTATACAGTGTTCCTCCATGACGAGGATTACCCGCAGAATATCCTCCTGTCTCTTACTCATATATTCCACTAAATCACCACAGAATGATAACACCCCAAGTGTCATTTTAACCTCAACTAGTGCTCATTCTTCAATATAAACGTAGGTGTAATGTGTTTCATGGATGAGTCTATTAGGGCCAAATTATAAATAAAATAAGATTACAACAAGACTAATGGAAGATCATACCTAATCCTGATAGATATGGTGCTCTGTGATTTGTATAATATTTCTCTTAAGGGACAATCTTTCCTTATCTTTGTTGTAATATTGTTTCACCATCTGTTAGCAAAAAAAGACTCTATATTCATACGCCACACCGGCAGTATAAATGAAGTATTTGTAAATTTTAAAATTGTCTTACCATTTGGCCCTAAGTATATTACTATCATTTTCACAGCTTTAGTTAAAGTTAAGTTTTCATATTTGTGTTAATCACTTTCGTGATATCACAACTACTCAAACTCAAATTACTAAATCTACGCTGAAACCGGGACTTGAACCACCGACCTCCAGGTTACAAGTCCGCCGCCTTACTGATCAAGCTACTGAGGTCGGTCATTTTCACAGGTTTAGTTGTATGATTGTAAGTGAGATATGGTGTGTATGTGATGTTCGATATGGGCGTGTGATGTGGTGGTGGTGGTGGTCGTGTGTGCGTTTGTGTCATGTGTGCATGTGTAAATATGTGATAGGCTGTCTTTACGTACTATTTGCGAATAAAATTCCCACCTTCCAATCTTATCGAGAAACTTGCGGGGTATATTTAAACTTTAGAAAATAAGAAGTCTAAAAATTAACAAACTTTTCGAGCTGAATTCTTCCGATTTTAAACAATGTTTTAAATACATTTTAGGTTTAGATTGAATGAATTCTAAACCCTGATGTTTAATTAATAACACATTCCTGGATAGTTTATATTGGACGCAAATATCGATCAATCTACCTCAGTAGATTGATCGATAAAGCGGCGGACTAGTGGCCAGGAGGTCGGTGGTTCAAGTCCCTAGTTAAGCAAATTAGTAAATTGAGTTTGAATATTGTGATAACACAAATATTATTATGATAATCGTAACTTGAATTTTTTTCATAGGTCCAGGATTATTCATAAATATTCTCACTTTATTGTGCTAAAAAGATAGCGCATTCATCTTTGAACCTGTAAGCCATGACTTTGACTCCAGCTCAAGGATAAACAAAATTTCCCTGTTTTTTGAGACAACACTTGACTCAACACATATCTACTCGTAAGATTGACTTGTATTTACTCGCTTGTCTGTCTAGTGCTGAATGTAATACACTTTGACGTTCTGATAAAATTGAAAATGCAGAGTCTTTTAGTTTATCCTTCAACACTTCACCATTCCTCTGACCGGTGGTGGAAGTAATCTGAGACTTCGTCATTGGATTTCACAGACCTCTGTCGAACAAAGAAAATGTAGATTGTCTTTGATGTCACACAGTAAACCTCTCTGTGACTTTCACATCCTTACTATCCTGATACCCTTCTTTCTCTTTCTTATATCTCTCTGTCAGCATCACCCTAAATAACCTTTCACCCCTTCCCTTCCTCTCGCTCGACATTCCCTTCTCGGTCTCATCCCTTTTTTTCTCCACCTCTCCTCCTACCTTTTTTTCTCCAACCCTCTCCTCCCTCCTCTTCTCTTATTTTTCGTATCTTTTTCTTCTTCCTATTATCCTTCCCCCACCCCTTTCCAACCCTCGTCCTGGCCATATCACTCTCTCACTCCTTGACTCTCGCAGAAGCACATCATTTCATTTCTCTCTCTCTCTCTCTCTTTCTCACTCACTCTCACTCGCCTTTAATCTCTTCAGACCCGAAACGCTGTATTTTTGTTTCTCTCCTCCCTCTTCCCCTCTCTTTCTATCCTTCAGTCTCTTTTAATCCGCTTCGTTTGTCTTAGTAAACTGGAATACAGATAAGACTTTTTCCCCGGTCTTTACTGCCACCTTAAAGTCTCGCTTTCTCTTTGTCTCTCTCGGTCCTTTTAGAGGCACATTTATGAACATATTGCCAGGGCACAGCAAGGACAAAATAATGCTGTAAGAACTTTTAGGCTGGTCCTCCCACTGAGAGCAACATTTTGTTTCGAAACGCTTCGCAGCGTTCAGCAACGTTTCACGCTTTGCTCTTCCTTAAGGATCAAATCAGATTGAATCCCACTGAGTAAAACATTGCTTCCCAACACATCCCACTCAACATTTTGTACTCAGTGAGATCCTAGCCCTACAGTTACACAATTTTAGGCAAAACACTTCTTACTTAACCATCATGTCCTTTTGTTCACACCAGATTTTACTAACATAACATCGTTTGTCAAAAATTAGTCTTATTGAATCTCATTCGTCTCGAAAATTTGTCTCTTTGTCTAAGAAATTTCCTCGCTTTCTAAAATAATTCTCCTCATTCTTCTCAATTATAACGTTTTGGGAAGAAATCGTTGGTTTTCTATAATTTAACCTATTACTGTCCTTATCCTAATGAAAGGAAAGTAATTTTTTTAAACGTCTCAAGTAGGAAAAAGAAAGGGATACCTCTATTGACATAGTTCTCGGGGCTCTTAGTTAGACTTTGTCCAATCGCCAACATTCACAAATCACAACACCCGAATATAACTTTATCCTCTCTACACACACAGTGAATCCGTGCAATGACGAAGATTCTTGAAAACGCCTACCAGAAACTAATTTTATCCTGTAAATTCACAAATTAGTTTTAATTCTCATTTAGTTATATGCGTTTCACCCACTCAAACTCCCTCGTTTGGAAAATTCTTCGATTGACAAAATATCTCTTCTCTTCTTTATCAAATCATCCCATTTCTTCAAACTATTACTTCCGGTAAATTTCTGATATTAGAAATCGGAAGCATTATGTTCGTTTTTGTAAAACAGAAATATTTTTGTGCTCCGATTTCATTTTTTTTTTTTTTTTTTTTAATTTTTCTGGACTTATCATAACCTCCTGAACAACTTTGGTTTAGTGTCTGTCTGTCGGTCTGTTAAATACATTCCTTGAAACCCGCAAATCTTAAAAAAATTGTAGACATATAGGAAACCTATTGTAGATGGTCTCATTTTAAACAATCAACTGTGCACTAGCAGTTCTTGGAGATAGAGACCATACGCCTGACCACTAACTTTTTATTTATAAGCTTATATCTCTTGAACCACTTACCCGATTTTAATGAATTTTTTTCTGCATATGCGTATTGAAGTTTTACATAGTGCATTTGTAATTATTTTTGAATAAAATATGATGAGCTCTGATATAGAAAAACAGAAAAAAATGCAAAAATAAGGTCTTTTCTTTTAGTCTCAAAAACTTACCGATACAGATTTTCTTTTAGGATCCAGAATGTTGGAAAAACGGTATACTACCATATAAAACAAATTTGAAGGAAATCGGTTAAGTGGTTTTGGAGATACAAGTGATTTACTATAAAATCTCAAAATTGCAAAGTGTATACAATGCGAACCAATCATGAGGAAGTATGTGTGCCATAATTGACGGTAAATTTTTTCTAGTATCATTTTTTTTTTCTTCGTCTTCCTCTCTCTCTCTCTCTTCTCTATCTCTCTCTCATTTCCTTGAATTCCTCTCTTACCTTCCTCTCCCTCTCCTTCTCCTATCCTTTGAATTTTCTCTTATCTTACTCTCACTCTTTTCAACTTTTCATGAAAAGCAGTATCTTTTTTTTCTCCTTTTTTCCTCTGTTTTACCCTTTCTCTCTTTCCTGGAGGACTTTTCTACTATCCTCTCTTCCTATGTTTTCTTTATGGGTTTATGTCCCTCTGCTCTTCTATCCTTCTCACTTTTTTTAGTTCTTATCTATCTCTGTCTCTCTCTCTCTCTTTCTCTCGTTAATCCAAATCCAAATGTACTCCAAGTATTCTCTCTCTCTCTCTCTCTCTCTCTTCTCTCTCTACCCGTATAGGTTGAAAAAAAAATGTGGTAAGGGAAGAGAAGTTTCTCCTCTTTATTGATAGGACTAGAGATAGTGAGCACAGAGATGAGATATTTTGACTTTGGACGAGAAAATGCGTTCCAAAATTTCTCACGAAAATTTCTTTCCTTCTAACAGGAATACTGTGGTGACAGCACCGGTTGCGATCAACACAAATAATATGAAAACTTTTTTTTAATATCATTTTTGTGATATCACAATTACTCAAACTCGCTTTACAAAATCTTTGCTGAACTTGGTAATCGAACCACCGACCTCCAGGTTACGCGAGTCGACCGCCTTATTGATCGAGCTACTGATGTTTGTAACTTTTTTAATTTACAATATAGTTCGTCAGTTGAGCAGACATACACTTATCAATACAAGTTATACATAGGTACATATCTTGTTACAATAGAATATTTAAGATATAATAGAGTTCAGAACCAAAATAAATCAAAAGCCAGTCGGAAATGGTACCCTTTAAATCTACCAAATTTCAAATATGAGTACTTTTTTAATAGGAAAAAAAAATGCGAACACGTTACATTGAACTTTATATAAAAAACGACAGAACAAATTTCTATGATTATAAAATAACCCTTTGAATACAAAGCCGAAAACTTCAACAACGGACACTTAAAATAAATAATGTGTCGAGATTACTGAAGTACAAGTTATCGAAGTAGGTAGAGAGAAATAAATTAACCTGATCAGTTCAGTTCATATACGAATAAATCTATGGTACACCGCATGAGAGTATCGTTTTGGGGAGGCCTGAGAGGATAAACTAGTCTTTAGTCTCAATCTTGCAGGATAAACAGAGTATTGTATTGGATTGAATTGCATTTAATAGGTATTTTGGGCGGGTGGAGATACGTACGCTCGCTACTAGCTCAAAGCAGGCAGCCAGGCATGTAGTGACTTTTCACCAGTGGCTTTTGAAGCCCTTGAATAGGTAGAAATCTTTGAATACTTTGATACAGCTGTCTTCAAAAGTATTTCGATTCTCGACCCAGCAACCAGTGTAAACTTTTTGTCTCCGACAACTTAGAAACGAATTATGTACCTAAGTAGTGTTATAAAAAAAACCCGTGTTCGAGCTTTGTAATGATTAACAAAGCGTCGAATAGCTCAAATTCTATGTGGTGTGCGCAGTGTACACCAATCAAACCAGCAAACTGTGTTCAGAAGTAGCAGCTCATTTTTTTCTGGCGAACTAGTCTGGTCGTTTTACACACACAGAGTCCATCCACGGATCAGCGCGAATTGGAAGAGGAATTATAAGTAGACCTCTCATGATTGACCTCTCTCTGAAGCCAATGGCCATAAAAATATCTCAAGACGAGGTCTAATGCAAAATATCTGGCATCACAAAAAGAGCTGAAATAGGTTTTGAATAAATTACCCACTTATTACCGTCCTATCACCGAAATCACAAGCCTTGCTACTCTAATCTAAAGGTTTCTAATCTATTGCAGAAATGTTGCAAAACGCTGGTTTGTGAAAAGGAAGAGATAAATCTTTATGTACCTATCAAAATATTGATAAGAACAAGTGCACTAGTTCAAGAAGTTGCCAGAGTCTTGGTGACAATTTCAGCCAATAAATAACAGATAAAACATTGTATAAAGTAGATATAATGAGGGCTCTTCGGTCTCGCAGAGATCTTGATCCTACATTTTTCTATTTCCATGCGAAAGTACTACGGAAAAAGTACTACGCCCTACGCTTTGTTTACGCTTACCAGCTTTTTTTCTTTCTCAATTAAATTATCTCCTACCTCTTCTTATACACAAGAGGTAAAATACTAACATCCTATTTACATTTTATATTCTCTTTGAACAAGCAAATAGACCTACCTCATATAAAAGTCCGTCAAAATCATTGAGTCTGTCAAAAAATTTTTTAAAAAAATCTGTCAAAATTTTGTACCATTAAATTTGCCAAAGTTTTTGACACGAATAGGTATCAATCCCTGATAGGGTCAACTAATCCACCAAAGCTGATTACCTTGATTTGATCTCATTATTTTTACCCTCGTAGGACCAAAGAGGACAGTGGCAAATATTATGTTTGAATGTTAATTACTCCACAATTATTATGATAATCAGGTAAATGGATACTACATCGAGCCATATACAGCCATTAATTAAATACAGAATCCAATAAATTATATCAATAATTGATTTCCAAACACCTTCGGGACTCCTTTTACAACATAGGATACCTTTTATATTTGGCGACACACCAATAAAATCTAGTTCTAATCCTAGAGAAGTAACTTATCAAGAAAACATAGTTGGTTGACTTTAATTAGTTATAAAATGAAAGAGAAAAAGACTCATAATTGCTGTTCTATTCTTATTGAATTAGAATTATGATTACAATATATGGTCCTCTAGTGGAAGACATTGTCTTGAGCTGGCAAGATCAAGGCTTAGGCGTGACAGTATTATTAAACTAATGAGAAAAGTCAAAACCTTTGTTGTTCGTCTTGAAGTGGTTCTTATATTCTTACTAACAAAATAATTATGGTTACCTGCCTGGACACCTGACCCTGTAAGGTTATGGGGAAAGACAAACAGGTCCTCACGCACATACTCGTATAAGAATACGGTGTGTGCTCATGACTCAAGTAAGTTCAATTGAACTGAAATTTGGTATGGTTAGTGGCTTTACAAAATTTCCACTTCCTAAGTTCCACGGGTGATAAAATAGTTCAAAAGCAGCCTTTTCTTAATCTTGAAACTAGGACCAATGTACTTGGGATTTCCCTATTCTAAATCAGAGACTACCTTTATTTTTTGTGGAGTGGACCGAGTGGACAAACCCAGAAAAGTTGCGGCCTTTCTGGGTCTAATTTGACATGGAGGAGGATGAAGAGGAGAACTAAAATGCCAAAATCACTACACCAACAAAAACAACAACCTATGTTGTTTCTTTTCATGCTATTTTTTTTTTTTGTCCTCAGCAATTTTCGATATCACTCAAATGTGAAATATCAAGTTTTCATGAATACTTTGTGCTTCGAACGGGATATGAACCCTGTTCACCGGTCGACCATATTACCACTGCACCATCGATACAAGATTGAGCGACGAGTGCTATAAATCTCGAAGTCTCGCGGGTATATGATTCAAGAACCATCGTGGAATTAAGGTCGTCTTGTAAGCTATCTACCTGTTATGTATACAAGGCATAAGATAGAGCTATGTGTCTTTATCTATTGTATATTTAATAAATGTAATTTTATATACTCTAAGAAGTCTTAAGATCTAAGAAGTATAAGATATCGGTTTCACATGGTGAGTTCTCGAACCAAGTTAGAAGCCCAAACTTGATATGGTTAAATAGAAATAAGACGCTGGGCAGGACTGATATTCGAGTGCTGGACAGTGGCTATTACATCACAACCATAGCTTCCACACTGACGGAGTGCGAGACTTAGAACATCGAAACATGGTGGAGGAAAAGTTGTGCGAAAAAATAGCTGACCCTCCTATTGTCTCGGAAAACTTAAATCGGTCTAAAACTGAAAAGTGAGAAGTTGTACCTAAAATATAGCAAGTCAATGCTACGAAGGCTACTGTGTTATTGAGTGTTTGCTTGTCCACATTATATCAAAGGATTCTTGGAAATATTTGAATCCCAGAAAACAAAAACAAAAGACCTCGGTAGCAAAAGTATACCTATCCATTTTAATTTATCGAAGTTCTAGGATGCATCAATTTTTCAAATTTATTGTACTGTCGCGTTAATCGGCTTAATCCAAGAACTCTCAACTCTCTTATCAGATCAAACGTCTTTAATCCAATCAGTACCTACAAAATAATATTTATGCATTTTAATCACATCAAGTAATTTATTTTATTACTTAAAGTATCATGTATATTTGAGTTGAGTCACCTAATCATCGACTATGGAAATCAAACCATATATGAAAATTTATGGGTAGATATAAGAACTTAACTTGTCCTCGAATCTCTTAGAGTTCTTCCTAGGTCCTAAGATGGGTTGCTGGTTTGTATAATACTTGGATTACACCAAAAATACAACAACAAAAAATAGTCAAAACAGAAACGTGAGAAGTTCTACAAGAAGTACACTAGATACATTAAAAAAAACTAATCAATAAACGCCCACGTATTATAGGGAGTACATTACATTCACGATGAAACATACTGAACACGACCATCATTTTGTTAAGTAACAATATATTATTATACTTAACGAGAATATCAATATCTTCTAGTCAACACACGAACATACCAATGTGCAGTAAGTAATAGGAATGAAATTTTTGACCGCATGGTTTTAAAAGCAACGTGCATTTAAAAAAAAGGCATTCCTAAAAATCCACACGAGTTTGACAGTAGTTTGACAGTATGAGTGTCGAGATCAACTTTTGTGGTCAAGTGATTCGGGAAGTGTTCACAGTGTACTTATCTGAACAACTAACTATGTATATAAACTATAGGACCAACCTAGGATGAACTCTACCATGTTTTAGATGTTCTAATGGAGCGACATACGAAATAAGACGTTAAAATCCTGACTTCGACGAGCATATTCTGACGGACTTTAAGGCCATGTCTCCGTGTCTCCCTTTACAACATTCCTTTAGTCTGCTAGTATTGCATATATCATAGATTTTCTTTTGTTAGAAACTAGTGAGACGTAGATATAGGGTTGGGCACCTGTTTGTTTTAGGTAAATAGGTACGAATAACGCGAAGTGTTGCGTAACCAAATTCAAGATCAGCTTTTGAACTGACAAATAGGAAACTACCTATTTCAGATAATAAAATTATTTTATTCCATGATTCCGGGCGAACTCTAAAAGTTTCGGAAATTGTTGAATAAATATTGAAAATGGGTGCAAGATATACTAATAATAATTCTCTTTAGCATAATAATAATAATAAGATACTTTAGGACGATGTTCTCCTCAATTTTTGCTCAGGTTCAGGAGATGAACTTGCTTACAAGATATACCTATGTTTGGATTTGAAAAAGGAAAAATTATATGAAATTGTTACAATCGCGTATGCGTAACACCTCGAAAGTAAATTCAAAATTGCGTACCTTTATGATTTACTCATTTCGAGATTTATTTGACTACAAACAAATAAGAATGTACAAGCGAACTAGGGGAAGTCTTTATATTTGTAAAAATAAAACTATTATAGCGAACTTACAATTCGATAGAAATCACTTTCTTGGAGTCAGGTGAAATACTTTCTCAAATTCTTCCAGAAATACTACCAGCCCAATTCCGAAAAAAGACTATTAGCCCAATTTCGAAAAAATCTACAGAATACAACAATTTCTGAACCTGTAAGATAATATTGTCAAAGCAGGAAAAAATCAATTTCTCAGGAGTTTCAAACAAAAGTTAGGTTGGTCATTTCTTGCAAATCAATGCATTTTATCACAAAGCTTTGCGCGTCTCTAGAGAAGCATTCCTGAGTTCATAATATACTCGGGTACTTAGGTTTAACTAACTTGATACCTGACTGCTGGTTGACGAATAAGATATTTCTTTGATCTCCTGATGTATCTTATATTATTGTCCTTGCAAACACATTGTATACAGGGAGGATATAATGAAAATTTACAAAAGTTTTTTCTGGACAAAATTAATTAGACGCGGACTTGTTGCCAACAGTGTTAGATGTGATTCAGATTTGCCGCGGTTTTGGAAGTTGTGTCATTTACCTTAGATTGGCATACATTATCTAGTACTACTTGTTATCCTGTTATGTTAATTTTTTGCCACTGATTAATATCTAATATTACGTCACACATGTAACGATTCTCTCGAACCTCCGTTCGATTATTAAAAACTTCATTTAATATTTTCAAATTAAAACAGTAGTATTATTGAAAACCCTCTGAAAAAAACAAACTACTTGGGCCCGTCTAACGTGAACAGTAGGTAGGTACATGCAGTGTAACAATGTCAAAACAGGATGCCTGCCGTTAAACTTTCATGAATAATTAAGTTGATTATGAATAAAACTTATTTAATTCAATATAGATAAAGATAAAGGACTCTCTTGAAATCCTCTTAGTAACCTTAGTGGCAAAAATATCACTATTAGCAGGTAAGAGACTCGGATTTGAATTCCACCTGGGTAAAAAAAATCAGTACTAAAGTACTGATTTTTTACTGAAACGTAGACAATAAATTGTCTACGTTTCACTAACTTCACCTCGAGAGGAAAAATGAGAATCTAATAAAATATAACAAATGAATTGGCGACAATACAAGGCTAATATTTTTTCTGATTGAGAAAAGATATTACATGTCATATTAAAAACTTAGATTTAATAACATAATAATAATACATAGGTAGCCTTACTTATACTGCCCGATTAGGACTAAAGAGTGAAATGTCCGATATGTATTCAAAATCTTAAATGGGAGGATAACTTGTCATGTCCGGGCTGGGTTTCAAATCTCTGTATTACCATACCGACGGGACGCGACGCCTTGAGCATGAGCACTGATCTACCGCGAATAAAACTTTCGCCACTAGATATTTTATATATGAAGAAAATAAAGAGATTGAACTGCTATGGTAGCCACTGAAAATTGAATTGTAGGGGTAGTGGTGGTAATATGAAACGGGGTTGTAATATGGAACAGACGTATTCCAACGATGCTAGAGGCGCTATCTAGCCGCGCGACACGGAAACAAGTTCTCTGTCATAACCACGTGACATTGTTTTGTTTTGATCCAGGATAGTTTGTATAGTTTTCTTATCAGAAGCAAATTCGTTTTTTTGGCGATGAAAAGTTTTTTTTCTGGTAAGTGAACTTTTTACGTAGCTCAGTAATTATTTCGTTTTTTAAAACATAGTGTATTTAGATAAGTTGTAAAAACTATTTATTTTCATTGTTCTGTGTTTATAAGAGGTTATCGTTAAGTTTCACTCGGAATTTACTGTCGAAACTCAAATTGGTCAAGTGGTTGGAATATGGAACAAGTGTTCCATATTATGACCCTTTAAATTACAATGCATTTTAATGGTGTTTTTACATTTTTGATTAACTATGACATTTCACTTAAGTATTATATTCTTTTTTATTTAGAATAAAAAATCTCGATGGTATTATAACTAAAGCCTTATGATATAAATTGAGAGACCCGGGTTCAAACCCCGAGGGATGTAGGTACCTAGAAAATTTGATTTTGTTTGTTTGTTAGAGATTGATATTTTGTGACACAATAATACAATTTATAATGATATTTATTTCAGAACAATGACACGAACCAAAGTAAATCCATTCGGTGTGTAATGTGCCAGAAGTGGGCGCATGTTCTCTGTTCTTCCACTGAGAAAGTAAAGGGGAAGACAGTTTATATATGCGACTTTTGTGGCTAATAAATGAAAGAAAACTTTTCTTCTTTGAGCCTTTTAGGCAACTTTCAATTTTACTAAGACTGCTTTGTCAAATTTCTTAATAAAAAGAAACCTTCAGTCGATTAAAAACGTGTTTTATTTTTGTTCCATAATACCAGCATGTGTTCCATATTACCAGCACCTGTGTTTCATATTACCACCCCAATTTCTCAGGCATCATTTTTGAGGTCCTCTCGAAAATTGACTTTTTTTCGGAAAATATTTAAAGATAATAGCTTGAATCTTTTAGAAAACATTAAGGACAACATTTGAAACGTGTCTTTCATTTCAGGAATTATATTCATATCAGTTTTCATACCTTTTTGGGGGGAAAACAAAAGGTGTTCCATATTACCACCTTCTCCCCTATTACATTGGATTTTGGAATTTTCGTTTTTTCCACACTTGTCACAGGCCACCCTGTCAAGTGTAAGACAATGCATCAGCCTGCCAGCGTGTGAACAGAGACTAGTCTAGTGTAGTGAATGCACACGGAACTTTTATGTGCACAACAGGGTGACACGAAAACTGACCTGCATTTCACACGAAAAGCTTGACCGACCTCAGACCGCTTGATCGATAAGGCGGTGGACTCCTAACCGGAAGTCGGTGGTTCGAGTCCCAAGTCCAGAAAAGATTTAGTAAACCGAGTTTTGAGGAACTGAGATATCAATGATATCATGTATCGTGGTAAATTCAAATATGACAGCTGGGTGTTTTGATTCATACATTTATGTTGGTGGGTGTTAGTATTACTATCCACAGGGTGATGAGATTCACACAACATCTTACATCATAATGTAAGTACATAATTCTAAAAAGTGATAAGTTATAGGTAGAATTTTAAAATGATTTCGTGGTACATATTTAGCAATATTTTTTAATTAATCCTAGAAAAATCCTAAACTGTAGGTACAGTTTAGGATTACTTCTGAACTAGGACTTTCGACGGTGCTTTTTTTCGACTACCAAGTTACCAAAAATGAATTAAATATGTATTCATTTTTGATTAATTAAATATTTATTTAAACTGCTTTTTTAAACATGACCAGAACTTGAAACCTACCCGCTTGTTTTGGTTTTTGGAGTTCACTACGCTACCCACTCGGCCTCTGAGGACCAAAGGAATTATATCTCAAATTTCTCAGGCTAAATTTCCATGGCGGATAAAATCGAACCTACTAAGCTTAAGCCTGTCTTTTATAGTGACAGTGGATTTACTGACATCTTCGCTACCTACGTGAACTTTATGAGTATAATTGGCTGAATGAAATTCGATCTGAGTTTAGCACCCTCACGAACGTGTCCGTTCGGAATTCAAGCGATACTCTTCTCTACTTTCTATTACCTATGAGCCATGAGTGACGTATAGAAAGTAGAAAGTACTGTTACTCATCAGTTTTTACACAAATACTATTTTCCTAATTCGAGCTAGCTTATAGCGTTTCAGGACTAATTGGACTCTCTTGGTTCCAAAAAATGTGACTTTTACCAAAAGATCTGTTGTGTGACAAAGACAGCAATTTATTATGTTTTTGGAATGACAAAGTTTGTATAAATGTGAAATGCTAAGAGATCATAAGTTGAGCACCCATACAATAATATGTGATACACATATTATGTGATGCTTAATAATGTAATGCCTTCAAACTTGGACTGTTTATCATAACGTCTTAGTTTAGTACCACCATCACTTGAACGACTAGATTTTTGACATTTTTTGTGAAGACGAAAATCTTTTCACTTCTCTGATTAGCAAATACATGAAGTCACAGCTCAGGGTGTATTGTATTGCCCATCTGTGACTCCAAACCTAAATCTTTATAAATAGGTTAAACTAAAATAAGGGAAGACCGTCCAATTGATCGGATTTTCCACCAATCACAGCACACTATATCACGGATTAGGGATATTTGGCCTTAAGTGTCAGAGTCAATTAAATTAGTTCATATCTCACATAAATAAGGATAAAAAATCCATTGCCGACCTTCGTGATGAAGATGAAAGAAACCTTGGCCCTTGATCTAAATGTTATGGGTTCAAAACTTTTCAGATCGAAAATTCCACTTTGAAATCCCATGTCAGTTTCCTACCCCGAAATAATGATCACGCTGGAATGATAGAATTCCATGTTTAGCAGTGAGATCTATACCGTTTTCCTTTCCTCATATTATTTAATACAGTGCATGCTGTGCACTACACTACAGTCCTATGAATTTTACTTGTCTCTTCTCAAATGACTGCATTCATTCCGTCATTGATATGAATAATATACATGGTGTGAGATGGTAAGTTTTTACTGAAATGTTTTTCTCCCTCGAGTCTTTCATAAAAAGAAAGAGAGAACCTTTTATTTGATTTGTCGGGTTTTTAACGAAGATAATTATTCTTGTGTATTGCGATGAGTGTCTGACAGGAGGATATCTACCCTCGCAGTGTTATGAAAACGTTTATGTGTCGCACCTACTCCAAGATTTGTTATTCATGAAAAATCACAGACAGCCAGCGTCGATGGTGCGTTGAATGCACCGGTTCTCGTAAGATCACCGAAGTTAAGCAACGTCCAGCGAGTCGAAGACTTCTTAATGCTGGCATTCCGGCCCAACCCAGACCGGGTGAGGGGTAATGTGATCTTACTGCATGATATAACCATGCAGTTGAAAGCGATGTTAACCCCCCCCCCCCTCAAAAAAAAATTACAACGGTGGGATATACCACCGTTCTAAACTGACAGTCTAGAAAGGTTTGAGAAACAGAAAAAAAAGATCTGTTTTTTGGCACTAAAGTATCTAAACCGATAGATATAGTTTTTAAAAATACCTATACTTGCGAGTATACTAAATTGAGATCTAAAATCGTCTCAAGCATGGGCAATAATAACAAGTTCAGGTTTGTCATAGTTTTGATTTCACTCTTGGGATTGAATATGATAACCTAAAGCTGGGATCCAAATGAGCGCAACATTTTGTTTCGAGATGTTTCGCAACATTTGTCTCTTTATGAATGGGAAGTATTGCAAAGCGTTGCGAAGCAATATTTTACGAGTCGTTATTGGGATTTTTCATTTCTTCGGGATTGGATCTTATCTGATTCTAGAGAGCTAGAAAGCGGAGGATGAGACGTTGCAAGACAAAATGTTGCACTCAGTTTGATCCCAGCCTAATATAATGAATGACGATATGAAAATTGTATGAAAGTTTGAAATTGCATAACTTCAGTCTAGTCCTCTATTTTAATAATACTTGTAGTAACTTTTATTTGTATTTCAGTGTAATGGGCGGTGTCTTTTAGTATCTACAATATAAACATGATAGAAAATTATTTATCGAGGTGTTTTCTTATTTCAGATTAAATAAATATGACGCATTTAGAAAAGTACTTAACGTCAGTAAATAATACGGTAGCATTTCAATTTACACTAAATAAGAAATTTTGAACGATTTAACGATAGTACATTTGCACATGCCAAAGAAATAAAAATGTATTTTTAAAGCAAAACAAATTTGTTTAGAATGAACTGCTTAAAACAATACGTAATTGAAGCAAACATACCTTAAACATAAAAACTATTAAATTTTGACATACATGCATATACAATTGAATATAGTTTACAATAGCAGCTATATACACATTATGCATTCAATAAATAACAACAAACAATATCAAGAACAGAAGCAATATGAAATAATCATTATTAATCTTGCGTAAAATTTTGCTGTGAATTTTTGAAAATCATAAAAAGACGTTACCATTACCAGTATATTCAAATTAGATGGATGAAGAAACGCGTGTTTGTGAACGCGCCAAAAAAATATTCAAACTCTCACAACATCGCCGCACCTGTTATTAATTCACTTATTCATAAATAAACAAGGAATAAATTTAATACATTAGGTATTATTCTCTATAGGTAGGGCTAATTTTCCAGACCGGTTATTCTAAAAAGATTTAAAATCGAAATATTTTTATTTAGTTTTTTTTGCAAAGAATGGTTGAAAAAAATCTGTTACGAACAGTAAAAATCTAAATCACCGTAGTTTAGTTATAAAATAAAGAAAAGCGAAAAATATGTGTGCGAAATAATTGTAACTTTAAGTAAAATTTTAAAATGATAGTGAAAAGATGAACGTGTAAATGAACTTATAAGTGAATGTAAATAAAATCTGTCAAAAAAAAGAACGGTTTGATCTTACCTTGGGACCTGTTTTCCTTTTCGCTGACATTTCGAGTGATAATAATTCCCGCGGTTTTTTTTTTTTTCTTCTTCAAATTTAAATTACATATTCGACACTTTGAAAACTAATGCAGTAATTTTCATTCAAAGATCAAAACCATCTTTGCAATTTTTATTTTCTTTTCTTTCAAAATAAAATAGAATACAGTAAACTTGATGTCGAGTGGAGAAACACTGTTAGATGTCTAATGAGTTCCTACTTGGCGGCATTCTAATACTTGTTAGTGGGTGGAAAGGCACAACAAAAAAGGATAGAGGGGGTATCAGGATGAAAGGAACGAGAAATTTAAGTCTGGCGAAGGCTGGAGAATGGGAAAACAGTGGATGGGGGCTTAGAAAAGCTCTGAAGGCAGGGTTGGAAAATATAAAACCTCTTTGGTGTATACTAAGATGGGAAATAAGATATCCCATACGAAATCCAACGTTCGCCGTTATTTACACATGGGAGCATGGGACATTAGGATCCTGAGTTCGACTCTTCACCAATATTATAATTTATTCTATTTTTCATATTGCAGGAAATAGTAAATTTCCGCTGCTATAGCACGCAGAAAATCCTAGAATTAAATTAAAAATTAATAATTTGGGCATAGATAGTCAATGGATTTTATTAAAGACCTCATTATCATACTCTCCAAATAATAAAACTTATAAAGTTCTTAATCCGGCAGTTAATTGGTGTATTGCATTAATATATGGTCTAATTTGAAAAAAATTCAACAAAATCCATGCATTGAGATCGAACTCACAATTTTCCCGCTAGCTAAATAACCATTGCAGACAAACACACCACTCGACCAATGTTTACATCGTTTTTAATAAGTTAAGAGACTTTTTGTGGACAAATTCAAATAGACAAAATGTTACAAGTGGGTAAAATTTTAATTAAAATTTAAAGGACAGATAATGAACATTCTCTTAGGAACCAGAGAAACGCCGGTATGTCTGGAATATCAAAATTTTAATCAACTTTGTAGTCGATCTATGTTTGTGAAATGAAGAGATGCCAAACCAGAATCTCTAAATAATGTGAGTGGATGAGTCATATCTAGAATCCTAGTTCATACAACATAAAGCAGTATTTGTTTGTGATGTAAAACAGGCAATCTGTTTGCGAAATAAATAAATAAAATAATTTAAAATGTGTATTGGTGGAGGGTGGCCCTAGTTGATCAGTTGATCTAGGCATTATCACCACACTTGATCAAACTTTATTTTCTTTACCTGAATATATGTTGTATATTGTATGTAATTGTATTAAAAGGAAAACTGAATTGGAATTTTGACTTTTAACTTCTCGGAGGGAGAAACTCCCTCCATACCTAACAATTATGGTGACGAAATGTTGGTTTTGAGAGTTGAGGTTTTCAAGTGTAAAGTAACCATTTAAATTTAGTTAACCGACCTCAGTAGCTGATCGATTAAGGCGGCGGACTTGTAACCTGAGGTCGGTGGTTTCAAGTCCCGTTTTATGTTGATTAAATTTATTTGCTATAAATGTTATGATTGTGCAATAGTTATCTGTTAGAATCGATTATAATGTGTAGTTTGATATTTTGAGTTGTTCTCTTCTATTATTTTTCATCCGAATAATATTAAGACTGTCTCCTTCAATTTTGTTTCACACGACCATCATTCTATTTTCAAACATTTGACTCTAAGTCCAAGATTGTTTTTATTGTTTTATTATGTGAAACTTGTGATAGCCACAAAAGTCAGAATTGCAAAGGGATGGAAGAGTATTCGTATACATCTCTATAACTATATAAACATCTCTCTCCTTTTTCTCTCTCTCTCTCTCTTAAAGTTCCCGTTTTTACAGGATGAATAAAGACAAACGGACCTTTCTTTTTTTCTGAGAGAAATGGGGGGAAAATACTTTTTAACCCTTTCGAATTCGATACCCTTTCTAACTGGGATGAAAGTATTTTCCTTCTAGAAAAACAATTTCCTCTAAATAAAATTATCATACCTCAAACTCACGCTGCTAAATTTACTATTTTGGACTCGAACCACCGACCTCCAGTTACAAGTCCGTCGCTTATCGATCAAGCTACTGAAGTCGGTCTTAAAAATAATAATATTAATATTCATATCATGGGGAGAAATGGTATCCTAACCTGATATCTAAAATAATTTAAGTACATAAAGCAGCAACACTGTCTATACAAGGTGTTTTAATTGATAGAGCCTCCAGAATCATGTCAATGTTTTAAATATTATTTATTCCTCTTAATGATTCATAAAGAAAACTTCAATATATTATTATATTGAAGTTTTTTTTTTTTACTAAATCCTTGTTGAACTTGGACTCGCACCACCACCTCCAGAAACGAGTCAGAGTCGTTTAAAGTTAACTTAAGGAACCCCCAGTGGCGGAACTCTTTCTTTTACCCGGGACAAAATCTAAAAAAAACAGACATTAGTGGGCGCCCTCCGCGTTATTTGGCTGGCGCCCAGAGCAGTCACCCCCTCTGCCCCCCTAAATCCATCCCTGGGAATCCTCTATACTCTATCGTATCACTTCTCTCCCCCTAAAACTAAACTCTCCTCCACACTATTGAAAATATTCGTATTAGCTAATAAGATTGAGAAATTTGCACAACTCTTAAATAATGCCCTACCGCCGTAGTATCTTCTTTAACGCGAAGGGTGACTGAATTTAATCGCACGACGGTCAACACAATTCTCCCTCCCCCCCCCCTTATCTTTAATCAACTCTTGTTGAAATGAAACTGTTGATGAAATGGGACTACTGTCACAATTGCATCCCTCCTCTCTCTCTCTCATACACACAACACACACTATCTCTCTCTTTTTGAATACATATACAATTACACACACACTATATCTCTCTCTCCAATAATTAATGCTAGGTATTAAACTGTTGATCAAATGGGACTACTGTCACATTTGGCCTTACCCCCCCCCCTCTCCTCTCTCTCTCTCTCTCTCTCTCATACACACAACACTCTCTCTCTCACTCTCTTTCATACATACACACACTATATCTCTATCTCTCTCCTAAATTATCTGTTGATTAACTGGACTAAAATTAATGCTAGGCACAAACTGTTGATAAAATGGGACTACTGTCACATTTGACATTTGGCCTTACTCTCCTCTACCCTCTCTCTCATACACACAATACTCTCTCTCTCTTTCTTTCTTTTGTTCATACACAAACTCTCTCTCTCTCTTAAATTATATGTTGATAAGCTGGACTAAAATTAATGTTAGGCACTTAACTGTTGATAAAATGGGACTACTGTCACATTTGACATTTGGCCTAACTCTCCTCTACCCTCTCTCTCATACACACAATACTCTCTCTCTCTCTTTCTTTCTTTTGTTCATACACAAACTCTCTCTCTCTCTTAAATTATATGTTGATAAGCTGGACTAAAATTAATGTTAGGCACTTAACTGTTGATAAAATGGGACTACTGTCACATTTGACATTTGGCCTTACTCTCCTCTACCCTCTCTCTCATACACACAATACTCTCTCTCTCTTTCTTTCTTTTTATTCATACACAAACTCTCTCTCTCTCTTAAATTATATGTTGATAAGCTGGACTAAAATTAATGTTAGGCACTTAACTGTTGATAAAATGGGACTACTGTCACATTTGACATTTGGCCTTACTCTCCTCTACCCTCTCTCTCATACACACAATACTCTCTCTCTCTTTCTTTCTTTTATTCATACACAAACTCTCTCTCTCTCTTAAATTATATGTTGATAAGCTGGACTAAAATTAATGTTAGGCACTTAACTGTTGATAAAATGGGACTACTGTCACATTTGACATTTGGCCTTACTCTCCTCTACCCTCTCTCTCATACACACAATACTCTCTCTCTCTTTCTTTCTTTTATTCATACACAAACTCTCTCTCTCTCTTAAATTATATGTTGATAAGCTGGACTAAAATTAATGTTAGGCACTTAACTGTTGATAAAATGGGACTACTGTCACATTTGACATTTGGCCTTACTCTCCTCTACCCTCTCTCTCATACACACAATACTCTCTCTCTCTTTCTTTCTTTTATTCATACACAAACTCTCTCTCTCTCTTAAATTATATGTTGATAAGCTGGACTAAAATTAATGTTAGGCACTTAACTGTTGATAAAATGGGACTACTGTCACATTTGACATTTGGCCTTACTCTCCTCTACCCTCTCTCTCATACACACAATACTCTCTCTCTCTTTCTTTCTTTTATTCATACACAAACTCTCTCTCTCTCTTAAATTATATGTTGATAAGCTGGACTAAAATTAATGTTAGGCACTTAACTGTTGATAAAATGGGACTACTGTCACATTTGACATTTGGCCTTACTCTCCTCTACCCTCTCTCTCATACACACAATACTCTCTCTCTCTTTCTTTCTTTTGTTCATACACAAACTCTCTCTCTCCCCTAAATTATCTGTTGATAAACTGGACTAAAATTAATGTTAGGCACTTAACTGTTGATAAAATGGGAATACTGTCACATTTGGCCTTCCCCCCTACCACTCTTTCTCATACTCACACACTCTCTCTCCCCCCCTCTCTTTCTCTCTCTCTCTCTCTCCCTCTCTCTTCTAAATTAACTGTTGAAATGACTGTAAAATGCTTATGATGGGACCACTACAGTAATGATATCTACTAGATGATATCTATCGAAAGCTGATCACTTGGATAATGACTTATAATTATCATTTTTATTATTATTAAATACTTTATTAGATATAAAAAGACATAATTATGTACAATACAAATAATTATTATAAAAATAGAAACAATAAAAAAAATAAAAAGGAAAGAAATAGATAGATATACGAGTATATACTCATATGTCCTAACTAAAGGGCAAGGTTATTGCCTATGGCAAGCTCTTCCACCCAACCGATGAAGTTCCCTATCTAGATATTTCAATAAAAAAAAAGATCAATATATAAATAAAAATATGTATAAACATTTTAAAAAAAGAGTAAAATCAATTTATATTTTTCAAGAAATGTTTTATCGACATGAACTGTAACAAGCATTATGAGTGAAAAATTCTAGTCTATGAAGGAAAATAATAAGAACTCATGGATCTTATGTAACTTAATGATCTTAAGTTTTCTGTTTGCATCGTAGACCTACATATAGGTTAGGTATTAGGAAAGGTTGTTATGAGAAGCTGGGTTGTTTACCCAGATAATGGAGAGTAAAAACATTGTCCTACTAAACCGTTTTGTATCACATAATATATTTTAACTATAGTATGATTTTTTTTTTTTTCTGAACAAAATTGAAAGGCGATGAAGCGGTAAACTTGTAATCTGGAGTTCGGTGGTTCGAGTCCAAGTCAAGCAAAATATAGGAAACCTTGAGTTTGAGTAATTGTGATGTGTATCACGATTATTATTATTTTACTGAACAAAAATGTCCACTGTAAAATAGTTCCTTATTAAACCAGTCGTGACGAGGACTATATTCGCAAGACTCAAAAGGTTAACGAAAAAAAAAAGGAAAAAGTAGAAAAAGCCGAAGGAAAGAAAGTAGATTGATAAAAAGAGATGAAGACAAGAGGAAGAAAAGGATAGGAGAGGTGAGGCTCGCGGGGCAGGGATGAGCTCTCAGGAATGGGTAGGAAAAGGGATGGGAAGGAAAAGGGATGGGAAGTTAGAAAGTACGTTCTATATATAAAAGATGTGTGTGGTATATCGGGTGGATATAGATAGGCATGAGGTGTTATGAGCTGCTTAACTATGAAAATGCTCCCCTCCTCGCTTCTCTGTCATATCTTGAACCTAAAACCAGAGTAATGTATTTTCTTCGTGTTTTTAAAACCTAAGAGAAGAAGAAAGAGACAGGAAGAGGAAAGAGGAGGAGGATTAGAGGGAGAAGGAGAAGGAGTTGAAAGAAGGGTGAGGATAGGAGATATCCTGATATCCTAGGAAAAAAGAGCGAGATGGCTTTAAGGGGGAAAAGCAGGCATTACAAGACAGAGAGAGAGCAAAAGAAAGAAAAGTGTGGAGGCGGTTAAAAGGACATTGGTATGAGAGAGCAAGACACAGAGAGAAAGTGTAAAAAAAGAGAGATCGGGTGAAAGAGAGAGACATAAGAAGAAAGAGAGAGAGAGAGAGAGAGAGGAAGAAAAATTTACGTTGAACACTTGAACAGTTCTAAAAGCTATTCGTAAAAAAATCACAAAAATCCGAAAAATATTGTGTCAATCGAGTTTAAATTTTAAAACAGTATCGTTGATCGAGTTTCTTTAGACTGTATCATAATTCATTTCTACTTATTTAATATGGAAAGCTAATTTGATATTAAATTCTGGCTATATAAAACACGCAGATATATATACAACCTTATTAAGAATTGATGTCTCATGATAGGTATTCTTGATTTAAAAAAGCACTTATGCTACTTATATTCACTCTGGAGAAACAACACACCCTTCATACAATAAGGCTTCTGGGTAGAGAAAACCTTTTCCATCAATTCCGTCTGAAAAAGATAAGGCCGAAATATCTGAATGGACAGCAAAAAATAAATTACAGCAAAAGAGAAAAAGGAGAGAAGAACCTTTTAATCTAACCCCAAGCAAAATCATATCCTGAATGTGGATATAAAAGAGTAGGGAAAAAAATCTCAAGAAAATATCTTGGGAAAACTGAGGAACAGGAAGAAGAGTCCGAGAGGAAAAGGAAAGGAGAACACTCCATATATTCCGAATACTTTTGGAAAAGGGCAAGAATCAACATTTATGTGGAAAAATATATAAGAACGCCTTTCAGAACGTACTTGGGTTTCCAATTCAGAGTATTAATGTGTCCTTTTTTTTGATGATGTGAGCCGCATATTTGGAAATCTTAAAGTCCAGAATTGGGCACTTTTAAATGGAAATTCATCAAACTAAAAATAAGTCATCTACACCTATAATTTAATTAAATATCCCTGATATGTTCTCGTAATAGTAGTTATTCAACATTTAATTTTACGAATTTATTAGTTCCACAAGAAAAGCACGAATTATTACACCCACCTTTATTTAGATCTATTGTGACCAGTTGATTCTAATTCTGATGTACGTCCTGATTTGAAGTAGTCAGGACGGGGGTTTTACCCTCCATTCACTGGGAATCGTACCAGTAACTCACATTAACCTCACCCAGCCTGGGTAGGGCCGGAAATGCCAGTGTTTGGATGGAAAAGAATTTTCTTCGAAAAGTCTGCCCCAACCGGGAGTCGAACTCGGGAACTCTGGACTACGCGCAGTACTCACAACCATTACGCCACGGAGTCTGGCTAATTTAAGTAAAGGTACTCGTATAATTATAAATTTTGAGTTTCAACTCTTTTCAGACTTCTCAAGGGTTATTTATGAATTCTTAATGTGTTCAAACTGTTCATTAACACCTTTTAATTCACAGTTTACGAGTATATACCCCATAGGTAATTCATCTAGTTTTTACTGAATTGTCCTACTTCACTGAATCAAACGGTCTCGGTGTAAGAATAACCATAAAACTCAGCTCTATTGTACAGTCTGGTAAGTGCTTTGCTGATCTTACTATTAATTTTAGATAATCCCACAACCTGACTGCTATTCTGTTCCGCAGCCAAATTTTGTGTTCACCTGAAAATTTTCCTGGCTGAATGTAAACATCAACTATGTCTGTACTTTCTATATACTTGTGCTCAATGTGTACTATAAGTACATAAGATAAGAATTATTCCAACACACCCTGTACAGTCCGTTCACCGTATATCTCTTTGTAGAAGTACATATACTGTAAGAGGGTCATTCCATGATATTAAGGGGAAAATACATGAAAAAAGTAAAGCATTATAGAGGAATGGGGCAGGGATAGGGTGAGAAGAGGAAAAAGGGTAGGCTTTGGTCAGTATTCCAACTTGTACATTTTTCACTCAAAGGAAGACCCTCAAAGTTAACCCACCCTAGATCTTTACCTCCCCCTCTCCTTGAGTCCCGAACTCTACTTTCCATCCACACTTCCCTCTACTTCCCTCCCCATGCGTTTTAGCCGAATTACAGGAGCTATCATTTTCAAAGCTAATAGAGGAAATCCATCAATACTACGAGTTATTATGTAGGACTTTAAGACAATTCATAGAGTACAAGCGAGTACGATGTAATGCTTGTAATGTTACCATAATAGTTTGTTTAAAGTTTATAAAAATAAAGAAGAAAAATAAATCGTGTTGTGAAAAGTTGAGATTAGAAGTATATTATCTTTCTCTATAGTGTGATCACTGTACTGTGATCAGTCAATATTTTTTATCATAGCAATCCTTTGTTCACTTGACTTTATCATATTTTGTGATTGTTCATCATTCATTTATTAGTTGCCTAATATATTTGGGTCCTTCAATAACTTTTTTAAAATTAATTTAGAATACATGAAATAAATATAATCAATTGTGAATTTTCTGATATTTAGTAGTAAACTAAATCGGGATCTTGAAGACCTCTATACCCCAGGAGCGCCCTGATTTCTTCTTGTGTTTTGTTTTCAATTCTTTTGTTAGGTAATAATACTAATAATATTTGTTTGATAAGGAGAGGAAGATTATATTGAAGAAATTTGTATGGAATATTTACTATATTGGTCTAATTTCCTGGTTTAGGTATTCCTTGAAATTGCTGAAGTCTTGAACAATTCTCACTAGAGAGGAAGATGGAGACGAAACAAACAACACAAAGAAAGCTTCCTGCTTCACCTCATCACCCTGGGATCTTAAGTTGGGGAATTCAATATCGTCCCTACACTACCCACCCTCTCTTTACCCATCCTTATTTTCCCTGGCGCCTTGTTTTAGTCCGCTCTGGAATACGAGGAGGTCAGAACGGCCCTGTGTGTGGAGAGAGACATAGAGTCCTTTATTATCCCTCTCTATTCAGCTCTTTTATTTCTTCACTTTTTATATTAAAAGAATTTTCAGCTCATAATATGAAGAGATGTAGAGAGGGAAGGGCGGAATGAGGGAACTAATGTTCTCCCCAGGTCCTTATCATCCGTATACAATTCTTCCTTTTCATTTTAAGTGCTGAAATCGTTTTGCCTCGGTACGTTTGATTTGTGAGGAATTGTTCGTGAGTTTTAAAACATGAACAATTAAAAGCCTCTCGAATTAAATGAACATAATATTATTATCTACTAAACTACTGAAGCATTAATTGAGAATTCTACAAACTTTCATGCTTGTTAAAAATGTTAAGATCTAGAAGCAAAGCAACTCCGGTGATTGACATCAGAAATGCATCAAACCAGGTGACAATGGGTTAAAAGTTTATTTATTTGTACTTACATTTATTTGATCTTCCAACCGAGCTCTGGCCTTCAAACTGGCTGCAACTTCCAACTGTACACCTGATTTTAATTGCAGACCATTATTATTGTCTATAAAAATTCTTGTTCCATACTCGGCGTAGCACTTCCCTATGAAGCTTTGCTTGGGAATGTAACTCGAATCGTTCGTTTTGTTTATCTTTGCGTCCCCAGCATTATCTGTGCGGATTGGCGACACATCCAGAATGTCTTTGGACTTTTGCGTGTCGGAGCTTTTTGAACTCATTTTCGAACAAGGCGTGGATGTGTTCATGGGCGCGTGGTGTTGCTGTCCATTAGGGGGACTTCTGTGACTCTGCATCTCGGGCCTCTTGGTCAAGTCTAGTGGTATATTGGAGACAGCAATAGGAATTATTTCCGAGCTCTGCTGGTTAAGGTACGCATCCAGTTGCTCACGTTTCATTTTGATTTGATCATGAACTTCTCTTTGAAAATGGTAAGGAGAGTTCGAATGTTCTCGCTGATGGGAAAAATTTGAATTTTCCTCTGAATATTTTGGTGAACATGACAGCGGATAATCTGGGAATCTCATTTTCTTACTCAATGGTTCGAAACTGTACGAGTTCTGGTCTTCGTAGTCGAGAGCCATGTTAGGAATGGGGCTGGGAGCGAAGCAGTCATTTGGTTTCTTTTTCGAACATTTGCTACAACCCAAGAGAAATTTGGTAACAGCTTCACGTGGGAGGAACGCGTAGGTTTCTGTTATCTGAAATCAAACAATGTCCGGACCGGTCATTAAAAAGGAGCAATCAGGCAGAAGATATAATTTTGTAACTACGCAGCAAGTACTTTGTTTTAATGCTGTATTTTGCTTTTTTGTAGCATTAAGAATTTCAGTGGCAGCGCTCCGCCCCGCCAAGTTAGAAATTAAGAACATCTACCAAGAGCAAGTAAGAACCTTATACATCCTGTTTTTTACTGTCTAAATTCTAAAAAAATAGGACTTTTCACAGTTAAATGAACCTTATACATCCTGTTTTTTATTGTCTAAATTCTAAAAAAAAATAGGGCTTTTCACAAACTCAAGCATCTGCAAAGTCGTGTGACACTTATCTTATTTAAATTAGATATAATTTGGGAGTACTTAATTAAATAGTGTATACTAAAAAGTCAATTAGATTGCGGAATAAACATAATAAGTTACAATTCGTGTCTTGAAATCAAGATCATAGTGTGTAAATCATATTGGAATTACATCTTGAAATACCAACTCGCGCTGTGAACTTAAGTTAACACTGGGATCACTGGGCCTTTGTCAACAGAGCTATTAAGTTAGATACTCCTAATTCATAACATTAAACGTAGCTATCTTCAATGAACAGCTAGTACCGACATAAAGCTGTTGGGAATATTAAGATCGCGAATGGACCATCAAGATGCCGACAACTCAGTGCTCGATTTGTAAACAAATAATAGTTTCAATCAAGAAATTCAAATCAGAAATTTATAAACAACTTTTCATCATAAGGATGGCTCTCAAGATCCCCTCATATCAATCGATCTGACTCTTATACTCCTGACACTTGTTGCTCTAAAGTGGCGTAGATCTGAGGTGTGAAAGAAATCTTTTCTCAGTCAACTCTGGCGTGAGACATGCTTTAGTTATATCTTCATGCGATTCAAGGGGATCCTGAGATGAGCATTTTCAGACTATCTATATCCAGTAAACTTCTCATTTTTCTGTTTATACTTATCTTTCAGCTTAGCGCAATTAAAAATGATTAGTTATAAATGTAAATATAGTAAACTTGAAGTAGGTAATGATATTTTTCGGTTCCAGGTGCGGTTAGCTCTTTGAGAAGGTGGGTTTTTAGTGAGTGGAAATCCCACACCCCAAGTCAGGATGACTTGGATGTCTTTAAAAGATTTATTTTCTGCCTTCAACTAAAAAAAAAAGAAGTAAACTCTTCATTTTGTATGTGAGTATTATTATATTTATTATTTGACTGGTTGAAGGGTTTCAGTGGAAACTCCATACAATCCATTTATGCGACCTGATGTGATCTACGAGTATTGTGATCAGTTGATTCATTTTGGTTTGAATTGTTTTTTTTTTTAGTCAGGACGGAGGTTTTACCTTCCAATCGCTCGGAATCGTACCAACTACCCAAATTAACCTCACCCAGCCTGGGTTGGGCCGGATGTGCCAACCTAACGTGTTCGGAGGGAACAGAATTTTTGTTAGAAAATTTTGCTCTTATCGTAATCAAACTCTAGACCACGGGCTTGTTTAGCTTTTTATATTGACGGGAATTACACTTGTTATAATTTATAAATTAAGTAAAGCACTATAGGTAGTTGTATTACTATTGCATGTGCAAAAAAAAGTTTATCTATTTCATTATCCCAAGTATCTGATATCTACAAACACCTCGAAGAATCTTAAGTAGATAGTTTTCACCTGATTACCTTTCAGCCTGGGGCTGTGATATCAAGAAAATATTATTTTCTAAAAATGAAAATCTGCCTAGCTTTTCGATCAGCCTACACGGGAAAATCCTAATGCACTTTTTGACCTCGATAAAAGTCGAGATTGACGTGAAAGATTTTTTATATAGGTTTGTAGGTATTTATAACTGAACGATGTTTTGGAATACCTTGGAATACAAAATGGTTAGTATAAAATGGTTGAAAGATTGTTCCACTTTTTTACGAGATGTCTGTTCCATTTCTGCAGAATAAACGGTGACATATAGCGAAATATTGATAACAATCTGTTTCTGTTTATACTGAATCGACTATTTTCTTATGTTATATTATTTTACTATACTTATATTATACTATACCTACGACTGAATTATACTATTTTCTGTTTATACTGACTATACTGAATCGACCCCTCCCTCCTATTAGTATAATTATCTCGCTACTTCAGAAAATTATAAGAAGTACAAAAGACATGGTCTTACCGACCACTACGGATGTGCCTTTGTTTCACATCAGTATCAGTATAAACAGAAAAGTGAGAAGTTGTATCAAACACCTCGGCCGAGGTGTGTAGAACGCCCTAAACAAAGAAAGAGACAGCGTGGCAGGGTGTAAGGTAACGGAAAACATAGTTCCCATGCATTTCACGTACTTTCAGCTTGCGAAAAGTTGAATATGAGTTTCAAAAAATCAGATGTACATGAGTATCAGAGCATACCTGGACAGCTGTTTCGAGCTTATTTGCTCTCATCAGCAGGTAATACTGGTAATAGTTCTGAATACTCATCAACTAACCTCCCTATTTTATGAAATAACCTTTGTAAATGTGAAACTAAAGCCCGTTCCACCTTCCACAGTACGTGGTAACGGCTAGTTATTAATAAGTCTAACTTTTTAGTTGACTTACCCTGCGGTAGGTGCGCTTTTGTCCCGCATGTTTGGCGCTTGATCCGTTTTGTTCTACGTGGATCTTGTGGATGATTTTGAAAAAGTCCTCGACGATTGCGACTTTCTTATACGTGGGCACGCCCCCTTTCTGGAATCAGAATGTTGTAAGTGTTAAAACATAATAAATAAATAAAATTATTTACGTAAAATTATTAATTACAATATTTTAATACAGTCGAACATGGATTTAATAAAACTAAAGGGACTGGGATTTTTTTCTCTTATATCCAAGTTTCTCTTATAAAGAGTTAATTTCCCTTTAAGAGAGGTAAATTTGACCTGGAAATTGTTCTCTTGTATTTAGTTCTATTATATCTAGGTTCGACTTTATTATACGTGTATAACTATAAAAAATCTGGTGTAAACATCACACGACTTTCCTTATCATAATTATAAGGAATTGGAACAGGACCGAAAGCCACTGGTGACTCAAAGGTAACATTTAGCTAAAAATCAATATCAAATTCGTAATCAGCACCTCAAAATCATTGGATTTGATATGTCACAACCCCCATCTACGATAAATAATAAAAAAGTTAATCAAAGCGGGTCCCCCCCAAAATACTGGTAAATTGGGGCCGAGGTCCAAAAAGTTCAAGATATCAAAAAAATGATTAGAATAGACCCCTATTATTTTTTTAATCTAAGACATAGTTGTTCTCTAACTTTTTTTGTATTTTTAACCAATTCAAAGAAGCGGCACTTGCGGCCAATATTTGCGGTCCTGCGGCCGCAGTCTGCGGCCGATTGCAACCAAAAGTTTCGTGGTTCGTCTGGTGTATAAAAATAATTAGCATACCAAATTTCAAGTCTCTATCTCTTACCGTTCTCGAGATATCCTGTTCACACACACACAGACAGACAGACAGACAGACAGACAGACGCACGGACCAATGGCTGAAAACAACTTTTTTGGTATCCTGAGGCTATAATTCGTCCAGAAATGTGAAAAACTGGGTAGGTCAAATTTTCGACGAATACAATACTTTCCTTATTATAGGATAAGGAAAGTAAAAATATTTACCACTTCAAATATTGTGTATGTACATATTAATAAACAAAGACTTTGATGTGGTTTTTCTGTGTTACTATGTCACAACTTTAGTGGCAGCATAGCATTACGAGACTTCCAAAATATTAAATGGTTATTATGAAAATGGGGGTAAAAAACGCAAATTTTAAAACGGAAATAGAAAAGAGTTATACATATAAAAGAACGCTTATTTTCTTTTTATTGGCGTTGCAAAACATGCGTCTTGCTTGATTCTTCGCTGATTTGAGTATGTTGTGATTTGTGATGTTTCTTATATGTCAGTGGCACACATAATAATCTGTCCCTGTCATTTGACATGTTTGGTTCATGTTCGTTTTGTCAGCACAAATTTGTGACGTCAGTGTGTTCTAATTTGGACATCAAGGACTTGAAAAGAAAAACAGAACTCTTCAATCCAATAAAAAGGAAGTGGAAATAAGATTAGAGGGGAGAGGATAAAAGCTGAGAGAGAAAAAAGAGGAGGATGAGGGAAAAAATGAGAAGGCGGAAGAATAAGAAGGTGTTTTTAGACAGTAAAGTGGAAAACAAGAACAGCATGACAAAATGTGGAGACACAAGCCATAAAGGATAAGGAATAAGGATAAAGAACATCAAAAAACATCGCACGACTTTCTATTACCATTGAGGGATTTTGGAGAGAGGGTCCAAAAAGAGTATAAACCGGTATAACAAACAGGTATCCCAAATATAAGAAATTAGTGTCTATTTATGAAATAGCCACTTGTGACATTTTTTGATATCAGTCAACGTAGAAAAGATTAATCTCATCTTTCATGAGCGAAGAAAACACAGACACACATAAAATATATTATCACGCACACACCATCACGTCGACACCATACTCCCAATAATGTTCTTTTTCGGAATCCAGAGAGTGTGGCCAGAAATACTTTCAGCTCAGTTTCGAAAAAAGTGATCGATTGCAATACTTTCTATTTCTTAGAAAGTAATAGAAAGTAAAGAAAAGAGGAAATGAAGAGAGGGAGGGGTTTTAATGTATGGTTTGGGGTTTGAAAACTAAAATGTCGGTTATTAGAAAGGAGAAAAAAAGAGAAGCTTCTAGTCCGTTTTTAAAAGCTTTTTCTATTTTTTTTTTTTTTTTTTTCTCTCTTAAAATTTCTTCTTTTCCCCCCAGCTAATGTTTTTCAGACATGAATTTTATTTCCTTCAATTAAAATCTAAATTCCAGAACGTCGTAAATCAAATGAGAGAGAAAATATGCTTTGCCAAAGGACAAGGGGTGATAGGCAAGAATCTCGAACTGGCTAGAAAAATTGTAATTTTCCCAAGAAAAAATACAAAATAGAGACGAAAATTTTAGTAACCAGCTAATACGCTGAGGTTCTCGGTAAAAAATGCCAGAATACGATAGATAATAATAAAATGAAGAAAATATCGGACCAAGAAATTAATTTAAAAAAAAATAGCTTGGCATTTGATTTTATATAAGTATGACTTTGTAAATTGTACGCATAATATCTAGCCACTCGGAGTTTTTGTACTTCTGTCGTATCAATCAGATCAATGAGTGAATTTGACTAAAAAATATGCCATTAAATGTAATTTTAGTAATAATAAATATCTATAGTATCTTCTATTTATACTGATTCAGATAATGATATTTCCACCAAATTATCATGAGGAATACGAATAGAGCCTATTTCGATTTGATTTTGTGGAGTAGGTTAGTTATAATGCGGCGTATCCACTAATTGAGAGAAAACGAGTAAATGGCATCTCCACTAATTCTAATTGATTCATGTTTCCAAAGATTAACGGTCGAATTATAAATAGGATTATAGCAAAGATAAGTCAGACCGTCCCTTAAGTTGGAGTTTGAATCAATCACAGATCACTAAAGTCCAACTTGAGGGATGGTCCGGATTATCTTTGTGCAAATCCTATTTAATTTGGCCCTAAGTTCTAATTTCAAATAATTCAGCGGATAAATAATTGATTTCTAATGTTATTAAGGATAAGCTATATGCCTTCCACCGAAGTTTGATCTGGTTTATCTACAAAATCAAGGAATAAGTAATATGGTTGATGTGCTCGTAATTTAAAGGATCACTCGAGACAACAATATGCTACTTTTGCTATGATACGAGCGCTAGGAAATTATGATACATCAAAACCATTAATTTGATAGTGTCTCTGACAATCATACAAACTAATACTGTGTCATCTATCGTAAAAGTTTGAAAACAAAAAGAGACTGGATTGAATCAAGAAATGAATATGATACTGTACTCTATCGGAAGCTTTGTGAAACTTTCAAAGTTTTCTCTCGTACAGAGCGAGTTTTAAAACTCATGACGGTTGGAAGTACAAGTAGAAGCTTTAAAAGTTCAGAGGTTAGAATAAAAATATAAATTATCCAATGATTAGAATATTATTCGTCCGATTTTACGGGAAAACATTGTTAATTATTGTCTCTGATTATTCACATTCTAGAAATAGTCAAAAGTATTTTGTAAATCGTAAAATTTGTCGGCGTAACTAAGATTGGGAAAACCCGACAAAAGAAAGCATGAAATCTGATAAAATTTCAAACACAATCAAATCGAACACAAAAACTAAATTAAGACAAATACATGCTATTTTTCAATATTACAGAGAGGTCCTGTGGCTAGTTTTCATGTTAAATATTCACAGTTACCAACTCTTTATTGTTCAAATCCTTTATTAAAGATTTTTACTTCTAAATTACAAAGGTGTCTATATTTTTTTTATCTACAGTTCAATACATTATATTAGGTATATCACATTAAATTAAAAAGTAATGAAAGTAAGTACTTTTCGAATTGAATGACCAATTCTAAATTACGATTATCACAAGACTAGTTTAGATTTTTTGAAATTAGTACTTTTGAAACTACTAGAAGATAAAACATCACAAATATTCGTGTTGAAATTTAATTAAAGGTGTTAAATAGAAACAGACAGTCCTAGTTATTATATCAACAGTTCAGTATTGTTATTTGAAATAACATATTTTAAGAATTACAAATTTCTAAGGACCAACAATACACCTGAGTTCATTTTAGTGGATGTGTCATAAACACTTTTTGTAAAAATCAATCGATTTTTTTTTTCTCTTCAAATTATTATCTTGTCAACAGATGTCAATTTTTTGCGGAATTATAAATTCATCTTGAAACTATTGTTTCACACTTATCAATACGTCCTACAATAAACAAGTTGTATCACTATACATTATTTAAAATGGAATCACGGGTGAAATTTTGCTCAGTAACGATGGGTAAAAAATAAGGTTAGGAAAAAATAATAGGAATGGAAGACTGCTTCATTTACTACATGCACAGCACATTACACAATGATAAAAATCAATCAAAAATAAACTTGGAATTTCCGATAGACTAACAATTACTATAAAACTGCTTCTGTTGTGATTGCTTTGACTGATACTTATAATTAACTTCCCAATTAGAGCACTTGCGGAAGTGCCATTACTACTCGTATATGTGGTCAAAGTCTCAAATAACTGAGGAAAAATTCATAGGGCAAGATTCGAACCAACGGAGTCCCAGGCTATCTGGATCCCTAGACTAGTATCTTGACCACTACAACGACCAATAATAAATTATATTGATGACCGACCTCAGTAGCTTGATCGATAAGGCAGCGGACTTGTAACCTGGAGGTCGGTGGTTCAAGTCCCCGTTTCAGCGTAGATTTAGTAAAGCGAGTTTGAGTAGTTGTGATATCACGAAAGTGATTAACACAAATATGATAACTAACTACTTTATTATATATAAAAAGACATAATTATGATAACTTCTAATTATATTGATGTTTAGAAAGTAAGAACTCACCTTATTCTCCAAAACAAACAGCTGGTTTTCATCTATCAGGCTCGCCGATCCGGGTTGTTGCAATCCCAGCCGAAACTTCTTCAGTTTCATCCAGAATCGAAACCGCGAGTTCTCGGCACAGTTCCGAATCTCTCCCCGCAGCGTGTTGACGATTCGGTCGTACTTCTTGTGCGTGATGGTCTTGGTCTTAGTATAGTCCCCGTAGTTGCTTAGCACCCACGACTGGTAAGTCTCGTACTGAGCTTCATCCTGTTCTCGCTTGCAGTCCTCCTCAGACTTCTCCACTTTTAGCGAATTGCTATGGAAAGCAGAATTTTCATTATTATCCATTTCAGTGAAGAATCTCTACATAAGAACTACGCTATCTAAGATAGACTTTGCGTACTTACGAGGAACGTTTCAGTGAGAAATGGCCACATAAGACCTACGCTATCTAAATTAGACTTCGCGTACTTATGAGAACCTTGGAAATTACTTACCTACGAATGTTTCAGATGTGTAGGGTACTCGGGAACTTTTGTCTTTGTGGTATTCTCAAAAGTTGGTACATATGACTGACTACCTTATCTCTGAGAGAATTAAACAATAGACCAGTTAATGATTCTATTAATCATCTAACAGTTGTAAATCATATCATACAATATTGGGTACTAACCTTTGTTTATCCGCATACTTACCACCTTGGTTACAGAACTACTTTTGATCTCCAACCGAATATATACAACACGTTACCTGAAACTTTGTAAATAAGATAAACATTTATTTATTCAAGCAAGAAATTTACAACTTATAAATACATTAGTTTAATATTTACAATTTTACAATATTTGTTTGTGAGCATGTTATTTCACTGTGATCCAACAAATCAATTATTTGAACACCAATTTTTGTTAATTAGAAAACTCCAGTTCACAAATTCAGTGATGAATAAAAGTAAGTTAGTATTGCTAAGAAAGACTAAGAAGGGATTATTTGATGTATTTTATGTAAATATTATTTCTTCTGCAATTACTACTATTTATTGTATCAAGAACTGTGTAACACTGAAGAAGATCTCACTAAGAGAACGTACGACGTCAATTCACTCTTTAGATTAAAAAAAAAAACAAGAAACACTAATAAGAAAAGGCTATTCACAACATTATTTACAATGAACAAGATGTAGAAATCATAAAAAAGCAAAATTCTATTCACAACATGTGGCAAGAAATCCAAAACCGGGAAAAGACGAAAAAAAGAAATGAAACACAAGTTCAGAATCTAGGTCGGGATGATGAAAATATTAGGGAGATAATTAATTCAGAAAAGAAAATGATAGAATGATTTGATTGAATCAGCAAAAGGTATAATTATTTCAACATTGCGGAGAGTCCCGGTTATCTTTCTAAAGAGAAGAGGGGAGTTCTCTTCTGAAAAGGTCTTTTAAAGCTAGACTCCACCTTTTCATCTATCGGAAGGGTCCTTCAACCAGTTGCGTATTTTCCGTGATAGGACGTTTATTATCTAATATTGGTCAACAACTCCATTTTGTAATTCCTTGAAATGGGGCTCTATTGATAGGAGATTCGCTTATAGGAGGGGGTTCGCGGTATTCATCTCTCACCGCTTTTCAATCCTTTGGCTGAGCGTTTCGCATAACGGACGAATGAAAGGTCAAAGTGCCGTAACCCCTCGGAAGATATTCCCAGCATCTTGCAGGACTGTATCTGGACAGAACAGGATCCTTTGTTCTTCTCACTCTTGTAAACTATTGTTACTATCGAGGCGATCGGAACTTCTTATTTCAACAGAAGACCTGTTTCTGTCACCCGACTGACATCTCGGCCTGTCCCAGCGTTTGCTTTCGAACTGTTGAGAGAAAAAAATGTTAATTTGGATCTTTACATTAGATCTCTTTGAAAATCGAAATGGTAACATAACTATTAACTATCAAACTGAAAAACACAGTTCATGTTGAATTTGTCGTTTTAATATTTGACCGGTGACTAATATAAATCATCTGATAGGTGTTCTTCTATTTATTTTGAGGAAAGGAACCTAAAGTTGAAAAATAGTTTAGAAAAATACAGGAATCTTATGCCAGCTCCGCTTTCAGAAGTTACCATGAAACACCGAAGATCCCATAGGGGTAGCGGGTAGTGGGAGGATTAAGTCAAAGTGATCTTTATTGATCAAGTTGCTGACGTTAGTTCATACTCCCATTAAAGGTAAAAAAAAAACTCAGCCTGAATTTAATCAGCTGTTCAGTGCAGCTGTTGGAATGTTGCTGATAATGGATGTTTACAAAATTTTGAGAAAAAAAATGAGTAGCTGCTTTAATGTGAGTAGCGACCAGTGGCGGGATTATAGACAATACATGGCTTGATTCCTGAAGATGTAGAATACCTACTCAAAAAAACGCTTGCATACGAGTCTGCAACCATTTCGACATTTTCATCTTTACTATTCAAGGTCCAAAACCCAACTGACCAAATTTCGTATTGTGCGCATGACACACACTTTCCCTCCTCTCTTAGGGTTGCAATATCGAAACGAAAATATCGATATTAGGTATATCGATAATATCGAAACCATAATATCGATATCCGATATTAGAAGACTTCTCTCCCTTTACAATTCGATATTTCGTTACATAATATCGTTACATAATATCGTTACATAATATCGTTACATAATTTCGTTACATAATTTCGTCACATAATTTTGGTTATGTGCCAGAGCAAAGACATGAAAATGTCAAAAATAATAGGGTACTGTGAAACCACTGCCTCTAGTTAACGTCCCAGCTGCAGCCAAGAAAAATGTGCTTATCTGGGTCCCTAGACTATTCCGCATGATACTTGTAGACTGTACAGGTGGAAAGGGATGACTTTAATGAGGGATCGAGGAAAAGGATGGAAGAGAGTCAGAGAGATGTGGAATTAAGAGAAACGAGAAGAAAACTGCTGAGGGATAAAGGAAAGAGAGAGAGGTAGAGGACTGAGGGATGAAGGAAAGAGAGAACGCGACAGGAAAAGTAATATCCGGTGAAACTGGTATTCAATTTATGCACAGCGCGAAGCTCGAAATTATTTCGCAGAAGGGTGCAAAAAAGCTGTGAAGGTGACCTTCAAAATGAGAAACGAATTAGTGAGTTAGTGACACAGATGGAAGTATTGAGTCACTCCTCGCTCATCAGAGGGGAGGCATAGTACGGAGTGGACAAGCTACAACACAGACTACAGGAGCTTCTAAATCTATGCTGTGGAAACGAAAAAAGCCGTGAACTTGGAAAAGTTAGATGCTAGAGCCATAAAAAAAGGAAGATGGTTTTGAACAAAGCAGACTTTGCTGCACTGCTATCATGTAAAAACTAGTCATTTGTGACAAATTTCAAAAAACCTACACGTCCAATTACGTTCCACAAAAAATCCGATAACTTTTTTTGATTGCTTCTCAAGCCAAAAGTTTTAGGTTGACAAAAGTTTTGGGTTCCTACTGGTGTATCTCCGTTAACTTAAGCGTATTAAATACGCTCGTCGAGTGTATTAAAACAACGGTTGAAAATGGATCTCAACAATTATGTCGACATGTCAACTGAAAAATCTGCATTGACAACGAGCATTAAGGCCAAAGTGTAATGATAAATTATTCTTCCACGGGATGCTCTGGGTGGGAAACTAAATGCTGGAAGGGTTGAATATCGTGAGAGAGAGAAAAGTTAGAAGAAACAGACGAGATGCGGAGAGATTTTACGAAATAGAGGGAAAAAACAGCAAATTCACAAGTAGAAACAAAGTCTCAAGAACAGGCTGGATTATTCAGCATCTGTTAATCACCTCGGCTGACCTATATACGAAAATCAGTTTTTGTTCTATGCTGACCGGTATGAAACTATGAGATTTCTCTGAGAAAATATTTTCACAGCATCCGAGAATTTGACATTAGAACCGGAATCTTTAGATAGGGCATCGCAGAATGGACTTCAACCCTTTCGTTTCAAGCGGCTTGTCTAAAGAGGGGGGGACACAATTAGATGAATCACCATATCGCTCTGTTCATGAATATTTTTCATAGCCAATTTCAAATGTTACTACCTTAGATTAGACCGTGTTGTAAGGTTACAATGTGAATGATATTTTGTGTAGTTCCAGAAATGCTGCTATAAATTTAAGCATAAATTTGTAAAAGTACATAAATTTGGTATTTTTGACCGACAGACCAGCCTTGCTGATGGAATGTCCCTAGCTTAGCTGACATGGTTCTGAGGAATCCTGACTACCATCGTTCACAATGAAGATATCAAATACGATGACAGTAACTTGTAGTTCCGAAGTAAATGCCGTTGAGAAGAGAATGCCGTTGGAAGAGAATGCCGTTGGCATTAGCACCGCCCTTGATCAAGTTTTGTTTTGTTAATTATAATTCCTATGTATGTATATATTCTATGTTATTTGTAAATAAAACTTGATCAAATATGTTTAATAATAAATATGAAAATATCACACCAACACGAGTATAAGCTGTATTGGGTGTACTAGTTAGCATGATGATGGGACTCTCTGTCTCGAGTCAACAGTATCTAAATAAAGCACTACTATAATAATAAACTATACTTTTAAAATAAAATTTTAATAAATAAAATGAAATTTATATAAATAAAATAAAGCGCACATAAAAATTCCAAAACAAAGTCGTGAACCTGCTGACCTATGTACAAGAAGGGTTGAAACGAAAGGGGACAGACAGCTTCTCTGAAAGATTACCCATGGAGCAGGAAGATTTTTGAGATGAGCATCTCGATTCTTCTCTCAGGATCTTTCTGAACCCGGGACCTCAGAGTAGAATGTCCAATCTGATCGGAACCGGTTGCTCTGATCTCTTGATCTTTCATTTCGTCTGAATCTGAGATTTTTCTCAAAACACTTTACATCTCGTCAGCTAAACAAGTTGACGATTTTCAACTTCACAAAGGAATATTGTTTTATCAAAATTTAATAGTATGTGGTCAAATGCTTGATTAAAAGAGGAAAATTCTTTGCTTTCAATGGTTTCTGATCTAATCGCTCGCGCTAGCTGGATTACCATGAAACAAATATATGACGTACGATTAGTTTAGTGGTAAGATACTGAATGAGAAGTATTGTGTATCTTCTCGCCCATCAGAGGGTAGGTATATACTGCGGGATGCGCAAGCTACAACACAAATTACAAGCGTCTACAGTAGCTGCTGTTTCATGGCTACGAAACAAAAAAAGCTGTGAAACACTCATCTTAAAATAAAATAAAAATATTCATTTATTATTCTAGAAAACGTACCTATCATGCTTACTTAATACTTGTAAACTCAATTGGGTACCTAGTTGTTAATGAACAGATTTAAAGAGTTGACAAACACACTCATTCAAATTGCTAATGACCTCTATTATCTATTGAGCGCGTGATTAGCTCAGTGGTTAAACACTCGCTTGCCATGCGGAAGGTCCCGGGTTCGATCCCCCGTGCCGACAGAAATTTGTATTCTTAATTTGGTTACATGTGTTTGTAAGGGATATCTTCCGGTGCTCTCGTGTTGACCCAGCACCTAAATGTATTGTGTCACTTCTCCCCCATCAGAGGGGAGCCATACTACGGGATGGGCAGGCTACAACATAGACCACAAACGTCTACAGTAGCTCCTGTTTCATGGCTACAAAATTAAAAAAAGGTTGTGAAACACCCATCTTTAAATAATAAAAAAAAACTTCACGAATCAATCAGCCTGTTAGTGACAGTACAATACATAGTTAGTTGTTTAATAATTCTAGTCTCGTTTGTTCAGTAGGTATTCCCAAAAGGAGCATTAAACGAAGCTGTGTAAAAACAAGTGAGCAAAAAAATCATGTTGCTATAATATTAATATGTTAAAATGAACATTTCAGTTCAAGACATCAATTACCAAATTCATGAGAATTATCCCAAATTCAAGGTATTGCAGTCAAATAATGCATTCAAAAATGGGACTCGTTTCTCCTAAAACCCTCCCGCAAATTTTCAACCCTTCTTTTTACAACGTTAATTAATTCTATATTATTGTAAATAATACTTTATTCCACGGAGAGCAATCTTGTTCCTGTAATAATTGGTAGTGTCTCTAACTACGTCCACGTTCGCAAACCTATTCAATGCATCTCGAAAAAATGCGGCTTAACTTTAGAAAATAAAATCCTACAAGTCCTGATGAATGAGTTGCAATGTTCTAATTCAACTTGACAGAACGAATAGATTATCCAGAGAGGAAATGCAGCAGCTGTGATGGGCACAGTGCCTCGCTCCTCAGAGTTGGAGAGCATTTTTTATATTTTATAAATAATTTTGTAAATAAATATATACCCATAAAGCTACCTGACAGAGCCTCCTGAAGAACGGACCTCTAGACACTCTGTGGAACATTTGGACGAAAAATTCAACGAATAGATTTTGAATTCCCCGCACACCCTGAAGGGACTTATCCCGCGCATGAACACCTGTCTCCTCGGCAAAACTCCCTCACTCCCACCGCTTCGTAAAATTCACTACTGCCCGCAATACAACTTTTGTTTTATCCTCGACTTCACTTAGTGGCTTATCTCTCTTTTTTGACGTTTTTTTTCATTATTTATTTTTGATTGAATTTTGGTGGATTGAAGCCTGAAAGCTTTTTGAGTCTGAGTTTAATATTATTTTTAACCTCTAAAATACAATAGATTGAGAAATCCACCGGGCCTTGTTTATTTTCCCAGCGATCTTTCCCATCACAAGTACTCCGTAAGTATCTGAAAATTTCTTAAAATTCTCTTTAGATTGTTGAGTCGTTGATTTTTTGGCGGTTTCTTACAGCAGAAGTTTCAGTCATTAGACTCAATTTCATGTTGCATTTAAAATTAGAAATTAAAGAAAAGGCCAAGATAATATAGCGGTGTAACATAGATCAAATGACAATTTGTAATTTTATCCTTTAAATAAAGATGACCCTGTTTTTCCCCATACCTATACATAATTTAACAGCATGAATGAACAACGAAGTTTATATGATACTATGTAGCAGTGTAGCTAGAGATAATGCAGGACGCTTTTTACTTTCTGTTATTGGATATGTTATAAAAAGTATGGCAATCGGTCACTGTTATGAAATTTGTATTCTGGACGAATTTAGGCTCATCCGATTGCAAAGAAGATCGACAAAATTATCTTACGTAGTGATACATTACTTCTAGAAGCCCTTTAAAATATACTGTTTTGTACGAGTCTAGTAGTTTTAGCATACTTAACCGCGGGGCTATTTTAAAATCAATTATAGCCAACCAAGTACCTATGAACGGCTCTGAATAAATTTTATAAGGTTAAATGAGGGGGGTCAAATTCTATCAATGTTCCCTATATTGCACTGTTTAAAATCCTAGAGGACCGACAACAGACAAAATTCTGATAAGAAAACGGAGATTTCCGCTTTATAAATAAAGATTGGTTTAACTGTGGCTCTGTTGCAGTTGATCAGATGAAAACCAAGCTGATTTTGTAACCGTTGAACCGATGAGATTATCGATATGAGAACAGATGAGAGAGGCTTTGAAGTGGAAAGGTTTCTTTGTTGTCCTATTTTGCACAAGTTAAACTTGTGAAAGGGTCAGCGTCTCTGGTAAATAATTACCGTCACTGGACCGTTATCAATATCTCAGCATCGAATATTGTGCAAAGGCTAAAGACTCAACAAAGAACAGGTCTCCCTCTACAAAGTTGATTTCATTCACTTGCAAATTTATTGATCAATGATGAAGTAGGTGTATGGCAGCGAGAAATGCAAAATTACAATAGGCAAATAGTTTATTCAGGTTCTAGTTTTGCTATCGAATCTCGAATGAACTATCAAAAGGAAAACTCTTTATTGTTAAGCGTTGGATATTTTCTTCTTCTTCTTTTATTATCTTTGAGATTGCAACAAGTAATTCTGTTACGTGATAACAAAGATGAGTTTAAAATAAAACTGGATTTCAATATTGTTTTGAACCTGTTCTCATGATGGTTTTTGTTGGCCAAGACAAAGAACTATTTAATGGTAGAATAAACAGAGATACTTTCTTTATTATCTGTGAGAATTGATTATTGTAAAAAGAAAATGATGTTTATTATTTGGAGCAATATTTGGATGAAAGTAAAGCAAAATGTATTGTGTTAAAATCCCTATTATAAACATTTTTTATATTATGTGTCAATGAGTTTTAAATGAGAATACATTTCATTAAATATTCTTTCTCCATAACTCGGAATTTCGGACTTCATAATAAAACTTGACAAACCTGAAGATTTCTAAAGATTAAAGTTTATTTGAACAGCATTATTAAGTCTACTCTGTAAATAAATTTTATTTAAAAAAAAGTTTATTTAAACTTAAAATTGTCCAGTTTCCAGAAAAGCTTGAACTTGAATGATGAAAGTGCTGCAGCAGTTGAAACCATAACCGTCAAAAAGGGACTGTATATTATGTGCAACCACAGCTTCTGTAGCTAGATATTATGTAATGTAACGACCATTTTGAAAAAGCATCTTTTTCAAAGTTGCGTAGGATAACTTTAGTGACTTAAGTCGTCCAGAAATACTAAGAGGTCGCTTTTGGAAAAGAAGAACAAAAAAGTCATTACAATTTCTAATACGTACGGAAAGTAAAAGAAAACCCGGGATTAGATTTGCACATGTGTTCTCGTAAGTTTTTTTTCTTCGACATATTCTTTATCCCTGTGGAAGGAGGTGGGGGATCAATTTGTTTTATTCCTGTCTCGAGAAAGTCCCCCCACTCCTGCTTCCTTGAAAACTTTTCCCACACATGTACATCTTCAGGGTATGGAAGTTTGGTAACAAAATTTAGATTTATAGAATACCAAACTACTATACCCTACTATCTGATTGTAAATGCAAATTAATCTCCATACGAGTACATAGGTATGTTCCTTTTAACTTCTCACCAGTAGAATTTATACCCAAAAACTCTACTTTTCTTGTACCTAATCAAAACATAGAAATCATTAGCTATACATGTTGAAACCATTGATCGAATTTGTTTGATAATATTTAATAATCATAGAAATTCAACCATTAAGTAAATCCAGTTGGTTCTCGTAGTATCACCGAAGTTAAGCAACGTCCAGCGAGGTGAAGACTTCGTGATGCTGGCATTCCGCCCGACCCAGGCTGGGTGAGGTTAATGTGGGTAGCAGGTTTGTGAGTTTCCTGCGAATGGAGGGTAACACCTCTGTCGTGAAATGACATTGCAGTTGAAAGCGCCGTTAAACCCCCAAAAAAACAAACCGAAGAAATTAGGTATCTACGTTCTACATAGATCGTGGTTTCTTTCCAATAAGGCTGTGTGACGTTTACAGTTCACATAACTTCTAGTTTATAGTATTACTAATTTCACTACTCAGCCTCTTTAACGTCATTAGACAATGAAACTTTGTACGGAAAAGTCTAACTTTCAATTTAAATATAGACTCTGAGAAATTCGTAAACTTTCAATAATTTAAATGTAGACTCAGGGAGACTCGAGACAAGATATTTCCAACCCTGAGATGGAACTTTTAACTTCGTGTTGGTATATTATTATCACATCTGCCCGAGCTAGACAATCAGCAAACTAGGTCAACTTCTAATCAACTAATTGCTTTCTACTCTGTTTTAATGTCTGTTTAAATGAAAATTTAATCTTGCAGAGGATGCAATAAACAGCCCCAAAAGTAGTTAAAACATTACGATTATTTCAATCATAAAACCGCGGCAACTTTATCTTTAGGGCATAATATATTAACGGCGGATAAAGATAATAACCATGGAGCTATTTTTAATTTTGTACGTATATTGTAATTCACAAGTTTTCAACTTATGTATGGATCTATGGATTAAACAATGTTAACTCAAAATATAGTAACGTCGGAAATAGATCATAATTGACCCTTGGAGCGATTTGCAGTTTTGTACGTAATATTGTTATTCACAAGTTTTCAACTTATGTATGGATTAAACTTGCATGTCACCTGGATTCGATTCCCAGCGGGGCAGGAATTTTTCTGCTCTGTACTTGGATCTTGAAAAAATATGTAGTTACTTGTATGAGTAACGACTACTGGCGGCATTACAAAAGTAAAAAGAAAAATTAATGTAATAGAATTCGAAAAGTGAAGGAGGCTCTTAGTTATGCTGTGCTACCCACAAATATTGTGAAGAGGCCTTGTGCTTCACTACAAATAAATCATACGAGTACATACATACTCTGTTAACTCTTAGTTTAAAATCTTGTTTATTAAAATTATTTTTATTTTTTTGAGAAATAAAGCCGACTGACGGAAGTCCATGTGAGAAGGAGAGTAAGTCAGCAATTTGACTGAAATACTTCAACAGGTACCAGCAGTAAAATCTGATGGGTAGAATTAGAATATAATCAACATTTTCATACTGTCCGTTAGCACTAGAAATTCTAATTATCTAATCAGACTAAACAAGGACCTGTATATTTATGGGTGTTTTACAATGTTTTTTTCTACCAATGTCGATCAGCAAAACCTGAATAATTTCTTATTGCTTCGATTGACTCTTTTTTTTTTAAATGTTGTTTATATTTGACATCTTAATGTGAATTTATTATTGAAACATTTCTATAAACACTTCTATAGAAATTCTATCAGACATATAGAAGTGTTTCAATAATAAATTCGATTAACTCATTGATCATTCATGTTCTAATAATTAGTTCACCGGGTAAATGGTCGGACAGTTCTTTAATCTTTTCACTCTTTTTTGAGCGGTCTGCAACCGTCAGTTTTGGATCAATAAACCATGAACTATTTATTCAACCTCTGTCAAGTCGAAACTTTCGATGGTAAATTGGACAGCATTACTCTAGTGACTACTACAATAAAGAACATTATCTCTTACATTAGCAAAGAATCCTTTCCTGTTCTTGCAACAACAAAAAACTATTTACATGGGATGATAAAATCTGAGCTATCGAAAGTTTCCCTATTCATTGAAGGAAAAAAAATGAAAAAATACGTGTTATCATTTTCTCCCCGCTATCATCTCTGGGTTCGCTCGTGTTGGATATGACCTCAAACTCATTCATGGCAATTATGACAAGCCATTGAAGCACTTGATGCTGCAACATGTATGTCATACAAGAGTAGTGCTTCTTCCTAGAAGTGTTATTTTCAACTTTTGAGGTTTCTCAAAGACCAAAGGTTATATGAGTCAAGTATATCAATAGGGTTTCAGCTTTCATCAGAAAGGCTCCCTCGAGTGTAGAGCTACATTGTAGGACATACAAGATTGGATACTTGGATAGATACACTTGTATGTTCTGAATCTGCATCTGCAAAATCGTCGAGTTAAAACAATTTGCGTTTGGTCAAATACACTAAAAACTGGATAAGAGAGAATTTTCCAGGTCAAATTTAACTCCCTATAAGGGAAAATAACCTCATTATGAGAGAAATTATATTAATATAGCTTGAGTTGTCTTATGTCCAGGTTCGACTGTGTTTGACAAAATATAAATTAGTTTAACTCTTACGATTTTGCCATGTGATGTCCATGTGTTTGTTTGTGTATCTGTTTCCTTGCGATGCAATAACTCTTCAATGAACGTTTTAATATGAAATTTGTTAGTTATGTTCATGTAATATTTGGTATTTATGTTAATTGAATTTCTGAATATTTCCTCAAATTTATACTCCTGAACGTGATCAAATTTTAAAGAAATTTGGTTGAATTTTAACCAATGTCATGAAATTATTCAAATAGTTTTTGGGTCATACGATACAGTCCCTTTTATGATAGTTGGACTTCTTTTTATTTGCCCGGTAAACGGGTGTTTACCGGACAAATTATTATTATTATTTCTACTTTTCTTCAGTAATAGTGACTTCAAATTTAGGATTGGTTGGATAAAAATTGCGATCTGAAAATTCTAGGCTCCGAAATGCAAGAAGAGGAAGCCAGAGCTAGCAGGCTCCAAAATAATCCCGGTAACAATATTTCTTCAAATTCCTTGAGATGTTGGGAAATGAGTGAATAATATACATATACATATGTATAGTAGGCATGGCAAACTAGGATATTCATTTATTTCCCTTCAACAAAAATGGTATTCTGAGAAATAAAAATAATGATCTTCATAATTCATCCTTCCATCTTGTGCGGATGATTTTTCTCTGCAGGAAAATATACGAAAGAAAATTGAAGCAGATGAAAAATACGTGAAAACATCTTCCTTCATCAAAGCGGAAAATTTCAAGAAAAATAGGAGAAGAAAAAATATGCCAAGATATAATGTTTACTACTCCAGAAAAGCTGTCAAGTCCTGTGTTGATTTTTTTTTTTTTTTTAATTTTCTTATAGAAATGGAAAAAGTGAAACTTGAGCTTGATAATTTTTTTCTTTCAGGACCATTACCAGAGTAACTTACAATATAATGGTATAAGGTTGGTATAATGAAGGATAATATTTTTCTATATTGATTGTTTCAGATGATTTGAAATGGTCATAAAACATCTCGACTTGTGACGAAGATGTCGTCAGATCCTGACAACTTCGATGACGAGGTAAGATGATGTAATGTTTTTGCTTAGTTTATCGGGTAAGATTTTTTATATCCAAACCATCATTTAGAACAACAGGAATGTTTGGGGTTTGACATTTTTGCCCACGTAACATAATACTTGCTAGTTATACCACCAATTGTCGCTAAACATAAAAATAAGTGGTCACTTTCCCTCACAAGGTAAGAGAGGACCTCGGACATCCACTATACAGAAACCAAGGTCAGTACGTGTTCCAGAACCCCACATCCTTAGTAACCTTATCTCGAAAACTTCACAACGAACTTTTCTAACCTGATTTTGATACTGTCCGTTATAAGATCAACAAATAACCGTTCTAATAATATTGCAAAAAAAAGTTACAACGACTCCGCAATGTGCAAACACTACGTTCAAGAAATTTGCAACCTTTATCTCACGGTTCTTTTCAAAAGCAGAAAACCACTTGTAGACTGCTACAAGGCTCAACATAATGACCGTTCGATGAAGCGGTCAGTGAACATTCAATAAATAATAAATTGAACGTTATTGATGGTATAAAAAATCTACCAAAGGATTTTTTTATTGTAAGGAAACTTTCTTTGTATAAGGAACTAGATTTGGAAAAGATTTTGCCATGCAGTGGTGGGGGTTTTCAGTTTTCAGGGGTGAACATGAAATGTTGCACTTGGCTAGTGTGTAAACAGAAGGGGTGAGGGATTGTTGTGTAGTCTGTAATGAATAGATCGTCTAAATGTGCTCTTGGATTATCGTTCCTCAAAGACAATTTCTTTTGCAGCAGACAATGCTATAATGTCGCTAGTAATTGCTTCATTCTCATCGCTAATGAATTTTGGTGTCTGTTACTCGAACACAATATGGCGAAACAGCTCATTTGTTTTAGAGTATTAAATTTCGTGTCCAAGGTTTGCTTTTATTAACAAAAGAGTCTTCTGCGCACAATAAGTATTTTATGGGCTTTTATTATTAATTGGTCGCATCACTTTTAAGGAAAACAATTTTTGAAATTACGTATTACATTATGAATTTTCTTTTTCTTTTTTTAGCTAAGCCAAATCTAAAGTTGCCAGTTTCAAAAAGTCTTTCGTATAAACCTTTAAAAGCATTCACCCTTACATTGATGGTTAATTCCACCACTGAGAGAATTTTTAGGAGATATCTGTGTCCGATGAAAGGGGAGGTTGTAGCATTTTTCGTTCATAGAAACAAGAGTGATCAGATTCTTTTTCAATAGACAGCGATTCAAAGTTTATAAGGAATGATAAATACAAAGGATTCAAGGAGAGTGAGATATTGGAAATAAAGTTCGCCATTGAAAATGTTTAACGGATAATCCATCACACCACAAAACCGTTTATACTGAAAGCTTGCCTGGCACGATTTTGTTCGGCAGCCGTTAGTAATAATAATAATGTAACATAAACTGTACAAAATATTGTGTTAAACTGAATCCTTCATTATAACAGGTGGGCACAACTACTAATTTAACTACAGTATATTAATGTTTACTTCCACCAAAAAAAATTACCCCCAGTAAAAATCGTGTTGCCTAAAAAACGTACATACATCGCTGGGAATGTCTTTGATTAATTATTCTATATAAATAATTATCTATATCTTTGGCCAAGGTTTTACATTTTTCAATTGACCGACCTCAGTAGCTTGATCGATAAGAAGGCGGACTTGTAACCTGGAGGTCGGTGGTTCAAGTCCCGGTTTCAGCGTAAATTTAGTAAAGTGAGTTTGAGTAGTTGTGACATCATGAAAGTGATCAACACAAATATGATAACATTCTTAAATTGATGAAAATTTCTTTTGCTTATGTATTTTTATATTATATCTATGATAATTTTTTTTTCTTAATGATTTTCTTGAAATTTGTTGATGCTAGGATTTGGTATCCAGCAACGCAAACCAGAGGAACTGGCGCGGGATCCTGATCGCACTTCTGGTGATCCTAGCTGTCCTCGCACTCATCGTGACCTCGGTAGTCTTGCTGACGCCGCCTGATAATGGCCTCAGGGTCAAAGGTCACCGTCTCAAGTTGCAGGACATCCTGGAACATGACTACATTCCGCTCCGCTTCAACGGCTCCTGGATCTCAGGTGAATACAGAAAATCCATGGGGTCGAGATCTCTTGCTGTCTACTAGCTCAAAGCTGACGAAGAATTTCCACCAATCACAGGGCTGCATGGTGTGCTGAGATTGGTGGAAAATCTTTTTTCGTTCGAGCTAGTAGTTCGACCCGGTCATAAGAACAACTGACGCCTTACACAAGATTACCATTGTGTAAGGCGTTAAGTGTTTTGCCGTCAAAAAGTGACCTAGTTTCTCTACACAATTGACCTTCTTGACACACTGAGTTCTACCATACGTTGGTGAACAAGGTAAGAAATGAATAAGTAAAAAATTTGGTGTAACAATTCCTCTTTTTCTTAGACCCTCCTAAAGATGTGTAGAAATTAAATAATGTATTCTATTGTTCAGTTGCGTACTGATCCTCAACCACCCTACCAACCTCAACCGTGAGGTTGAACAATGCCGACCCCAATAACAACATAAGCTAATACGGGATAAAGGCAAGGGAGATATATTCTATTGTTCAGTTAAAAAAGCAAAATAATTTCATATTATGTATTTTCTTGCACATGGTACCTCCTTATGATTGATTCTTATTATTATAGTAAGCTTTATTAGGTAGAACAAAAATATATACAGTAAAATACAATGAAATTATAAAGAAAAAACAAAAAGATTGAGCAAAGATACAAGAACAAAAAAAAAGATAATGAAGTTAATGTCCTACCTAAAGGGCGGGGTTATTGCCTGTGGCAATCTCTTCCACCCATCTCTTACTGTCTTACTGATTCTTACTGTCCCTGGACTTTGATTCTAGATGATGAGCTCATGTTCCGGGATGAGTATGGAGGCATCAGTATTCTCAATGCAACCAGCCTAAAACGAAGAACAATGATGTCCAATGTGACGGTGGTAAGTGTCTACGTACTCAACATCACAACTATCAGTCAGTGAAAGCAGAAAAGTTGTACTACATGAATATCAGAACATACCTTGACACTTTTCTAGTCAGTATAGTGCTGGTAGCTAGGAAATCAAGGGCGGAATTCATAGACGTTTTTGTAACACCTCTGTGGCGCTAATTCTACCGAATAAAACCGAAAAGCAATGACTTAAGTTATCGATTTTGTCTATTAATTTCGCCCGAAAAGTGTGTTTCAGCGTAAGAGAAGTCGTATACGAAGCAGTCTATTTAATGAGACAGCGCCCAGTGTAGGTACCCGCTAGTAAGAAATCGTGGCTATCTACCGGACATGTCCTATTAGGAAGGAATGGTTCATATTGGCTATTTGGTGGGCGACCGTAATAAATCCTCAAAAATGTAGGAAACGATTTACAGACAGAGTACACTATGATTGTATCTTTTGGGTGATTCAAAATGGAGACTAGAAAATATTTAAATTTTCAAACTTAATATTTTCAATTGAATAATTTTAATATTTGAAAGAAGTGGTTCTTTCACAGACCACTACGATTAGAGGGTACCTAATACTTTGCTTAAAATGACGATTTTTCTTTTCTTTTTCTTTCAGAGAAGATTGAATCCAACAAAATTTTCTCTTTCTCCGGACCGGAAATATCTACTCCTTATGCATAACGTTCAGAAGGTAAGAGTTTTAGGAACTGTCTCTCCAAGACTTTCAAAATATCCTCCGTGAAGGTTATCTAACATGTTCACTGATTTTATGACAAATGATTTCTTATTTCCCCTGCACCTACAAATCCTCCCGTAAAGCATACTTTTATATTATTGTTGTACTTAATATATTGTTTTCTTAATATTTTACAAAAAATATTAATCTAGGTAATTAAAAAAAAAGATTCGCATGAATAAAAAAAGTTAAAAACTTATCATATTTGTGTTAATCACTTTCGTGACTACTCAAACTAGCTTGACTAAATTTACGCTATAAAACCGGGACCTGAACCACCGACCTCCAGGTTAAAAGTCCGCCGCCATATCGATCAAGCTTCTGAGGTTGGTGCTTTGCATGATTAATAAAATAATAATTGGTTCTTATTTTACAGCTCTTCCGACACTCTTACTTTGCGCAGTACTCAATATTGGGATTGGAAAATAAGTAAGTGGAAGCTCAAAGACCTCAAGCAGTGACTGAAAAGATATGAGAGGAAGAGAGAAAGGGATTACGAGGAAATAGAGTGAGAGGCGAGAGATAGAAAAATAGTTATCCTCTCAGCACTGGTTTGGATTTTCTAATTCTTAGACGGGGTTTTTCTGCTCTGTACTTGAAATTCCGGGGTCAAAGAAAGTGAGCTAATTTAAGTAATTTTACTTGTATGAGTAGCGCCCAGTGGCGACAATACCAAAAAATAAAGAAAATAATATGATTGGTTCAGAAAAGTATTGGAGACTACCCTGAGTAATGCTGCTCTACCCACAAAAATTGTGAAGAGACTTTGTTCTTCACAACAAAGATTTTTACTTATTTTTCATACTTATTTTTAAACATATCACGACGGTAATTTTACCCTCCATTCGCTGAGAACTCACAATCCAACTACTTCAATAAACCTCACTCAGCCTTGGTGGGGCCGGGAATAGCCAGCACCACGAATTTGAATGGTCACCTGCCCAAATCCTAGCCTCACTGTACGTTGCTTACCTTCAATGCCAGAACGAGAACTGGTATTGAACGTGTTATCGACGCAACGCTGGCTTTTTTAACTTTAATAAAAACTCATTGAACCTAAATATCTCTGTCTCTCTTTATACATGTATCTATCTAGTCAACCTTTTACTATATTTCAATACTTATCTTCTCCTCATTTATTATTTGTTTTTAGAATAAGTAAATGTTATATCAAGTTAGTTTTAAGACTATATTTAAGAAAATTGTATACACCGTTAGGTAAAGCAACAATAAAAATAAAATTATTATTATTATTATAAATACTCTCTCTTGCTACCCCAGCACCCTGACCAAGCTAACACCCGACGCGACGCTGGTTTTTTTTAACTTTAATAAAAACTTATTGAACTTAAATACTCCCTCTTGCTACCCCAGCACCCTAACCAAGCTAACACCCGACGCGACGCTGTTTTTTTTTAACTTTAATAAAAACTCCTTGACCTTAAATACTCTCTCTTGCTATCCCAGCACCCTGACCAAGCTAACACCCGACGCGACGCTGGTTTTTTTTTAACTTTAATTAAAACTCATTGAACTTAAATACTCCCTCTTGCTACCCCAGCACACTGACCAAGCTAACACCCGACGCACACAATGAGGAGCACCCGTTCCTCCTCTGTGCGGAGTGGACCCGCACCAATCACAGCCTACTAGTGGTGCGGGACTATGATCTGTTCTACGTGGCGAGTCCTAGCCCGGGCCAGTTCCACCGCATCACCAAGACCGGCATACCGGGTGTTGTGAGCAACGGGGCCCCGGACTGGCTGTATGAAGGTGAGCCGTGTGGGATAATAAGTATAAGTATAAGTAGTGCTTTATTTAGACTGTCAGCGCAAGACAGGTATCCCAACAGTTTAACAAAGCACCTCTTTATTTATTTGAGTATAAATACAATGTACATAAAATAACAATTGCAGAGTAAAGATAATAGAAAACAAGATAAAGAATAATGGTAATAAGGGTTGTGTGGAAGAGATTGCCAAAGGCAATAACCCCGCCCTTTAGTTAGGACACATATTATGTATATATTTTTTTTTTTTTTTTTCTTACTTTTTTCTTCTATTATATTGTATTTGAATTTGTAATTATTTGTGTTGTATATCGTGTGTCCTATTAATAAAGTGTTAATAAATAAAAATGAATAAATAATAATAATATTTATTTTTGAAACTGTCTACACTTCCATCAGAAAGAATTTTTTCTGAAGAAAGCAATACTTGACAGGATATTTGCGTTATTATTGAACGAAAGACTATAATAAAAATATGTATTTAATGACAAAGTAGAATAAAGAGACATTAATTTTGTTATTTGAAATTATTCATTATTTAATTTTCGTATCTTCGTACAATATCTTCATACGAATATTCTAGCTTCGTAATATCAGATTTTCATCTTATCTCCATAATCTAATATAGGGGGTCTGCCTAATCGCTTGACCACGAAAAACGTTGACCAGATCGAAAAACTCGGACCCGGAGGGGAATTCCTATTATCATGAGATTTCATTCAACAACACCCCTCTTTTACAACCTTACGTGATTAACCCTGGTCAGCATGTGTTCAACAGAATTACATGGCTACAATACAGTTTTTTTTTTTAATTTATTTATTATTAATAATGTATAAAGCCTTTAAGTTTTATGTAAACTCAATAAAGATGATTTTTAATAAATATCATCCCGGTCGCAAGTATGTACAAAAAATAAGATTTTTATTAAGATTCTTTCCACTATTCTGTATGACCCATTACTGCGGCAGTGAATGTTGAAATGTGCTCAGATCAAGGGAATCATAAGGGATTACAACAAAGATAATATAAGCTACGGCGGGACCTACAGAGAAGCCATTGACTGGCCCTTGTAAGGCCCATAGCTGCGGCCCTGAATATTGTAATGCGCTCAGATCAAGGGAATCATAAGGGATTACAACTAAGATTATACCCAGAAAGTTTCATCTCGGTCAGCCGTATGGTATGCTCGTACAGAAAACATTGACCAGCTGGGAGGGACCTCAAAAATCTGCCCCTGTTGTTTGTGAAGATCTGAATTTTTTTACACAAATATTGTAATGCGCTCAGATCAAGGGAATCATAAGGGATTACAACTAAGATTATACCCAGAAAGTTTCATCTCGGTCGGCCGTATGGCATGCTCGTACAGAAAACATTGACCAGATGGGAGGGACCTCAAAAATCTGCCCCTGTTGTTTGTGAAGATCTGAATTTTTTTACACAAACTTATATACAGTGCTGCTATATTCATGCAAAAAATCATAATGCTATAAGCTACGGCGGGACCTACAGAGAAACCATTGACTGGCCCTTGTAATGCCCATAGCTGCGGCCCTGAATATTGTAATGCGCTCAGATCAAGGGAATCATAAGGGATTACAACTAAGATTATACCCAGAAAGTTTCATCTCGGTCAGCCGTATGGTATGCTCGTACAGAAAACATTGACCAGATGGGAGGGACCTCAAAAATCTGCCCCTGTTGTTTGTGAAGATCTGAATTTTTTTACACAAACTTATATAAAGTGCTGCTATATTCATGCAAAAAATTATAACGCTATAAGCTACGGCGTGACTTACAGAGAAGCCATTGACTGGCCCTTGTAAGGCCCATAGCTGCGGCCCTGAATATTGTAATGCGCTCAGATCAAGGGAATCATAAGGGATTACAACTAAGATTATACCCAGAAAGTTTCATCTCGGTCGGCCGTATGGTATGCTCGTACAGAAAACATTGACCAGATGGGAGGGACCTCAAAAATCTGCCCCTGTTGTTTGTGAAGAATTTTTTTACACAAACTTATATACAGTGCTGCTATATTCATGCAAAAAATCATAACGCTATAAGCTACGGCGGGACCTACAGAGAAGCCATTGACTGGCCCTTGTAAGGCCCATAGCTGCGGCCCTGAATATTGTAATGCGCTCAGATCAAGGGAATCATAAGGGATTACAACTAAGATTATACCCAGAAAGTTTCATCTCGGTCAGCCGTATGGTATGCTCGTACAGAAAACATTGACCAGCTGGGAGGGACCTCAAAAATCTGCCCCTGTTGTTTGTGAAGATCTGAATTTTTTTACACAAACTTATATACAGTGCTGCTATATTCATGCAAAAAATTATAACGCTATAAGCTACGGCGTGACCTACAGAGAAGCCATTGACTGGCCCTTGTAAGGCCCATAGCTGCGGCCCTGAATATTGTAATGCGCTCAGATCAAGGGAATCATAAGGGATTACAACTAAGATTATACCCAGAAAGTTTCATCTCGGTCGGCCGTATGGTATGCTCGTACAGAAAACATTGACCAGATGGGAGGGACCTCAAAAATCTGCCCCTGTTGTTTGTGAAGATCTGAATATTTTTACACAAACTTATATACAGTGCTGCTATATTCATGCAAAAAATTATAACGCTATATGCTACGGCGTGACCTACAGAGAAGCCATTGACTGGCCCTTGTAAGGCCCATAGCTGCGGCCCTGAATATTGTAATGCGCTCAGATCAAGGGAATCATAAGGGATTACAACTAAGATTATACCCAGAAAGTTTCATCTCGGTCGGCCGTATGGTATGCTCGTACAGAAAACATTGACCAGATGGGAGGGACCTCAAAAATCTGCCCCTGTTGTTTGTGAAGATCTGAATTTTTTTACACAAACTTATATACAGTGCTGCTATATTCATGCAAAAAATCATAACGCTATAAGCTACGGCGGGACCTACAGAGAAGCCATTGACTGGCCCTTGTAAGGCCCATAGCTGCGGCCCTGAATATTGTAATGCGCTCAGATCAAGGGAATCATAAGGGATTACAACTAAGATTATACCCAGAAAGTTTCATCTCGGTCAGCCGTATGGTATGCTCGTACAGAAAACTTGACCAGCTGGGAGGGACCTCAAAAATCTGCCCCTGTTGTTTGTGAAGATCTGAATTTTTTTACACAAACTTATATAAAGTGCTGCTATATTCATGCAAAAAATTATAACGCTATAAGCTACGGCGTGACTTACAGAGAAGCCATTGACTGGCCCTTGTAAGGCCCATAGCTGCGGCCCTGAATATTGTAATGCGCTCAGAAAACATTGACCAGATGGGAGGGACCTCAAAAATCTGCCCCTGTTGTTTGTGAAGATCTGAATTTTTTTACACAAACTTATATACAGTGCTGCTATATTCATGCAAAAAATTATAACGCTATAAGCTACGGCGGGACCTACAGAGAAACCATTGACGGGCCCTTGTAAGGCCCATAGCTGCGGCCCTGAATATTGTAATGTGCTCAGATCAAGGGAATCATAAGATATATCAACAATGATAATACCCAGAAAGTTTCATCTCGGTCATCTTTGAGGTCCGTGAAGATAGCACCCGATATTGTACCACCTACCATAATAATGTACTAATTATGTACTGTTAGGAACAACAAACCCCGAATTTTGTACTCCAACCGTAACCCCAGGAGAGCGGTTGAAACATGTCGGGTGCTAACTTCACGCCAGCACCCGACATTGAAGTTAGAATTTTGTACCACCTACCATATTAATGTCCTAATTTTGTACTGTTAGGACCAACAAACCTCGAATTTTGTACTCCAACCGTAACCCCAGGAGAGAGGTTGGAACATGTCGGGTGCTAACTTCACGATTTTAACCGATGGAGCTAGAATATTGTACCGCATACCAAAATAATCTTTGAATTATGTACTCCCAGGAACAACAAACCCCGAATTTTGTACTCCAACTGTAACGCCAGGAGAGAGGTTTTAACATCGAAAAACCCACCCCCCGCCTCGCCTATTGAAACGCAATTCAGATGCAGAACTGTATGGAACCCCGTGCCTCTCTCATTGCAACGAAGCGATGGGAGCAGAGGTGCGGGGGGACTCCACGTTGTTCTCATGAATTAAACCATAGGTTCTCAAACGGTGGTACTCGGGGCAGTTTCAGATGGTACGGGAAGCCATTTTCACTTGTACACAAAATATGATAAAATTTTGACCGTACTCAAAGACCGTGAAAGATAATAATTATATGTTTAACACTAGTAGTTAAGTTGATTTTTTGATGAAAATCAATATCAAGTCTCCACAAAAAAATAATAAAAGCCCTACTACCCTTTGTTACCACATAATTATATGTGCGAATCTGGCTTTTCATGTTGTATTTGTAAATCACAAATATAGGAGTAAGTTAGAAGTGTCCTCTGACATTCGCGTTAAAATGAGTAACATTCAACCTGATTAGACCGACCTCAGTAGTTTAATCGATAGGGCGGCGGACTTGTTACCTGGAGGTCGGTGGTTCAAGTCCCGGTTTCAGCCTAGATTTAGTAAAGCGAGTTTGAGTAGTTATGACATCACGAAAGTGATTAACACAAGTATGATAGCTAATAAAGTAACATTCAGCCTGATATTGATGCAATTGTTTCTGAGAAGAGTAGGTATATAATAAATGTAATCCCACAGAATTTAGATAGGTAGACCATTCCATTTTTTTTTTGTCGCAGATAATTCAGATGCAGGCGTTGCTGACGAAGATAAACAATCGTTTATTGATGTGACGTTTATATTACGCTCACATTTGTTTGGTAGGTATGTACCTACCTTATTTTTTACCTTCAGCTTCTTTGTGGAATTGTGTTAAGTATGATATTATGTAATAAGTTATCATATTTGTGCTATTCACTTTCGTGATGTCACAACTACTCAAACTCGCTTTACTCAATCTATGCTGAAACCGGGACTTGAACCACCGACCTCCGGGTTACAAGTCCGCCGCCTTATCGGTAATAACATAATGTCATACTCTGTATACCTATTACTGTATACTTTTATAATAAATCATAAATCGCTTCTGAAATTTTCAATTTTATATTTTCCTTTTTCCTAACAAACGGAACACTGTGAACTCAGATTTTCCAAACGTCGTGGGTTCGAATCCAAGTGAGGACATGACAAATACCTTCTGTTTGGAATTCTTATCACATGATCTTGGCTTGCTGCTGGGAAAATGAGACTTTAATGTTTCTAATTCGGCAGTATAAACAAGTCGATATTATTATTATTATTTATATAATTACATGCTATGATTAAGTAGTAGTCAAGGTGGCAGAGTGAGTTAGCGCGCTAGGCCAATACGCACGGTGACCTGGGTTCGATTCCCAGCGAGGTAGGATTTTTTCTGCTCTGTACTTAGATGTTCGGGGTCCACTCATATATATTACCTCGTGAGGAAAAATATGATTTTTTGTATGAATAGCAGCACTGTATATAAGTTTGTGTAAAAAAATTCGGAACTTCACAAACAACAGGGGCAGATTTTTGAGGTCCCTCCCATCTGGTCAATGTTTTCTGTACGAGCATACCATACGGCCGACCGAGATGAAACTTTCTGGGTATAATCTTAGTTGAAATCCCTTGTGATTCCCTTGATCTGAGCAAATTACAATATTCAAGGCCGCAGCTATGGGCCTTACAAGGGCCAGTCAATGGTTTCTCTGTAGGTCCCGCCGTAGCTTATAGCGTTATGATTTTTTGCATGAATATAGCAGCACTGTATATAAGTTTGTGTAAAAAAATTCAGATCTTCACAAACAACAGGGGCAGATTTTTGAGGTCCCTCCCATCTGGTCAAAGTTTTCTGTACGAGCATACCATACGGCCGACCGAGATGAAACTTTGTGGGTATTATCTTTGTTGTAATTCTTTATGATTCCCTTGATCTGAGTACTTTACAACATTCAGGGCCGCAGCTATGGGCCTTACAAGGGCCCGTCAATGGTTTCTCTGTAGGTCCCGCCGGAGCTTATAGCGTTATAATTTTTTGCATGAATATAGCAGCACTGTATATAAGTTTGTGTAAAAAAATTCAGATCTTCACAAACAACAGGGGCAGATTTTTGAGGTCCCTCCCATCTGGTCAATGTTTTCTGTACGAGCATACCATACGGCCGACCGAGATGAAACTTTCTGGGTATAATCTTAGTTGAAATCCCTTGTGATTCCCTTGATCTGAGCACATTACAATATTCAGGGCCGCAGCTATGGGCCTTACAAGGGCCAGTCAATGGTTTCTCTGTAGGTCCCGCCGTAGCTTATAGCGTTATGATTTTTTGCATGAATATAGCAGCACTGTATATAAGTTTGTGTAAAAAAATTCAGATCTTCACAAACAACAGGGGCAGATTTTTGAGGTCCCTCCCATCTGGTCAATGTTTTCTGTACGAGCATACCATTATGGCCGACCGAGATGAAACTTTCTGGGTATAATTTTAGTTGTAATCCCTTATGATTCCCTTGATCTGAGCACATTACAATATTCAGGGCCGCAGCTATGGGCCTTACAAGGGCCAGTCAATGGTTTCTCTGTAGGTCCCGCCGTAGCTTATAGCGTTATGATTTTTTGCATGAATATAGCAGCACTGTATATAAGTTTGTGTAAAAAATTCAGATCTTCACAAACAACAGGGGCAGATTTTTGAGGTCCCTCCCATCTGGTCAAAGTTTTCTGTACGAGCATACCATACGGCCGACCGAGATGAAACTTTGTGGTATTATCTTTGTTGAATTCTTTATGATTCCCTTGATCTGAGTACTTTAAACATTCAGGGCCGCAGCTATGGCCTTACAAGGGCCGTCATGGTTTCTCTGTAGGTCCCGCGGAGCTTATAGCGTTATAATTTTTTGCATGAATATAGCAGCACTGTATATAAGTTTGTGTAAAAAAATTCAGATCTTCACAAACAACAGGGGCAGATTTTTGAGGTCCCTCCCATCTGGTCAATGTTTTCTGTACGAGCATACCATTATGCCGACCGAGATGAAACTTTCTGGGTATAATTTTAGTTGTAATCCCTTATGATTCCCTTGATCTGAGCACATTACAATATTCAGGGCCGCAGCTATGGGCCTTACAAGGGCCAGTCAATGGTTTCTCTGTAGGTCCCGCCGTAGCTTATAGCGTTATGATTTTTTGCATGAATATAGCAGCACTGTATATAAGTTTGTGTAAAAAAATTCAGATCTTCACAAACAACAGGGGCAGATTTTTGAGGTCCCTCCCATCTGGTCAAAGTTTTCTGTACGAGCATACCATACGGCCGACCGAGATGAAACTTTGTGGTATTATCTTTGTTGTAATCCCTTATGATTCCCTTGATCTGAGCACATTACAATATTCAGGGCCGCAGCTATGGGCCTTACAAGGGCCAGTCAATGGTTTCTCTGTAGGTCCCGCCGTAGCTTATAGCGTTATGATTTTTTGCATGAATATAGCAGCACTGTATATAAGTTTGTGTAAAAAAATTCAGATCTTCACAAACAACAGGGGCAGATTTTTGAGGTCCCTCCCATCTGGTCAAAGTTTTCTGTACGAGCATACCATACGGCCGACCGAGATGAAACTTTTGGGTATTATCTTTGTTGTAATTCTTTATGATTCCCTTGATCTGAGTACTTACAACATTCAGGGCCGCAGCTATGGGCCTTACAAGGGCCCGTCAATGGTTTCTCTGTAGGTCCCGCCGTAGCTTATAGCGTTATAATTTTTTGCATGAATATAGCAGCACTGTATATAAGTTTGTGTAAAAAAATTCAGATCTTCACAAACAACAGGGGCAGATTTTTGAGGTCCCTCCCATCTGGTCAATGTTTTCTGTACGAGCATACCATACGGCCGACCGAGATGAAACTTTCTGGGTATAATCTTAGTTGTAATCCCTTATGATTCCCTTGATCTGAGCACATTACAAATTCAGGGCCGCAGCTATGGGCCTTACAAGGGCCAGTCAATGGTTTCTCTGTAGGTCCCCCGTAGCTTATAGCGTTATGATTTTTTGCATGAATATAGCAGACTGTATATAAATTTGTGTAAAAAAATTCAGATCTTCACAAACAACAGGGGCAGATTTTTGAGGTCCCTCCCATCTGGTCAATGTTTTCTGTACGAGCATACCATACGGCCGACCGAGATGAAACTTTCTGGGTATAATCTTAGTTGAAATCCCTTGTGATTCCCTTGATCTGAGCACATTACAATATTCAGGGCCGCAGCTATGGCCTTACAAGGGCCAGTCAATGGTTTCTCTGTAGGTCCCGCCGTAGCTTATAGCGTTATGATTTTTGCATGAATATAGCGCACTGTATATAAGTTTGTGTAAAAAAATTCAGATCTTCACAAACAACAGGGGCAGATTTTTGAGGTCCCTCCCATCTGGTCAATGTTTCTGTACGAGCATACCATACGGCCGACCGAGATGAAACTTTCTGGGTATAATCTTTAGTTGTAATCATTATGATTCCCTTGATCTGAGCACATTACAATATTCAGGGCCGCAGCTATGGGCCTTACAAGGGCCAGTCAATGGTTTCTCTGTAGGTCCCGCCGAGCTTATAGCGTTATATTTTTTGCATGAATATAGCAGCACTGTATATAAGTTTGTGTAAAAAAATTCAGATCTTCACAAACAACAGGGGCAGATTTTTGAGGTCCCTCCCATCTGGTCAAGTTTTCTGTACGAGCATACCATACGGCCGACCGAGATGAACTTTGTGGGTATAATCTTTGTTGAAATCCTTTGATTCCCTTGATCTGAGTACTTTACAACATTCAGGCCGCAGCTATGGGCCTTACAAGGGCCCGTCAATGGTTTCTCTGTAGGTCCCGCCGTAGCTTATAGCGTTATATTTTTTGCATGAATATAGCAGCACTGTATATAAGTTTGTGTAAAAAAATTCAGATCTTCACAAACAACAGGGGCAGATTTTTGAGGTCCCTCCCATCTGGTCAATGTTTTCTGTACGAGCATACCATACGGCCGACCGAGATGAAACTTTCTGGGTATAATCTTAGTTGAATCCCTTTGATTCCCTTGATATGAGCACATTACAATATTCAGGGCCGCAGCTATGGGCCTTACAAGGGCCAGTCAATGGTTTCTCTGTAGGTCCCGCCGTAGCTTATAGCGTTATGATTTTTTGCATGAATATAGCAGCACTGTATATAAGTTTGTGTAAAAAAATTCAGATCTTCACAAACAACAGGGGCAGATTTTTGAGGTCCTCCCATCTGGTCAATGTTTTCTGTACGAGCATACCATACGGCCGACCGAGATGAAACTTTCTGGGTATAATCTTAGTTGAAATCCCTTGTGATTCCCTTGATCTGAGCACATTACAATATTCAGGGCCGCAGCTATGGGCCTTACAAGGGCCAGTCAATGGTTTCTCTGTAGGTCCCGCCGTAGCTTATAGCGTTATGATTTTTTTGCATGAATATAGCGCACTGTATATAAGTTTGTGTAAAAAAATTCAGATCTTCACAAACAACAGGGGCAGATTTTTGAGGTCCCTCCCATCTGGTCAATGTTTTCTGTACGAGCATACCATACGGCCGACCGAGATGAAACTTTTGGGTATATTTTGTTGTAATCTTATGATTCCCTTGATCTGAGCACATTACAAATTCAGGGCCGCAGCTATGGGCCTTACAAGGGCCGTCAATGGTTTCTCTGTAGGTCCCGCCGAGCTTATAGCGTTATATTTTTTGCATGAATATGCAGCATGTATATAAGTTTGTGTAAAAAAATTCAGATCTTCACAAAAACAGGGGCAGATTTTTGAGGTCCCTCCCATCTGGTCAAAGTTTTCTGTACGAGCATACCATACGGCCGACCGAGATGAAACTTTGTGGGTATATCTTTGTTGTAATTCTTTATGATTCCTTGATCTGAGCACATTACAATATTCAGGGCCGCAGCTATGGGCCTTACAAGGGCCAGTCAATGGTTTCTCTGTAGGTCCCGCCGTAGCTTATAGCGTTATGATTTTTTGCATGAATATAGCAGCACTGTATATAAGTTTGTGTAAAAAAATTCAGATCTTCACAAACAACAGGGGCAGATTTTTGAGGTCCCTCCCATCTGGTCAAGTTTTCTGTACGAGCATACCATACGGCCGACCGAGATGAAACTTTCTGGGTATAATCTTAGTTGAAATCCTTTGATTCCCTTGATCTGAGCACTTTACAACATTCAGGGCCGCAGCTATGGGCCTTACAAGGGCCAGTCAATGGTTTCTCTGTAGGTCCCGCCGAGCTTATAGCGTTATGAATTTTTTGCATGAATATAGCAGCACTGTATATAAGTTTGTGTAAAAAAATTCAGATCTTCACAAACAACAGGGGCAGATTTTTGAGGTCCCTCCCATCTGGTCAATGTTTTCTGTACGAGCATACCATACGGCCGACCGAGATGAAACTTTCTGGGTATAATCTTAGTTGAAATCCCTTGTGATTCCCTTGATCTGAGCACATTACAAATTCAGGGCCGCAGCTATGGGCCTTACAAGGGCCCGTCAATGGTTTCTCTGTAGGTCCCGCCGTAGCTTATAGCGTTATGATTTTTTTGCATGAATATAGCAGCACTGTATATAAGTTTGTGTAAAAAAATTCAGATCTTCACAAACAACAGGGGCAGATTTTTGAGGTCCCTCCCATCTGGTCAAAGTTTTCTGTACGAGCATACCATACGGCCGACCGAGATGAAACTTTCTGGGTATAATCTTAGTTGTAAATTCCCTATGATTCCCTTGATCTGAGCACTTTACAACATTCAGGGCCGCAGCTATGGGCCTTACAAGGGCCGTCAATGGTTTCTCTGTAGGTCCCGCCGTAGCTTATAGCGTTATATTTTTTGCATGAATATAGCAGCACTGTATATAAGTTTGTGTAAAAAAATTCAGATCTTCACAAACAACAGGGGCAGATTTTTGAGGTCCCTCCCATCTGGTCAATGTTTTCTGTACGAGCATACCATACGGCCGACCGAGATGAAACTTTTGGGTATAATCTTAGTTGAAATCCCTTGTTGATTCCCTTGATCTGAGCACATTACAATATTCAGGGCCGCAGCTATGGGCCTTACAAGGGCCAGTCAATGGTTTCTCTGTAGGTCCCGCCGTAGCTTATAGCGTTATGATTTTTTGCATGAATATAGCAGCACTGTATATAAGTTTGTGTAAAAAAATTCAGATCTTCACAAACAACAGGGGCAGATTTTTGAGGTCCCTCCCATCTGGTCAATGTTTTCTGTACGAGCATACCATACGGCCGACCGAGATGAAACTTTTGGGTATTATCTTGTTGTAAACCCTTTGATTCCCTTGATCTGAGTACTTTACAACATTCAGGGCCGCAGCTATGGGCCTTACAAGGGCCCGTCAATGGTTTCTCTGTAGGTCCCGCCGTAGCTTATAGCGTTATAATTTTTTGCATGAATATAGCAGCACTGTATATAAGTTTGTGTAAAAAAATTCAGATCTTCACAAACAACAGGGGCAGATTTTTGAGGTCCCTCCCATCTGGTCAATGTTTTCTGTACGAGCATACCATACGGCCGACCGAGATGAAACTTTCTGGGTATAATCTTAGTTGAAATCCCTTGTGATTCCCTTGATCTGAGCACTATTACAATATTCAGGGCCGCAGCTATGGGCCTTACAAGGGCCAGTCAATGGTTTCTCTGTAGGTCCCGCCGTAGCTTATAGCGTTATGATTTTTTGCATGAATATAGCAGCACTGTATATAAGTTTGTGTAAAAAAATTCAGATCTTCACAAACAACAGGGGCAGATTTTTGAGGTCCCTCCCATCTGGTCAAAGTTTTCTGTACGAGCATACCATACGGCCGACCGAGATGAAACTTTGTGGGTATTATCTTGTTGTAATTCTTTATGATTCCCTTGATCTGAGTACTTTACAACATTCAGGGCCGCAGCTATGGGCCTTACAAGGGCCCGTCAATGGTTTCTCTGTAGGTCCCGCCGAGCTTATAGCGTTATATTTTTTGCATGAATATAGCAGCACTGTATATAAGTTTGTGTAAAAAAATTCAGATCTTCACAAACAACAGGGGCAGATTTTTTGAGGTCCCTCCATCTGGTCAATGTTTTCTGTACGAGCATACCATACGGCCGACCGAGATGAAACTTTCTGGGTATAATCTTAGTTGAAATCCCTTTGATTCCCTTGATCTGAGCACATTACAATATTCAGGGCCGCAGCTATGGGCCTTACAAGGGCCAGTCAATGGTTTCTCTGTAGGTCCCGCCGTAGCTTATAGCGTTATGATTTTTTGCATGAATATAGCAGCACTGTATATAAGTTTGTGTAAAAAAATTCAGATCTTCACAAACAACAGGGGCAGATTTTTGAGGTCCCTCCCATCTGGTCAAAGTTTTCTGTACGAGCATACCATACGGCCGACCGAGATGAAACTTTGTGGGTATTATCTTTGTTGTAATTCTTTATGATTCCCTTGATCTGAGTACTTTACAACATTCAGGGCCGCAGCTATGGGCCTTAAAAGGGCCCGTCAATGGTTTCTCTGTAGGTCCCGCCGGAGCTTATAGCGTTATAATTTTTTGCATGAATATAGCAGCACTGTATATAAGTTTGTGTAAAAAAATTCAGATCTTCACAAACAACAGGGGCAGATTTTTGAGGTCCCTCCCATCTGGTCAATGTTTTCTGTACGAGCATACCATACGGCCGACCGAGATGAAACTTTCTGGGTATAATCTTAGTTGAAATCCCTTGTGATTCCCTTGATCTGAGCACATTACAATATTCAGGGCCGCAGCTATGGGCCTTACAAGGGCCAGTCAATGGTTTCTCTGTAGGTCCCGCCGTAGCTTATAGCGTTATGATTTTTTGCATGAATATAGCAGCACTGTATATAAGTTTGTGTAAAAAAATTCAGATCTTCACAAACAACAGGGGCAGATTTTTGAGGTCCCTCCCATCTGGTCAATGTTTTCTGTACGAGCATACCATACGGCCGACCGAGATGAAACTTTCTGGGTATAATTTTAGTTGTAATCCCTTATGATTCCCTTGATCTGAGCACATTCCAATATTCAGGGCCGCAGCTATGGGCCTTACAAGGGCCAGTCAATGGTTTCTCTGTAGGTCCCGCCGTAGCTTATAGCGTTATGATTTTTTGCATGAATATAGCAGCACTGTATATAAGTTTGTGTAAAAAAATTCAGATCTTCACAAATAACAGGGGCAGATTTTTGAGGTCCCTCCCATCTGGTCAAAGTTTTCTGTACGAGCATACCATACGGCCGACCGAGATGAAACTTTGTGGGTATTATCTTTGTTGTAATTCTTTATGATTCCCTTGATCTGAGTACTTTACAACATTCAGGGCCGCAGCTATGGGCCTTAAAAGGGCCCGTCAATGGTTTCTCTGTAGGTCCCGCCGGAGCTTATAGCGTTATAATTTTTTGCATGAATATAGCAGCACTGTATATAAGTTTGTGTAAAAAAATTCAGATCTTCACAAACAACAGGGGCAGATTTTTGAGGTCCCTCCCATCTGGTCAATGTTTTCTGTACGAGCATACCATACGGCCGACCGAGATGAAACTTTCTGGGTATAATCTTAGTTGAAATCCCTTGTGATTCCCTTGATCTGAGCACATTACAATATTCAGGGCCGCAGCTATGGGCCTTACAAGGGCCAGTCAATGGTTTCTCTGTAGGTCCCGCCGTAGCTTATAGCGTTATGATTTTTTGCATGAATATAGCAGCACTGTATATAAGTTTGTGTAAAAAAATTCAGATCTTCACAAACAACAGGGGCAGATTTTTGAGGTCCCTCCCATCTGGTCAATGTTTTCTGTACGAGCATACCATACGGCCGACCGAGATGAAACTTTCTGGGTATAATTTTAATTGTAATCCCTTATGATTCCCTTGATCTGAGCACATTACAATATTCAGGGCCGCAGCTATGGGCCTTACAAGGGCCAGTCAATGGTTTCTCTGTAGGTCCCGCCGTAGCTTATAGCGTTATGATTTTTTGCATGAATATAGCAGCACTGTATATAAGTTTGTGTAAAAAAATTCAGATCTTCACAAACAACAGGGGCAGATTTTTGAGGTCCCTCCCATCTGGTCAATGTTTTCTGTACGAGCATACCATACGGCCGACCGAGATGAAACTTTGTGGGTATTATCTTTGTTGTAATTCCATACGATTCCCTTGTTTTGAGCACATTACAATATTCAGGGCCGCAGTTATGGGGCTTACAAGGGCAAGTCAATGATTACCCTGTAGGTCTCGCCGTAGCTTATAGCGTTTTGTTTTTTTTTGCCGTAGAATTTCAATTTTTTGTAGGAATATAGCAGTAATGTAGGAAAGCATACCTGAGATATTTCAGCACTTCACTTATACCAGGAGCAGAGATAAGGGGTGTTCCCATCTGTTCACAGTTTTCTGTACGAGCATATCATACGACCGACCGAATTCTGTTTTTTTTTTTATCTTTAAAAGATGAGTTTTATCACAGCCTTTTTTTGTCTTAGCCATGAAACAGGAGCTACTGTTGACGCTTGTGGTCTGTGGGTTAGCCTACCTATCCCGTAGTATGCTTCCCCCTGATGGGCGAGAAGTGACACAACACAATACTTACCATTTAGGTGCTGGGTCAACTTGGTCAACTGTAACCAAATTTTTAATACAATTTTTTGTCGGCGCGGGGGTTCGAACCCAGGTCCTTCCGCATGACAAGTGAGTACTTAATGCTTAACCACTGAGCTACCCGTGCGCTTCATTTAATGGCCATTCAACGTTTTCTGTGTAGGTCCCGCCGCGTCGTAAGCTTTAGTGTTCTAATTTTTCGTATAAATATAGCAATAATGTAAATAAGCTTACCTGAGAAATTTCAGAGATTTACCATTATCAGGGGGAGAGATATATTATGAGATCGCTCCCATCCGGTCAATGTTTTCTATCAATTTACAATGATACAACTCTTGTCTACAAGGGTTAAGTAGGGGAAGTGAAGATGTAAACAATACAAATATATAGAAATAACAGAATACCATCATATACATAACATTCGAGTCAACGTTTTTCGAAAGAAATTTTATACGAAAAACCCGGACCCATGTATTCCTTATGGCGGGTCAAAGTTTTTCAATCGAGTCAATCTTTTCAGTCGGGTCCGGGTTTTAGTATCGCCCTAATATAGGTATTCATTATTAGGCACAATGACTAATGAGAATGAGTTATTCAACATTTGAGATATCTATTGAATCTATTCATTTAGGACGTTCAAATAAGCCTTTATTATCAATTACATTAAAAATGGTGATAAACTGATCATCTGATTAGAGCTAATGGTATGTTTATTATGGTATGTTTATAAGTGGTATTATTTTCTGTTTAAACTGATACTGATTATTAACATAATGGCAATACAAATTCACTGAGCTGTCTACATCTGTATTGAAAAAGTGAAAAATTCTATAGGAAGTTAACCATTGACTAAAATTAAGCATCGATTAAAAATAATCAATTGATTAGTAAGACAATTTATAAACGCACTCTGAGTTGTAGAATGTTAAATTAGATCGAGGTAACCTGAATTGTTCCATAAATATCTCAGCACTTTATCTCTTCATCAATAAAGGCTTTACGATATTATTGTGTGGGAAGTTAAGAGCAATTGCAAAATTTTCTAAAGAAGATTAGCTAGGGACGGGCTGATTTTATTTGCTAGGTATCTATAGTAATGAATATTGCAGGGCCAACACTAACGATTTCTCCGAATATTTTCATCAGGCTATCTGGAGGTGAATATTTCCATTTATCCTGCCTAATGAGTTTGGGGGGAGAGAATATGAACTCTTCCGCTTTTATTTTCAAAATCCCATCCATCATCCTAGACTCCATCTGCTTTTTTTTTTATCTCTCTCTCATTCTCCTTCGCTATATTCTTGGTCTCCTCTCTTTTTTATCTTTTTCTTATATCTCTCTCTTTCACACACACTTCATCGCTTTATAGAAAGCTTTTTATTTATCTTTCGTATGGAACACTGGCCATACATAGAGTGGTGTGAGTATACCACGTGGTGTGTTAGTTACAAGAGTGAATATCAAAATTATAAAAAAAACGAAAAAACTTTATTTATTTATTTACTCTGTACTTTTATGTTTTCTATGCAGAGGAAATTCTGGAGGATAACAAGGCGTTCTGGGTATCACCCGACAATAGGAGAGTGCTGTTTGCAAGCTTTAATGATTCTATGGTGGGAGAACTGAAATTCGTCTGGTACGGAACCAACACTCACTCCAAATATCCGAGTATTCGCAGTCTGAGGTACCCTAAGGTAAAAAGTTTTTTTGTTATATCGATTATTTATGTGATTTTTCTTCATTCAACTTGATGCAAGTCGAATTGTTCTTTTACATTTTAACGTCTCTTTCACATCTATGTCATTAGAGACGTTCTACCCTCTATTTGCTAGACACTCACAAACAGGCTACCCACATCAACCTCACCCGACCTAGGTTTGGCCGGGAACACCATCACAAGGGTTCGAATATGAATGGTCAGTGGTCACCCATCCAAGTCCTAGCCTCGCTGGACGTTGCTTAACTTCAGTGACTGAAGGAGAACTACTGTATTCAACGTGCTATCGACGCCGACGCTGGCTAAATAATCTTTTAATACAGAAATAATGAGATTATGAGACATTAATTATATGTGCGCCAGATATTTAATTAAATATGCAATATGCAATTTTTATGGCCATGTCTTCATCACGAAAAGCTCATTATGTTTACATATTTTTCCAGGCTGGAACCAACAATCCCTTGGTGACATTACACGTAGCAGATCTTCAGAACGTGCACAACTCTATCAAGATATACAACCTAAAGCCTCCAATGGACTTAACTCAGTCTACGTGAGTTCACAAACTTGTTTTTCTGCCTCTTCCAGACAGCATGCTTTCGAATGTCTTTACGATTTTTTTTTTTTTAAACTTTTGAAATATAATTTTACTTCCTTTCGAATTTAAGACAGGGTGTGATTAGCCCTTGTTAATTATTGTATGATTCCATTTGTGTACTGTGTGAAGACAAAGACAAGACTTTGTAAATTTATAATCTGTGCTAAAAATTGTAATACCCATTAAAAAAAAAAAAAAAAATTAACCGACTAACGTGAATCCCTTTGATATAACTCTTTGTTTCAGGGACTACTACTTCTGTGATGTGACGTGGGTCTCCGGGAATGAAGTATCAATCGTCTGGCTCAACAGAGACCAGAATGTTTCGATGATATCTCTCTGTAAATCACCAGCCTGGTTCTGTCAGATGGTAAGTTTGCCAAATACCGATTTAAGAAGATCTCTATACTACTCTAGAGTATAGTGTATGTATAATTGTATATTGTTCATGTCAGAATATCTCAAGCACGGTACATGACAGAATAGTCAGCCTTAAGAAACTCGTTTAATGTTCACAGTAATTAATTAAATGAGAAGTAATTTATTGTAGTAATACTTTTCTATTATTACTTATAACTTTTTTTTAAATTTAATAAACAAAAAAAGGTAACTGTGCTCCGGAACCACTTTTGCATTACTTCTTCCTTTACATCCATGCCATTGCAAAAACGGAAAAACTCGTTCAGAATTCTCCGCGACGGCCAGGATTTGAACCTGCAACCTCCAGGTCAGTAGCTAATGCTCTAAACCTCTGAGCCACGAAGATCGGTAATTACTTATGAGTAGGCATATAATTATTATTGTATTGACTTTATTTCTACTGACCTTCCTATGAATTTCAGACACAGAAGATGGATTTCGAAAACGAAGGTTGGGTGGATGTTTCCGAAGCTCCCGTGTTCAATCAAGACGGAAGCGCTTACCTGACTCTGTTTCCTATTAGAGACGGCCACGCAGGCTACTTCAGGCATATCATTTCATATCATATCGGCAAGAAAGTGTTTCAGCCCTTGACTCAGGGTATATTTACGGTGAACAAGATTCTGGCGTGGGACAATGAGCGTAACATTGTGTAAGAAAACTTCTCACTTTTCTGACTGACTAGAAAGCACTGCAATCTGCAATCGGTAATTTTGTACCGATCGATGTGGTTACAGCACTAGACTTGTAATGTAAAAAATCTAGTGCGTGGATCCGTGAATCGGATCTCACCCAATGCTTGGATTTTTTTCTCATTTATTTGAGAGTTATTTGGTTCAAGTCTTTGGTAGACGTAATCTCAGATAAGTTACAACGCACATGTGGTGATACCAGGGCCGGGGCATTCTTTCGCCAACGACTGTCATTGGCAGTCCAGCGTGGAAATGCCTCGAGCCTGGTAGGCACCATGTGTCGGAAGAAGAACGATAACATGTTTGTAGTATAATATAATAATAATAATAATGCTTTTTCTTTGTGTTATTATGTCACAATTTTAGTGGGTAGCGCAGAATCATAGGACTTTACCACTTTAATTTACAATATCTTGTATTATTTTTTTTTGCCTATGATTCTGCCACTGGTCGCTGCTTCACATCAAAGCAGCTACTCATTTTTCCTCACGAGGTATGAGTGGACCCCGAACATCTAAGTACAGAGCAGAAAAAATCCTCCCCCGCTGGGAATCGAACCCAGGTCACCATGTGTGCAATGCCTAGCGCGCTAACTCACTCTGCCACAGTGACTACTCATGTTTGTAGTATGAAGATACAGTTAAATAAATAAAGTATTCAGCTATTAAGTATTGACCTCGCCTGGTGGTTACCTCCCACTAGAGAGTATTATTTATGTTGTTATTATTTTTCCCCCAGCTACTACCTGGGTACACCAGCGGGCTATCCCGCGCAGTCTCATCTCTACTCCGTCAGCACCGAGCTGCCTCATGCCGGAACCCCCCTGCCGGTGCCACTCTGTCTGACTTGCTCCGAGGTAACCTACATGACTCACTCCCACCACTACGAAGGGGCCAGCACAGCAGGGGCGAAGACAGGGCAAGACGAGGGGTCGATGATAGATGATTGGGAGGAGGACTATGGCGACAGCAAGGAGAGAGGATCCGGCGCTGAGCAGGGGAAGAAGAAGAAGAGGAAAAAAGGTGAGGGTCTCTTTTTCATGGCACACCCTGAATACAAGCTTTCTCTCTCTCTCCCTCCCTCTCTCTCTCTCTCTCTCTCTTCTCCTCTCTCCCACACACACACTCTCTCCCTCTCTCTCTCCCTCTCTCTCTCTTTCTCTCTCTCTCCTCCCCCCCCCCTCTCTCTCACTCTCCCTCTCTCTCTCTCTCTCTCTCTCTCTCTCTCTCTCTCTCTCACACACACACACACACACACACACACACACACACACACACACACACACACACACACACACACACACACACACACACACACACACACACACTCCTGCTTCTTCTTTATTTTTTAGTCTGGCAAGAGGGCAGCAAAACTAGAAAAATACTTGTCTTATTTTTAAAAGCATCGTTGGTTGTCTCGATCACATGGATTTAAAAAAAATCATCCCCACTCCCATCACATATTACTTCGCTCAAAATGAAAAGATCGAGCAAAAAAGTTCAGCAAGTCACCTAAAAACGAAAAGGTATCAATTGTCCGTTAATTCCTACAAATACCTACTAAGTATGTGGTCTGTACACAATAGATCTCATTAGGTCGAAGTGTTAATTGTATGGAGTTTCCACTGAACAGGTCAGATTATTATAAAAGTTTGTGGTCTTATTATTATTATTCAACACTTTATTAGACATAAATGGATATTATGTACAGTACAAACAATTATTTTAACAATTAAAAAAAAAAAAATGGAAACATTAATATACACATTATACACAATAAAAATGAAATAGAATAGAAAAATATATAGAATCATGGCAATCTCTTCCACCCAACCCTTGGTTGGTCATAGACAGAGAAAAAAAAATACATGGTTCATTCCGTTCATACTATTAATTTGTTTCAGAGGTTATGCCGGAAGAAAGCCTTTACAAGCCTTGTACATACAACAAGATAATTTTCAGTCCAGATCTGAGGTACTATGTTAACGAATGTCTGGGTCCGGGGATTCCCACAGTGAAACTTTTCGAGACCAGAATGTCGAATGATACGATCCATCCGATTCCCAATTACTTGATGACTCTGCAGAACAACTCGAAACTTCACGTGAGTGCGATTTCTGTAAAGTTAAATACGTATTAATTTAAAGCCACATGCCTGGTTTGACGTGCATGTTGCGTCTGGGTGGATAATTCGATATAGCTTAATATTGTAGTCATTTAATCAAAAATTAATGGGTCATAATGATCAAGCTTACAGTTAAATGTTTAACCTTACATGCGATGTTTAGCTTTGGCGTTAAGGCCAAGTTTCATTCTAACAAATCTTGAACATATTTCTTCGTGGGATTAAACTAGACAGAGCGAGACAGAGGTGGATGGAGAGATTAAGAAGTAATTGAGATTAATGATTTAAAAAAATAACTCTTGCTCCCATCTTCAATAGATGTTCTTCTTAACTGTGGGGTTTGTATCGACAGCGACAGGTTTAAGGGCCGAATTATAAATCAGCATTATAATTAAAATAAGCCAGTCTGTCCCTCAAGTCGGGCTATAGTGTGGTCTGATAGGTTAAAAATCTGAGTTCAGGGAGGATCTGGCTATGGAACCTTAAATTTAATCCTGATATTAATCCATATATAAAATGAATTATTTGGTATTTATAGTCTGATGTAACGCGAATAAATGAGCGAGCTTTGTCATAGCCATTCAGAGAGAAGTACCTGGTTAATTTATAACAAATATTTATTCACAGGACAAATTATCAAAATTGGCTCTGCCTCAGATCAAAAGCTTCCCGGTTCAAATCTCAGGGGGGTACTATGCACAAGTACGCCTCTACTATCCGCCCAGGCTGAGGGAAGACGAAATCACACGATATCCTCTAGTGCTACAAGTGTGAGTAGAAAATTATTGGTATGAACATTACATTATTGTCAGGTGCATCCGTTCTGGTGGGCTGTCAGGTTAACGCACCTATGATTGTCTCTTAAAATAATATTTTTTCACTCAATGAAGTGTTGCGTGGTCCTGCTTATAGTCCTGCAGACTAAATAACATTACTTCAGTAAAGTGTTTTTCATAACCTCTGTATTGTGTCCCAGACTGTCTCAGGTATACTTTGTTTGTTTATTTGGGGGTTCAACGACTTTCAAATAGATGGTCTTATAACAACGGGGGTTTTACCCAATATTCGCTGGACAAACAACGCACTACTCAAATTAACCTCGTCCAAGATGAGTTGGGCCGGGAATATAGCGAGTAGAACGTGGATTGCCATTATGACCATAGAATTCATGGATGTATTCTAAACCATATAACAGTCACCAATCCATAATAATAATACTCTTTAGTGGAAGGTAACCACCAGGCGAGGTTAATGCTCAAAGCATTTTCTACCACCTAACCCTCAGAGTCTTATTATTAAGTGGTCACCAACTCAAATTAATGAGGAAAAATTCGTGCACTGGGTGGGATTCGATCCAACGGATCCCTACGCTACCTGGATTACCAGACTAGCGCGTCAACCACTTGACTACCAGTACACATGTCCTCACCAAGCTGGGCGTTGCTTAAATTCAGTGATTGGATCAGATCTTGTTCATTTGACGTGCCATCCTCGCTGGCTTAGCTAGACTTTCATGAAGTCTAGCTAAGTCTAGCATTTCATGAAGTCTAGCATTGACTTAATGAAAGTCTAGCGAAGTCTATTATTAACAGGTATGGTGGACCGGGCAGTCAACTTGTGACTGATCGATGGAAGATTGACTGGAACACTTACCTCGCTGGCAACAGAGACTACATAGTGGCCCAGATCGATGGCAGAGGGTCTTCAGGGCAAGGCTACAAGTTGCTGCATCAAGTGTACAAGAAACTGGGAGTTGTTGAGGTTTCCGATCAGCTTGAAGTTACAGAGTAAGTTTATACTTTTTTATATATGTTTATTTTACAACAAAGGTTTACCTGGTTTACAACATGCCCCTTACCTTCGTTTCTACCCAAAGCATAAATCTAAGGTTTCATCAAGTGGGTTAAAGATGAAAAGATAAAGAGCTGGTTCTTGGTGTAAATGTCGAAAATTTTAGTGGGTAGCAACGACATCACGGGGATGCCACTCTACAACTACTCCAATTATTGTCCTCTTAAGACTTGAGGAGTTGAGAGGTTGAGACACTTGGGACTAGGATAGGCCCCGACATCCAAAGTACAGCTAGAGAAATCAGTATAAACAGAAAAGTGAGAAGTTGTACTAGAAAAAATCCGACCCTGCCGTGATTCGAACCTGGGTCACCGGGAGTGCAAGTCAAGCATGCTACCGCTAAAGCAAGTTACTGAATGAAATCTCTTGGTGTCCAGATGTTCAATATGGAATTTTGAACTCTAATAAGAAAGGCAGTTTAGTTTGCGAATTAATAACAACATACCCTGGTGTGTATGACCAATGACCATAGATGTTGACAAGCACCACTATAATATAATAAAAGATAGATAGAATAACAACATAAATTTTGATTTCGAATCAGTATAAACAGAAAAGTGAGAAGTTGTACTAGTTCTCGAGAAGAATTAATGTACTATACGAGAAGAAGAATTAATGAGCAGTTCTCAGAATCCCTGTTCAGCTTCATACGACAAGTACTTCTCTGCTGGCGAGTGGCGAGCCTAATTTTATCAAGCTGTTTATTTCCAGTATTAAGAATATTAAATGTATGTACAAAATGCCTATTTAAATTTGAAAATAAACAAGAGACCTTGTTTAGACTGCTGGAATAAAGGGACTTTTCAGTCTCACCTCGGCAGTATAAACAAGGTAATTTCTATTCTATTCTATTATTTTTGCTCACTTCAACGCAATTCCATTTCAGTTACCTCCGGGAAGCATTGCATGTAGTGGACGCGCGACGCATCGCAGTTTGGGGCTGGAGCTACGGGGGTTTTGTTTCGGCCATGCTTTTATCTTCACCCGCCCAAGATGTCTTCCATTGCGCCATTGCCGTTGCTCCTGTTACCTCTTGGAAACTCTATGGTATGCTTAGCTCTTCTACTTCTTCTTTCATTCATAGGGTGGCGTCATCGTGAACGATGGTAGCCAGACAGTGGAGGAATGACTCAGAACTTCTACCACTGTCTTTACAAGGAGGTTATTGACAAGGGCCCCCAGAACCAAGCCAATGCTGGTCTACTCCCTGTTTATAGTCCCCTTTGCCTTTTCCAAAACCTACTCAGGGCTCACAAAAAAACCTACTCAGAGATTGTTGAACCTCCTACTCGTGGTTGAAATTGGTTTTGTTGTAGCACTCCTGCTTTCACATTTTGACTGGATACCCTTCCTAACAATAGCCCTGTCAAGCCAGAAATAGACATATAGGCATGCATCCATGAACAAATGAACATATATTTATTAATGATATAATAATTGTGATGATGATGATGCCCCGTTGACACCCTTGAGAGTAGGGGCTTTCCTTATAAGCCAAGGAATGGGGGCTGTATTATGCTTGTATTATTATTGTATTATGCTGTAATTAATAATGTCCCACAACAACAAAAAAATACCAAGAGAAATGAAATACTATCATTTTGACCCCTTAGTCGAAGGTAACAACTAGGCGAGTGAATGACTAAAGCATTTTCTACCACGTAACCATTTGCCTAAGGCAATAACCCCGCCCTTTAGTTAGGACATACAGGGTCTTCATAAAGTCTCACACCCAGGCCTAGGTTTCTCAAAAACGACTCAGAATATCAAAAAAAGCAAAAACCCGTATTCCTTTATATTTAGGGGGATTGATTTTCAGCCAATTTTTTTTTGCCTACACGGCCCCAGTCAGGCTGGGCATGGACCAACTTTAAAATCTTAAATAGAATGGTATGTCTTGTGGCATATTGTTTTAAAGGTCTTATTGAGAGAAGTTCATTACAATAAATTTCAGTGTGCTACGACTTACCGTTCTTGAGATACAGGGTCGGACGTCCTGCGTAATATCCATATATTTTGACCTATAACTCGTTAACCGTAAATTATGGAGAAAATTTTTCTTGTTAATAATAACTCCTTATGGCAAGAACTTTCGAACAAGTTAAAATTTGATTTGTTTTTTCGTTAAATTTTTTTCGACTGTTCGTCCGGCTGGCTGACGAAACCGACCAGAAACTAACATCAACAGAGTATGTCGAGTTATAACTTGTTCGAAAGGTCTTGTCATGAGGAGTTATTATTAACAAGAAAAATTTTCTCCGTAATTTACGGTTAACGAGTTATAGGTCAAAATATAATATGGATATTACGCAGGACGTCCGACCCTGTATCTCGAGAACGGTAAGTCGTAGCACACTGAAATTTATTGTAATGAACTTCTCTCAATAAGACCTTTAAAACAATATGCCACAAGACATACCATTCTATTTAAGATTTTAAAGTTGGTCCATGCCCAGCCTGACTGGGGCCGTGTAGGCAAAAAAAATTGGCTGAAAATCAATCCCCCTAAATATAAAGGAATAAGGGTTTTTGCGTTTTTTGATATTCTGAGTCGTTTTCGAGAAACCTAGGCCTGGGTGAGACTTTATGAAGACTGTATATTAGGACCTATGTATATATTTATTTATTTTTTCTTTATTTTTTTCTTCTATTATATTGTATATTGTATTTTCATTTGTAATTATTTGTATTGTATATTGCCCTCGGGTATGCGGACGACTTTGTCATCCTAGTCCGAGGAAAATACAAAACAACTTTGTCTGAACTACTTCAGTATGCTCTCTCAATAGTTGAAAAGTGGTGCTTGAGTAGGGGGTTAAAGTCAACCCTCTGAAAACCACTTTAGTACCTTTCACTAGAAAATATAAGCTAGGCGCCGTCCAGGCACCCAAAATTTTTGGTGAAAGAATTGAAATTGCTGAAGAAGTCAAGTTTCTCGGAGTTTATCTCGACAAGAAATTGACCTGGAATCAGCACATTAAGAAAACCACAGACAAGGCTAAGGCCACACTTCATATTGCACGAAGGTCTGTTGGCAAAACTTGGGGTCTGACACCAGCAGTAACTCGCTGGATATACACTGCTATAGTCAGACCTCGAATCACATATGCATCCTGCATATGGTGGAAGAAAGCTGAGCAGCTAACTGCTCAGAGGGAGCTGGAATCAACACAGAGGTCAGCTTTATTGATGATCTCTGGTTGCTTCAGAACAGCACCCACATTAGCTTTGGAAGTCATTCTAGGGCTTCCACCCTTATATTTATTTATCAAGGGGGAGGCCATCATGGGTGCTTTCAGGCAATCAATCAGTCACTCTGGCAGGCTACCCGCCCGATACAGGGAACTGATCGAGAAATCTCATGTGACATACAAGCAGAATATGCCGGTTGACTACATGATTCCCAAAAACAACCTTGACCTTTCCTACGAAGTACTAGTCAGACCTAGGTCAGACTGGGAAAAGGAATCAAGCCAAGAAATATTATCTCATGCGGGTATCAAATACTATACAGATGGATCTCGCATGAGTGGAAGCAGTGGGGCGGGCCTTTGCGGGCCAGGCTTCTGTAGAAAATCTGAAAGCTTAGGTACACTGGCAACAGTGTACCAGGCCGAGATTTTCGCCATTATAATGGGAGCCAGGCACGCACTGGAAATAGGCTGGAAAGGGAAGAAAATTACTTTCTTCTCCGACAGCCAAGCCGCCCTCAAAGCTTTAGAAACATACCAAATTAAGTCAAAATTGGTATGGGAGTGTGTTGGAACACTTAATGAACTAGCCACCCATAACAAAGTAAACTTGGAATGGATTCCAGGGCATAGTGGTCTCCAAGGCAACGAGGCTGCAGATCTCCTAGCAAGAGAGGCTGCAGAAAAAAGCTTCACTGGCCCTGAACCGGTGCTGGCCATACCCAAATGCCTGGTCCGTTTTAGTGCCAGGAAATGGGTCATGGATGAAGCAAATAAAGCTTGGAGAAACTCCAGTGGCATGCGACACTCTAAGTTAACGCTAACAGGATACTCCAAGAAACTCACTCAGGAATCTCTGTCACTCAACAGAAATAAACTAAGATTAATAGTGAGCCTACTCACTGGCCACGGACCACTTAGGAAACACTTACACAGATTAGGACTCTCTAGAGGAGAACCAATCGATTGTAGGCTATGTGGTCTGGAAGAAGAAACAGCAACACACATTCTCTTCGAATGTGAGGCGCTGGATAACAGGAGATTTAGGATTTTCGAATCCAGTAATCTCGAAGATCTCCATAACCAAGAACACCTCGTCCAGAGACTGACACTTCTCATGAAGGGAACAGGTTTCTGGACTTAGGGCGTTAAGCATTGGACAACCACTCTCAACTAAGCCCAGCTGGGCCGTCATAGGCACAGAACTGGGAAATAGGATGAGAGATTTTCTCCCTGGTCACAATAGATCTTACTAGGTCGCAGTGTTAATTGTATGGTGTTTCAGACGAAACCCTGCAACCAGGTTTTATAATAATAATAATAATAATTGTATATTATATGTCCTATTACCTAATAAAGTGTAAATAAATAAATAAAAATAAAATAAATAGTAACCATGTCCATTTCACTTGTCTCTATCTGGTTTTCAGATTCAGCGTACACAGAGAGGTACATGGGAAGTCCTAACAGCACAGCTAACAGCAAGAGCTACGAGGACGCGGACCTAACAAAGCGAGCATCTGGCTTCAAGGACAAGATGCTTTTCCTCGTGCACGGCAGTGCTGACGATAACGTGCATATCCAGCAGACCATGTTGTTTGTGAAAGCGATGGCAGATGAAGGGGTGCCTTTCCGACAGTTGGTGAGCATGCTCAAGTAATCGGTCATCAAAGGGTTATCAGTTATTTATTATTAAGAGGACCCTACCATTCTAGGTTTAAATAATTTGTTTGCATCAGTCCTACATTCATCTCTATCCTAGGCTAACACCAATAAATGAAACATGAGCAGCTATACCCGTTGATTTGTTTAAAAAAATAAAAAAATAAGACTTTGTCTAGACTCACACTCTAGAAGTCTAGACTGTGAGAGTAAAGGGAGTCAGTCTCATTCTTGCAGGAAAAACAGAGTATTGGATTGTGATCTCTTCATATTGCCGTAGGAATTGAGGGTTTTAATCAGTTAGTTGCAGTATTTTAAGAAGTCTTCCTCTTTTAAACTTTTTCACCATTTCTTCTTCAAGTCGGTGATGGAGTATGCTTTCATGTTGTATATCTAGCAAAACGGTTATATTTTGAGTGATTTTCTAACTTCATTTATATGGAATTACAATATCCGAACTCGGTAGCCTGCTCGATAAGGTGACAAAATCGAAACTTAGAGGTTGGTGGTTTAAAAAAATACGAGTTCCTAACCATTTGTTCTGTTAATCGTCAATTTAAATATTAATAAGGAAAATGTTGTGATTTTTCAGATCTACCCTGATGAAAACCACAGTTTATCGGGAGTTAAGCGTCATTTGTACAAGTCCATGACGACATTCTTGGACGATTGTTTCAAGAAGCAAGTTCCTCCCGATATCAAGGCTGGCCTTCGAAATGGTGGATCTTTCATGGATTGAAGTGTGATCAGACGATCTTACGAGGAAGTTGTCTAAGGACGAAATTAATAGACAAATTCGAGATCACATGTTCGAACTTAAGCATTAGTTTCCCCAATTAAAACAATACGCGAAATCAAGTCCACAGAGGTATAACAAACGTCCGCCCTCAGTGTGAATGTATTATATGTGACTTAAAAATTAAACCACATGGAATGTGGCTTGAAAATTCCATCTACTTACCAGAGGAAAAGAGGGAGGTCCAAGCTTAAGTGGAGAGACACAGTAGAGGAAGATTTGAGACAAAAGTCGAGGAATAGGGAGGACGCCCTAGACAGAAACAAGTGAAGAGCAAGACTGCATCAATGCGACGCCGAACCCAAGTACATTCAGGAAAAGGTAGAGTGAAAGAGGAAGACTAACGGGTTCTGACTTACCGTGCAGTCCCTAGACCACTCGAACAACTACTTTTATGAGTAAGTGACTACCTGCCTATTCATCCAAAAAAAAATCAGAGTTATATTCAACTAAATACTCGTAGATGGATACCTATGTATAAATAAATATGGCTTTGTGTTATTAGTTATTATACATTACAATTTAGTGGGTAGCGCAGAGTTGTCCTTTAATATCTTATTTTGGCAATAATTCCGCCACTGGTCGATGCTCACATTAAAAATGCTTTTCATTTTTACTCACGATGTATGATGAGTAACAGCCAGTACAGAGACGAAAATTTCCGATTCCGCTAGAATTCGAACCTATATCACCATGTGTGCGCGCTATAACACTCGGCCACGGTGACAACGCTGGATACCTATATATTAGATTAATAATTGTGAACAGAAGAGAATCATCCCTATGAGTATAAATAGGTAATTGACTCCAAAATATTTCATTAGCATAGATTTTTTTCAATTCATTTAATCGGTAGAAAACTTTAGATTTTTACTAGACCATTCAAATTTTTTAAACTAAATTTATCTTGAAATGTTTAGGTTAGGATTTTTTAATTTACTTTGTCCTTTTAAAACAGCGTCTGATCTTCATGTTTCTAAGACCAACTCGCACGGTTTTCTTTAAATACGAGTATTGTCCTGGAAAAGTCTAACATTTACTTACAGCAGATTTGGCGCTGTTTAAGATTTTATCTGGATGTCAAAATTTCAAGTAGATTTAAACAAGGTCGTGTGATATTTTAGAATTAAACTTGTTTAAAAATACTAAGAATTAAGGCCATAATGGTGACACTGAATAATGTCCTTAATGTGTATGAAAGATAAAAACTCATTTTTGAAGTGAGATAAACTCTAACTGCGAGCAAATCGTGAATCATATTTTCATGAATGAATTCTCTCTACCGCATGCAATATTTTTTAAATAAATATTATAATCTATTTAGCTCCCTTGAACCCTAAATAGATGAGACGATGCGATAAGATTTCTTATTAGGTTTTATTTTTCTCTACAAAATCAATCAATAAAATTAATATCTAATAAGATAAGAAGTTCTTTTTTATCATTTGATAAACATTAATTTTTTTATTACAAATGTTAGTAATAAGTAGATCCCTAAGCAAACGAATTCTAATAGAAAGCCTGCCTTGTTCTATAAAAAATCGTTGTATCCTTTTAGAATGTATGTATAATCTTTCCTGACTACTGTCTTATAGATGTTTGCCTACAAAACATTCTCCTATTCTTTACTGTAACTTACTTACCCATTGTCTCTCTAACTGTAGCACAATTTTCCAATAAAAAGTTTATTCAAATTTGTATTTACAATTTTATGTATTCAATATTGATTAAAAGTAGGGGAAATTCTAAAACAGAATTAATCTAACTTGTGGCTTTGCACGGTACGAACATGTGTTTTCCTGTGTTAAACCTGGGTTCATACGCTCCATTTGATAGTAAATATTGATTAACGTCGAAAAATTCCTCTAATTTGTGTAAAATTGGAATGTCAATTTTTTATGTCTGTGGGTATCCACAAACTACAGATTTCTGGTAGTCCATTGTAATGGTTAAATTTCTTTTGTAGTGCTTTCATTTGATTTATCTCAAAAAATGATAATGTAAGAAAAGTCCCGGAAAACCTAGGTCCAAGTATTTCAGATTCATCCAAGGATGAAAACTGATACCTTGAATTATTAGAACAAAGGAGCTTTTGGACGGGAGGAAGAAAAATAAACTAGCACACAATTAATAGTCTGTAAAATAAATATGTAATAGATTTTACATTTATCAATAATACAATAATAGTGAGTACTATACTCGTGAAATAAATATAGAGAGGTAAGAAAGAAATATGATTACCTGAGTCACAATCATTCTATAAGTTACAACAAGTCAATATAGATTTTATACAAATGAACTCGTATGAACTTTCAATTTTACAGGGTTGGTTACAACTTAAGTACATAATCTCCATTTTCAATTCATATGTCTCCATTCCTACCTTATAAATTACTTTGAACTTATAAAATGATTCTGACTCAGCCCGGGAGATAGTTAAAATATGAATGTATATGTAAAACAAAATGCTTTTCTTACACAGACTTTTCGATACACAGACAAAAAGTGTAATTTAACAGAAGGTATATTTGAATTGTTTAACTCAGAAACGACATAAGTCATCGTAACTTTTTTTTCTCGGAAAACTGTAGTTCGTTTAGATAAAGATGAAAAAGAGAAGGTAAAAATGAAGTAAGTGTAAGTGCTAACGAAAATATTTATATAAAAAACTGAAGTTCGTGAAATTTGATACTTTTGTCGTTTCTGATTTAACTGATTAATTACATGCTTAACAAATGAGAAAGCTTGATTTAGGACGAATTAAAAAACAAAAAGCAGATACTATATTATAGATATTTCTTAAAACAATACGCGAAATTAAGACTTTAGAACAATATAAGTATTTTAAAACGTGTCTTGATTTCTTTCTTAGTTTTCTCAATCTTTCTAAATAGATTTTGGTAGCATAGACATGGCACTTAATTTTTTTTTTCTTCGAACTCCGCAAACTTCTACAACTACAAATCTTACTTTTTCCAGCTAGAAGTTATACACATCTATTAAAATCCTCTCTTTCTATTCTGAAAGCCGGTGCCGCTAGGTTAGATGGAATCAGTAATGCAATTAAAACCACTAGATCTTTTAATTTGATTTCTATAACTAATTCAAATTGACCGCGTTTGAAACCAAAAATGCAACATATAAACTTCGTTATTTCTGTACCCAAAATTTCCATTCATCGGTACACATGTTGAGAAGGTGGATTCAAAAAGAAATTATAATTCATTGAAGGCTAAACTAGAATCAGGCTAAAAAATTGTACAACATAATATGTCGGTGACTACTTTGCAAGAGACAAACAAATATTGAGTTATTGAACAAAATTAGTCAGCTTTACAAACGAACGGTAGTGGGGTAAGATGCGGCTGTTAGGGAGGACAAGGATGTTGATAAATATATTCATATGGAGAGCTTTATTACAATAAAACGAAATAAGGTACTTTGGTGTTTCAGTATTTGGTTTGTAGGTCTTTGTTTCATTAAAAATTGCATGATGTAGTAAGTCTTCTCTTTTTTCAGTCTCTATTTTTTCTTCTTCTTGGGTCTCTTTGTAAGTTGTCTTCTCATACTTTTATTCTTTAAATGTATCTTTTGATAAAAAATATTTCAAGGCGGGTTAGGTGATTTCTCTCAAGGACCTGACACTAACTAACAAAACATCAGAACAGAGAATTACAGTTGAAATGAAAAAAGGTATTTTGCTACATCAGGATTTGATATGTACAATTGTACATAGGTATGATCTTCTTTAATTTATTTCGTCAATCGCATGCTGTAATTTATTTTTGCTATTGGTCTCTAACAGAATGAATGTCTAACAGAATATGTGAAATTTTCCATTGTGTTTGAATAATTTTTTTATCTGTGTATTTTGGACTGCATTTTTGTATATTTCTTGCAACAACAAAAAAGATATCTTACAACATGCGATAAAACATAAATAATCAAAAGACTATATTAAAAGAAGTACTGACGAAAAAGCTTTTTAAAAAAAATATTACTGCCATTCTGTGATATAATAATGTATAAAAAATCCAAAGCAAAAGAAAAATGAGACAAAGGAAACAGTAATCAAATCCAACAAAAAAGGATAATTTTACAAAATGCAATTTATTAAGAAAAAAATGACTTAGTATGTAGTACTGAAACATCAAAAAATAATAAATGAATACAATGAACAAGCACAAATAGAAAAAATACAAAGAGAGGAAAGAAAAGAGAAAGAGGCGAATAAACAAGACATAAAAAACAACTAAAAGAATATTTAACATCATTTGATTTATAAAACAAATTAACATTAGACTACATACTGATGCAGCAAAATACCTTATTTATTAATCTACATAGTATATTGTATTTCTACAGTATACAGGGTCTTCATAAAGTCTCACCCAGGCCTAGGTTTATCGAAAACGACTCAGAATATCAAAAAACGCAAAAACCCGTATTCCTTTATATTTAGGGGGATTGATTTTCAGCCAAAAAATTTTGCCTACACGGCCCCAGTCAGGCTGGGCATGGACCAACTTTAAAATCTTAAATAGAATGGTATGTCTTGTGGCATATTGTTTTAAAGGTCTTATTGAGAGAAGTTCATTAAAACAAATTTTAGTGAGCTACAACTTACCGTTCTCGAGATACAGGGTCGGACGTCCTGCGTAATATCCATATATTTTGACCTATAACTCGTTAACCGTAAATTATGGAGAAAATTTTTCTTGTTAATAATAACTCCTTATGACAAGACCTTTCGAACAAGTTATAACTCGACATACTCTGTTGATGTTAGTTTCTGGTCGGTTTCGTCAGCCAGCCGGACGAACAGTCGAAAAAAATTTAACGAAAAAACAAATCAAGTTTTAACTTTTTCGAAAGTTCTTGCCATAAGGAGTCATTATTAACACGAAAAATTTTCTCCATAATTTACGGTTAACGAGTTATAGGTCATAATATATGGATATTAGGCAGGACGTCCGACCCTGCATCTCGAGAACGGTAAGTCGTAGCTCACTAAAATTTGATCTAATGAACTTATCTCAATAAGACCTTTAAAACAATATGCCACAAGACATACCATTCTATTTAAGATTTTAAAGTTGGTCCATGTTTGGCTGAAAATTAATCCCCCTAAATATAAAGGAATACGGGTTTTTGCGTTTTTTGATATTCTGAGTCGTTTTCGAGAAACCTAGGCCTGGGTGAGACTTTATGAAGACCCTGTATATTTCCCGTATTTCACAACGGTACTAAATATTCTTAGGTAGCATGATCAATTTTAGGTTACACAGGCACAGAATTGTCATTAATACAACTATAATACTAGCCATTACACCTTATTTCGCAAGAGTAATGGTAAAGATGGTCATGTTTTTTTGGGGACTTATTATAATTTTCTTAGGTAATGATCAATTTTTTTTTTTTTTTTTTTATCTGTTATTCTTTGAACTGTGGAAATGGGTGAGACGTTACCTAGCTAATGAATACATAGACTAACATTTGATATTAATACATGCCTTTGAATCAGAAAAAGTTCACGCCCTCTTGTGGTAGTTAGACAATGTGATCTGTAATCAATTCTATGATGTTTTTTTCCCCGATGTCGCTACTTTTAAGAGGTAAGTGAGAAATAGCACTTTTTTCAAAATAATTCTTTAAAACATTTCATAATTTTTGATAAAGACCAATACTTTTGAATTGGTCTTTATAAAATCACAGTAAAACAACAAAGAAAAACTACACGGTAAAGGCCCGGAACATAGATAGCTTCTGGGCCTAGAGTGGTTTTAACAAACCTTTCACCACCACAGATATGGAAAGTACAGTAAGTAGCGAAAAATACTCTCATCACCACTTACTTCAACTTAAGATTTTGTAAGAATCCAAACAGCATTTTTAAAATCATCTGCCGTTCCTAAAACTTTTCATAGAAAACGATTGGAAATGATCATATACGATAACTATTATTAATAATAATAGGTGTCGACGTTTTTTCGGTTCACCCTGTATTTTTCAAGACATTCAGTGAATTTTTGACCATCTATCTTCTTCGGCTGATTTCAGCAGGGATGAGTTTTGGAGGAACTAGTGATCTATGTTCAAATTAGTACAACTTCCCTTTTTTTTTGGTTTTATACTGATTTGTACAGATAAGATACAAGTCCAAGATTTTTATTGTTATTTTTTATATTTAGAACATTTACAATAGATCCTGGTAAATATTCCAGTAAAAACGTGTAATAATGTAACTTAATATTTAGAAATTGATAAAAATTTGGTATATATTCTATCAAAACTTTAACATGAAATAATACTTAGCAATGCAGTTTACTAAGGCACAATAGAAACAATAATGTTTATCATTAGGATAAATTTCACATCATATACATAAATAAGTAGATAATACAAATAATAACACAGTCAAACAAGTCAAAAGGATTTTAAAGTATGGTAAAATATTATTAACTTTGGCACATTTGTTATTTGGTGCCTAACATGAAAGGGTTCAAAAGTCTCCAAGGGTGGGGGTCATCGCACTTCTACTTTGACATAACGAGTAAAATAAGGCTGTTTTAATAATAGATTTTCAGGAGTATAATTATTTAAAAATAAATACATTTCACATTACAATAAAATTAAGGATAATTCTAAACCCCCCCCCCCCCCCCTTCACTTCATCCAAAACAACCATCAAAACTTCAGCTTTCTCCAATTGACTTATTTCACCGGGTTATAAACTAAATACAACAATACAAAATAAACCAAATGTAATAAAATACTATCCATGTTTTCAACATCAATACTAACATAAAAAGAATACAACTAGCCGCGTTGCGTCTAGGATTGCAGCGTATGAAATAATTAACTGCAAACTTGAAGTTTTTGAGACTAACATACCCAGAAAACACTACAGTGCTCACTTACAAGTGAAAGCATAAGTAGTTACTTTAAAGATAATTGTATTATACAGGGTGTCCCACCAAACTTGGACACCTCAAATTACTCGGCCCCTGAAAGAGTTTTTGAAAAATAAAAAAATCTAGGGTACATGTGCTAATTATGCGGTTTCAGTTATGAATTTTTTTTATACAGGGTGGTTCAAAAGTCAGAAATTGAGGTGTCAACTTTCGATTTTTAAATGGATCGACCTGAATTTTATTTGATAATTTTACTTCTAAATGATTCCTGAGTACTTTTTTAAACAAAAATATTACATACAGGGTGGTTTTTTTTCGACCAATTTTTTTTCTAAATCTTGAATAACTCAAGTTCGGTTAATTTTTTCGATAACAAGAAGAGAATGTGTTTGTGTAATGAATACACGCACTTTCAATTGGCATCAAAAAATTTTATACAGGGTGGTTCACAAGTGAAATAGTGACTTGATTTTTTTTAAAACTGAGTTTTTTTAATTTTTTATTTAGGATTAATAATTCTCGTCTAATTTTACACATTTTTCGTCAGTCATATCGAAAAACAAAACTAAAGTGTTGTACAGGGTGAGACATAATTTTTTTGTAACACCCTGTATATGGGCAGTCAAAGAGACGCAAAATTAAACATAAAGACTAAATATGCAAGAAAAACTTTGATTTTTAATTAAACTAAAAAGTTATGGTGTTTTAACTAATATTGTCGCATGGACCACCCTGTAGATATTTTTTTAAACCATCATATGGGTAGTCGAAACTGTCTAAAATTGAACCAGGAGTCCAAATCTGAAAGAAAAAAAATGAATTCAAAAAGCCACGCTCAATTTTGTGTCTACACATACCTACTTTTTATTTCAAGTTTTAAAATAATTCAGTGTGGACACTAAATTGAAAATGGCTTCAAATTCGTGTTTTTTACTTGTTTTTCCCACATGTTCGTTGAATTTTATACAACTTAGAGTACCTACATGATAGTTTAAGAAAATATCTACAGGGTGGTCCATGCGACAATATTAGTTAAAAAACCATAACTTTTTAGTTTAATTAAAAATCAAAGTTTTTCTTGCATATTTAGTCTTTATATTTAATTTTGCGTCTCTTTGACTGCCCATATACAGGGTGTTACAAAAAAATTATGTCTCACCCTGTACAACACTTTAGTTTTGTTTTTCGATATGACTGACGAAAAATGTGTAAAATTAGACGAGAATTATTAATCCTAAATAAAAAATTAAAAAAACTCAGTTTTAAAAAAAATCAAGTCACTATTTCACTTGTGAACCACCCTGTATAAATTTTTTTGATGCCAATTGAAAGTGCGTGTATTCATTACACAAACACATTCTCTTCTTGTTATCGAAAAAATTAACCGAACTTGAGTTATTCAAGATTTAGAAAAAAAATTGGTCGAAAAAAAACCACCCTGTATGTAATATTTTTGTTTAAAAAAGTACTCAGGAATCATTTAGAAGTAAAATTATCAAATAAAATTCAGGTCGATCCATTTAAAAATCGAAAGTTGACACCTCAATTTCTGACTTTTGAACCACCCTGTATAAAAAAAATTCATAACTGAAACCGCATAATTAGCACATGTACCCTAGATTTTTTTATTTTTCAAAAACTCTTTCAGGGGCCGAGTAATTTGAGGTGTCCAAGTTTGGTGGGACACCCTGTATACTTAAAAACTTGTAGAGGGTAATAAAAGACTAAAAGTATTTTCCGCACCACAGGCCAAAGTGTAATATACTATATGATGTGATAATCCCAGTTTAAAACCAAGTTAGCTTTGTAGGGAAAATAATTCCTAATACTACATGGATTTCATATTACAATAAAATTGTTAAGGGTCCTAACCCATTTCCTAAACAAACACGTAAATTGTTGCTTTACATTATTTACAACTAGCAATCTTTCTGATCACAGATGCGTTGCTCTTTTTTTCCTAAACAAAGAGGAAAGAACATTAGGTCGTTTATCTTTTCGCTGAATATTGTTTGGTTCACTCTCACTTGAGCTTTCACTAGGTCTTCTCGCAGATTTTTCCGTTACATAGGGAGGATTAACATAGGGTGGTAGTGTGGACGCTTTACTATTTGCTACCATTTGTCTATTCGTAGTCGTTGGTGGAGGACCAATGTTCTGATAAATTGTACCATGGCCGTAGGAATTCATATCAGATGGCCAGGGATTTCGCTGTATAGGGGTATTATTGTTGTTAGGGGAAACATGTTTCTGGGGAGGAGCAGTCTGGGGCAAGGGAGGGGGTTCTGAAAACAAAACAAAGACATTTTAGACAAAAATAAAGGTACATTTTGGAACATTTCAAAACATATGAGATACAGTTCTTCCACCACCATGAGATAGGGATCCGTCTAATTTTCACTCTCTGTCTCTTTCTTTCTTTCTTTCTTTCTCTCTCTCTCTCTCTCTCTCTCTCTCTCTCTCTCCCTCTCTCTCTCTCTCTCTAACACACACACACACACTCATGTACACAGTTACTCACTAAAAAGTAGCTTCGTCGAATAAGCTACAGGCCATATACAGGGTGTACATGAAAATTCACCCCACCCCTTGTATCTTTTTAGAAAGGTCTTGATCAAAGGAATTTCAACAATAAATTCCATCTTCTTAATACGTTGACGAGTTATATATCATTTCAGGACATTAAATGTACTTAAGATTCTTAAGCTGGTTGCCGACCAGCCCAAAAGGTCAGCCACAGCGGAATTTTCTTTTGGTCCAAAATCAATCCCCTGAAAAATGAGGGAATACGTATTTTACCACTTATCGATATCTTGAGTAATTTTTGAGATATGAGGGGTGGGGTGAGACTCTATGCTGAACCTTTATAGTTATAATTGCTTTAAAATGTATGGAGTTATTTATCTCCAATACAAGAGAGAAGTTCATTAAAGTGAGTTTCTATTATCTAGTGTTAAAATGAACAAATTTGACCAAATTTAAATTTGATTTTTTCTTGATAAATCAATGTTATACAATATATTTAATTGAACAAAAGAAAATACATACCTTGGGAATGAGGTGACGAAAGCTCTTCATAGTTATTATGAGTATTTCTCATATTACCGTATCCATCACCATTGCTGTATATACCACTAGTGTTCAGATTATTTAGATGGGCAATAGTATGTCTGTTGGCGGGATTAGGATGTCCATCCACACTATCACCAGCTGAAAAAAAATATTTCAAGATATTTCTTCACACAGTTTGAGCTAAAGTAAAATAATTTGACAGACTTCTTTAAAATAGACACATTGTACCAACTTCTATTTTACGGATTTCGGATGTAGCTCCACAGTATGAATAGTACGCACCCACAAGAATTTCATGAAAATACTTTTGTGACCGGTCCCAAAACTTATCTCTTAAGTAAAACAGTCTTTGGTGTCATTTCATAAGAAAAAAATATATTTTTATATTTTTTCATTGAATTATTTTTGATTTTCCATGTAAAATTTACAAGCATTACTAGTAAATTGTAAAACAATTATTAATGTTCACACTAGTGACTAGTATTTATTTAATTAAATGAAGTATTAAGAAAAAAAATCATAAATATATCTCACCAACGGACTGTTTGTTCCTCATAGTTACAGCTACAGGCATGGACTCGTTCGACATGGTTCTCACAGGAATTGGGGGTGGAGCGCCTCTGGGAGACACCATAGGCTTCTGCTGTTCCCATCTTTTCAACTCAGGCGTGGATTCTTTACTCGAGGAAGAACTTAGATCAGGAATGCCTGGTGCAGAATGGGGTGGAGGTGAAACCTTAGTGGGTGATTCCTGAGGAAATATTGAAAATAAATTTTATTAATTGGCTATATCTATACTTATATAAGAGAGTTTCACTGACTGACTGACTGACTGATTCATCACTGTTTCTCCGAACTGGTAAGTCCTAGGAAGCTGAAATTTGGTAGGTAGCTTTGTCTTATAGTCTAGATGTGCAATAAGACGGGATTTTTCGAAATTCCCACTACAACACCTGCCATTGGCGAAAAAGGATTTTTTGCTTTCACGGCCATGCCTCGGCCCGCAAAGCGGGCGACAGCCCGCTAGTTAAATATAAAAAAAAAAAATTTAAAAAATCGAGTTTATGATTTCGAACTACGAGTGGCACGACGCGAGCATCAAAGTAAAGAGCTCATTAACTTCGTTGTAAGAATATGAAATAAAACGACGAGTTCTTGTGGCTTCGGTGAGCTCTACTTTTGTTAACATCTTGATCAAATTTGTGAGTTTGATATCCTTTTATTCTTTTACCTTTTTAAAGTGAATAAGAGCTATTAAAAAAAAAAATATATATAGCTCTTAGAACCTGGGCTCAAAATATGAGAATTATTTTTTTGTGTAGAATAAGGAACAAATAAAAGAATAATAAAAGAAAAAATCGTTATGTAGAATAAAAGGTCAAAGCGATCAGAAGAAATTTAATATAATTTTTCCCCATAATTGCTCAATATTATAAAAGCACTCACTTTCTGTGACTCGTCATAGCTTAGAAGCTGCAGGCTAGGAGGTAACTGAGCATGGAAAGATATCTTGTTCACCCAATCCTCCATTAATGTTTCATTGGGAGCTAGGAATAGGAACTCGGATCCATCGGTGCAATATAATCTGAAATCATACAGTATTGGTTTAAGATGAGTTTTGAAAATGTTTTTTTTTATTTTTTTACAATGATGAAAATAAGCGAACGCATATGTGCCAGGCCAAGCTTTAGCTTGACATAAAAAGTGGTGTATACATATACAATTATACATATTACAAGAAACTCTGCAATGCGTTTTTTATCCCATTACAATCGTTATATCGTGAAATTCAGTATGTACATTAATATCTTTATGTAGGCATTGAAATTTTGGTGTTCAGAGGTATTTCGACCGACTACAATACATTCTATACCTCATAGGTAATAGAAAGTAAAAAATCTAGAAAGTGCACATTTTTAGTAACCCTGAAAGAGAAACTAGGCATATTCTAAGGAACATTAAAACGAATCATTCCAAATTATTCCTTTTACACAGTTGTACAATCAGTAACTGGTAGTCAAGTGGTTATCCCGCTAGTCTGGTAAGCCAAGTAGTGTAGGAATTCGTTGGTTCGAATCCCACACAGTATATGAATTTTTCTTAATTAATTTGAGTTTGTGACCACATAATAATAAGACTCTGAGGGTTAGGTGGTAGAAAATGCTTTGAGCATTAACCTCGCCTGGTCGTTACCTTCCACTAAAGAATGTTATCATTATTATTATACATTTTTTTGATCCAAGTACTCTTCTATTTATATGAAATTTCCTATTTCAAAAATTGCTCTCGGCTAAGCTCACCTGAAGACATGTTTCCTTTTGGTATAGTTTCCAGCTTTCTCACATCGTGCTTTAAATATTATGATAGGAGAAGTTGCTGCTTTACTGGCAACAAAGTCGTCTTGATCTTTGAAAAAACACAACAGCTGACCACACAATACTGAAACAGAAGATTGGAAAAAACTTTAAGCAATTTAAAACTCGACGGTTAGGTGTGTAAGGTATACCTAAAACATTAGGTATGTCAAGAAAATTTAACCTAGTTAATGACTAATGTTATTTGTATTTAAAAATTATTAACACAAACCACTCGTCCAGCCTGACTTGTTAGGGTTGGCTAGTCTGTTCTCAACTTTAGCAAGACTCTCATCTTCTCAATGTTAACCGTCCCACAGCTAACCACTAGATACGTGCTGTATTATAAAATTATTAGGAACTATCAGGAACATTTGTTAGTTAATAGTTATCTACAATAAAATTGTATTTATTAGTGCCCTAGTGCCCTGAAGTAATGCGAAAGCGGTTTCGGGGCACAATTACCTTTTTTATAAATTGTAAAATGAGGGTTTCTTATTCTTAGAATTTTGTAATTGCAAACAAAAAAGAGAATGGGAATATTTTATCTCACCAGTATACAAGGATTTCCAGGATCTCACAGCTGCTTTCTTTCCGCCACTTTGTAATTCATGCTTTCGCTCTAGAACGCCCTGGATTTCCACAGGAGGTAGCTGATCTAACTGTTCCAGCTTTTGATGCTTTCTGAAACTTTGAGTGCGCCGTCTGGTGGTGAAACTTGGAGTTCGTTTTGGTTTTTTTGGTCAAATCGGCTTTCATGCTTTCCGCTCGTTTCAAATCTACAAAAGATAGTTTTTTTTTCTAATATTTATTGAATTTCTTGAAACGGTTCGTGTGATATTTGAAATCATTTAAAATAATGAAATGATTGACTAAAACCTATTGTTATATTTTCAAGGATTATTTCTATTTCAATTGCCCAATATTTCTCCTCTCCAATGTTTCTCTCCAATAACTCAAATGAGAAACGAATAATGTAAGTTTGGAGAGAAAAAATTCAGCAGACTTCAACAAGACGATCTTTCATATGTCACAGTTTCAGAGTCGCTGATGTAAGGTTCATGTTACAGGAATCTAGGTCACGAAACTCTGGACTCCAGAAGTTATTGTGAGTTAAACTAACCGATAAAACTTTTTTCTTTGAGATATAGATTTTTTAAAATAAACATAGAAATTAGTACGAGATCTAACCTTTTCGCATTTTGTCTCCGAACAGCGAGGATATGCTTCCTGACTTGTGAATACTGTTTGGCACGTTAAGTCTGAAAAAAGAGTATTTATAAATGTAAGAGATTTTATTGATAGTAAGAGAATAGCAAAAACCTAGATATTCTCTAGAAAAAAATCTGCTACAGATATTTTTTATTTTATTTTTCTTCAAAATTTCAAAAATCTATTTTATTTCACCAAACATCTTGAAAAAAACCCCCCGAAACACTAAGGATAAAGTCACCATCAAAGATATAGCTATATCTTGTGCTAGAGATGGGGGAACTTGGAAAAGATTGTTTTTAATTTATTTTTTTATTTATCAAAAATTTGGTCTTCTAATAGTTCATATTCCTTATTTTTGTAAGAAGACCAATCCCCTTTACCCCATAGATGAAAGATAGCCTCTTACTCAAAAATTTTCTTACTTTTTCAAGTAATGGAGAACAAAAGAAAAAGAAGAGATAATGATACTAACAATTACATCAAGATTATCGGGTAAATATTAAAAAATTCAAACATACCCATCCAAATCTGTCTCCAGATAATCCTCAGCATTTCTGTCAGAACAAAGGGTCTCTTCAACATGAACAATCTTAGTCATGCTAGTTGTAGTGGTAGTGCGGATGAGAACACTTGGACTTTCCACATACTCACTGACATGCCAAAAAAGGGAAAAATAAACCATGCAGAAGAAAGTTAAAATGTTAAGAAGATAGTAAAAGCTGTGCCACTCTAAGTATAAATGAGGTTTCTTTGTTGTTATTAGAACTGGTTATTGGTGAACCAATTATACTAATATTGTTATTTTCATTGTTACTCATAAATGAATCACAAAATCGTCATGGCAAATTTTCGAAATAGGTTGTCAATTACCTATGCATATCAGATTTAAGTTTTTGTGCAGTATAAATATACTTATACTTATAGATTCAATTTGCTGCTGGCTGATTATCTAACATTCTAAGTAACATTCGAAAAAGACTATCACCACAAAAAACAAGAAGAAATCAATAGTTAAAAAAGACAATCTATTAATATTCAAATAGTTATTAGTTATTAGTATTTGCACAGGTGATTTTATTTTTTATAGAATAATAAAAATTTGATAAGCTAAGCGATAAGATCTACCTACTATTTCTGAGGATTTAAGGAAAAAAATACCATTGTAAAGAAGTTTTTCTATAAGTAAAATATAAATATTATCTAATAAGGGATGGAATAAATTGCCGGGTTTCTTTACATAAATTCAACTAAAGCATGTCCGTAATTGTAGTTCCAGCCATGCCTTAAAAAAACCAAGGTAAGTAGTCAGCGTGGCTTAGTGGTGTAGTGCACTAGACTTGCACGAACGGATAGAAAATTTCTATTACTTTGGATTTCCGGGATTTACACGCCTCGTGAAGAAAAATGAGTAGTTACTTGTATGAATAACAACCAGTAGCGACGATACCAGAGAATTCAAAGAGTAATGCTTAAAATGCTGCCGCTACTCTCACAAATTAAGGGGACTCGTGCTTAACCATAATGAATAATAGGAAAGATCAAGTTTTTTTTTTTTCGTCTTCTTTTTTTAATAATAATTTATCTGTCCTGACCAATAAATAATTAACGAATCAATTGTTCAGGTGATTATTAATTAATGAATAAGAAGTTGTTTCTTTTGTAAGAGAGCACAGTTTTTTTCATTACTTATTTTGATTTTTTTGTGTTAAAATCCTTACTTCCAACTTCCAACACTATGGGTAATAAGTATAATTCTTGTACATTTCAGTAGGACTCTTCGATATGTGATCCATTGGAGTTTGACTGGGGCTCTTGTAGAAAATCCCGAGCATAAATTCAAAGAATATCTTGGGCATCTCGGGACTACTACAACAAAGCTGGTCTTTGTATAAAATAAAACTCACTGTTTATTTTCAAGCAATCAAATCTGATTTATTTTATTCTTTTAGATCAAAAGCAACATTTTTAGAGAAAAAGAAACCTTCAAGAAATCATCTTGAATTAATTTATTTTCTAATCGTTATCTGACATATTTTTTTTCTAATCGTTATCGTTTTTCCAGGATTCGAGCCTGAATAAGTGGGGTACTGGGGTTCAATTTACAAGTATACCTATAATAGTAAGACAGCCAAATGATCAGGAAACCTATCGTTTCAATAAAGCCAATGTCGAAAAGGATTAAAATGTCAAAACGGTGTAGTTTATATAATGCGTTCTTAACATTTTTTGGGGTGTTCTAATTATTGCCCATCAAATGTTAGTTGGAGCTTGTTAAAATTACGAACGACTGCTATTTTGTTTCTCTTGAAAATTTAGTGAACAGAATGTAATAGCTGGCAAGCTGTAAGAATTACTGCGTAGATACATTTCAAAGGTATATTTAGGTTTAAAAATGCATTCAAATCTACTCTACAGATATATTAAACATGCAACATAAACCAATGCAGTATTCTACACGAAAAAATGTCAATTTATGTACCAGTGATTCTCAACTTCTCTCATAAGGTAAGTCGGTAAATATCTTTGAAAGAAACCTCGTCAGACTTTTTTAATCCATTATCGGCAGATATGAACAATCTTTTGAGGGGAAAGAGGAAGGAAAAGGAAATAAACAAACAGTTGAAACCACTTAGACAAGATACTTCCACAATTTAGGCGCAAAACTGTCTATAATCGTAAAGGTATATAGTTTTCTTGCTTAAAATAGCAAGAATAGGAATAGTTGAAAATCACTAGAACTAGTTTTTCCCAAATACCTACATCAAATATAAAGATTTGACTAATGTTTTATCCAAGAAAGATGGCAAACTTTTTCATTCATGAAAGGAAGGGTGTACTGTTATTATTAACTGTCACATGCAATACAATATTTTAACCATTTTGAGTGCCTTAAAGAAAATACAAATTCTAAGCCATCTTTCATGAACTTACTTTGTAAAATTAAACTATACATTAGTATAGGTTTGTGCTATGAACAAGACTATTAGTAGAGATACGGGCAAGTTAAATGAGAAGAACTGTGAGTATGGTACCTTGATAAGCCATCTTCTCCATTGATATCCTCTCGTCCAGGGTCTATTACTCGTCGTCTGGTGTCTTCACGTTTCCTTTCCTGTGGGAAAAAATGAATATTTCTGTTACCTTTATCAAACAATTAATCGGAGATAGTCTATATTCTATAAAGTTCATAAATTACAAAGAACTTTGGTAAACAATCTACAACTTTAATAGTGAAAATATATAAATAAGATGTATTTGTTCTTTGTTTAACTAGATAATATTTTTAAGCTTACTAACCCAAAACTCCCAACTGAAAAGCTCGGTTTTTAGATAATCACAGACTTCTTAATTACACTTTTAAGGGTGCGACCATGTTTGAAAGCGTTCCGAGTAAAATTGTACTCTTTTCTTAAGTAGCCCTTAATTTTATGTAGAACTAGTAACACAGATGTTTTCAAGTGTATTGTTTAGTGCAATCATTACTGTTAGCGGATGACTCCATGTCTCGAACCGATAGTCTAAATAAAGAACTTCTTTACTACTAAAGAAGAAACAAGGCTAACAATTTCTTGGGAGGAACTTACATCGGTAATCCTCTGTACTTCACGTCTCTTTCTAGCTTCCAGCTTTTCTTTCTCTACACGTTCTCTTTCAATAATACGCGCTGCTTGTTCTGCTTCTTTCTGTTTGACAAATGCTTGTTCCAACTAAAACAAAAGAACCGAAAGATAAGGGTCACACCTACCTAGTATGATATTGTAAAGAAATAAAATCCGTTTTTTCTACGTTTCACCTCACTAGTGCTCAAAAACGAACTGTCTTTTATTCAATTGATACCACGAATTCAACATAAGAACCCAACTGTGTTCAAATTTAATCATTTCTTACAATCACTTTTTTTGTAGTACTTTCACTATCTTTCAAAGGCTATATATGTGGCAGACGGCATGCTGCGTATTTTCAGGGTTCTCATTTACAGGGGTATTTATTTAAACCCTTTGATAAAGAATCAGTAATGCAATTAGTATTTTCAGGTAGCTTTTTCTTGAACGTGTTTAGACAAAAACAACATATTACTAGGTATGATTGGAAATGGAATTTGGTTCCTTATCCCGAACATCAAAAAATCACTTACCAGAGTTATTTTTCTTAGAGCTTTAAACCTCTCTTCTTGTGCCTCAATAGTCTTTTCGAAGTCTTCATGTTTTCGCATTAGCTCTTCAACCTGACCAATAGAATCTCCTAGAGTTTTGTCCTGCACAATAGGTTCTCTAGACTGTATCCAGCTTTCCAACTGATTTGCTTCCCTCTTGAAGAGCTGAGTGTCAAGGTTCTGTTTGTAAAGGTGATTTCTGCTCTCCCAAGTGTCATTTAGTAGCTGGTGTCGTGATTCAAGGATCTTTATCTTCTCCTGTATTTCGTTACTCAAGAAGTGTCCCTGTGATACAAGTACATTTCCTGTTCCGTAAAACTGATTAAACACATCACTGCGACTGTTTATCTCAGCATTAAATTCCTGATGTCGGGAAAGAAGCAGTTCTGCACCTACAACATCCTGCGAAAGTTCTGACGCAGTAATCTTGGCTATCATTTCGTTAATCCAAGCCATCAGGTCTCTATACTGGTCAAAGTAAGATTGCAACTGCTCTGCTTGGTTTAGCTTGGACTTTCTCTCACGTGCTTTCTCTAGAAGAGTAGTCCAAGCTTCAAGGGTTTCTTCGTGTTTCACTTCGATATGTTCTCGAGCGTCAGGGAATAAAGCGGCCAGGCGACCAGCTTCCTGCACCACGGACTCAACCTATAAAAAAAAACAATGTCATTTGTAAATATTAAATTAAATTATTTGACATTTAAATAAATTGAAAAAAAAAAAAACAATCTTCACATTGGGTGGGATCCGATCCACGAATATATGGGCTAGTTTCATTGCAATACAAGTCTCGCTGCCTTGATGGCTTTAGAATATTTATTTATTTATTAAACTTGCCTGTTCTTTCACAGCAGCCAAATCCGCTTCAAATCCTTCATGTTTCCTGACGAGGGACTGAATAGTTTCCAAATCTTGTCCATAGTCCTCAGCACATATCACTGCATCCTTTTCAAGAATCCAGGCAATAGTCTCATCCGCTGTTCGGTCAAACACATGAACCTGTTGAGAAAATTATGAACATTACAATCATACAATATAGTTGTCACCCTCATGTGGGTGAATTATTAATGTCAGGGATCTAAATCACATTCAGCAAGCTATACTTATTACTTTAGCAATTTAAGTTTTATGAACATTATTACATAATTCTGTAGTGGGTAAAACATGAACTATTTACAAATAATGTTTACAATGAAATAAGATAAAAATAATTGTTGAAATAATATAATTGAAAAATGATATTTAAAAAAAAACACTGCCAATTATGGACACAAAACTTCCTCGTGATTGCTTCACATTGTAAACACGTGCCAATTTTGAGATTTTATAGAAAATTTCTTGTATCTCCAAAACGGCTCAACCGATTTTCTTCAAATTTGTTTTATATGGTAGAATATCGTTTTTTCTACATTCTAGATTCCACAAAAAATTCTGTATCGGCAAGTCGTGGTCCTTATTTTTTTACTTTTTTGTCCAAAATTTCGGAATTTCTTAAATATCAGAGTTAAATTATAATTATTTTAAAAATAAATAACCTATGTAAAACAATAATATGCATATTCTTACAAAATTTCATCGAAATCGGGTGTACCGTTCACGAGATATAAGCGTTTAAGTAAAAAGTTAGTGGTCAGGCGCATGGTCTCTTTCACCCAGAACCGCTAGTATGAATTCAATGAATTTAAAATGGGACCATCTACAGAATGTCTCCTAGTTGTGTGCAAAATTTCATTAAAATCGGTCGAGTGGTTTCCGAGATTTGCGCGTTACAAGGAATCATTTTAACAGACCGACAGACGGACACAAAACCAAATTTACTCAGTAGGTTATGAAACGTCCAGAAATATGAAAAAAATTGAAATCGGAGCAAAAAAATATTTTTTTTTACAAAAACGAACACAATACTTCCGATTTCTAATATTAGAAATTTCTCGGAAGTAATAGTTAAAAATGTATACCAAAGTATGCCTTAACAATAATCACGTTTTTTGTTGTCCTGGATAGATTGTCCTACTTACTTGTTTTGCTCCGGCCAGAGCTTCCTGTCTCGCATGTGACAATTCCTTGAGATCATCCCACAGCTGTTGAGTTTCTTCGAGCTTAGCAAGGATTCGTGCACTTTCTGGATGATTTTCTGCGAGTAAATTGCGCCCAGAGATCAGACAGGAAGACACACGACTTTCAGATGCACTTTGTCCATTCAGGAAACTTTCAAATGTCTGGAATGAAAAACCAAGTAGCTCGTAATGATTTTTATACTATAATTTATATTTGTTTAATCAGTTCCTTAAAACCGAATATTTCATTTTTGTACTTAAAATCAAATCAAGATGTACAAAAAGGGTTTAAAACAAACAGAAAAAATGTCTACGATAAAGATAGCCCTTAAGTAACCATATGTGAATTATGAAGTATCAATCTCATTTTAAAAATACTTAAGAAAATTAATGCAATTTAAAAGTAATTTGATAGACACTCAGGAAGACTGGCGTAATATTTTCGTTATCATCTGACCAAAAATACAAGGTATTTTCAACATTACCCAAAGATATGAAACTCTTCCAAAGATTTTCAACCAATTTTCAATTTAGTTGACTTCTCGTTATACAACTAAATAAACTAAGAAGTAATAATTAGGTAATTTTCAAAGCTTTACCTGTATGAGAAGTTCTACATGTTCCACATCTCTGCCATAGTCTTCGGACGCTGCAACAGCGGTCTGATCACTGATCCACTCTGCGACCTCCTCAGCCTCGCGAATGAATTTATATAATTTCCTACTGTCAATGAGACGAGCTTCTCGTAGTTTACATAATGAGTTGAGAGAGTTGTATTCTGCTTCAATTTCAGCCTGAAACCACAAATAACAAATGTATTTTTCGCCCCTATAGGTTTTTATTTATTTCCCATCATACAAATCTTAGAACTGACAAAAAGGGTATACCCAACTTCATGAGATTTTAATCTTTCTCTAGAGGTATGGAATTAAATATGTAGGTGTATTACAGTATAACTAGGATTGTCCATTTATCTGAAATAATTATGCACTTGACATATTGATTTCATTTCATAAAATCAAAAACAATTTGATAATATGTAGTATAAAGTATCTTCCATATTACAAGAATTAATCTAGAAACAGTCAAGTCTTGCTGCTTGTACATTTGGGGGCATGCAACAATTAAAAATTAGGTAATTTGGTAGTGTACTAGTACTTACTTGTTTCTTTGAAATATTCTCACTATCAAAGTGGTTTCGGTCTAAGAGATTCTGACAGAACTTGGATAAGTGTCCCACAGTATGTTGAAAAGACACCAGCTCTCTCTCTACACTTTCTAACTTTTTTATAAGTGATAAAACCGAGTCTTCATCTCGACCAAAATCATTCGAGTGAAGAATTGGTTTTTTTTCCTTTAGCCAAACTTCTGCCTCTGCAACCTCACCGTAGAACTGGAAAAAAGACATTATAAATATGAGGATCTCACTATATTGTTACTTTATATCACGTACTTTATAACATATAGGTATATACTTTATAACATATAGGTACAAAAGAAGTATTACAAATGGTCACTATTTCGGAATTCAGCTGATAACATTTCTGAACAATTTTTTTTCTTGATTTAAAAAATGGCGTTTATCAATTAATGAAAAATATCCTTCAATTCTTGCTGCAGCAAAGTGGGCTGAACGACTCATCTGCTTTTACATCTCACAAACAATAATTTGTAGAACAATGAAATTTGGTATGTAGCTTCAAGGTGTTACCATAACGTACACGCAACAACTCAATGAAAATCGAAATTGAAGAGATGACAGTCAAAATACAAAGTCCCTCCAAATTTATCTCGAGTCTTGTTTTATTTATCTTACTAATTCTGATTTTAACAAAAGAAAAATATGTTTACTGTAGCCAGGGATCCACCAGAATATACGTTATTTTTTTGTGGCAGCTTTCTTTTCGAATCTGCTTTTTTTCATCAATTGAACCTAAAAGCTAGAAAAGCTTTCAATCTATAAAAGAGGTGCGTGGCTTTTGTACAAAAAATTGAACTTACCATCTGTGACTCTAAAGCGTCTACCAGTCTTAATTTTCGAACAGAAGCAGCATCTCTTAATATTCCCAGTTTTTCTTGCAGAGCACTGGTTGCACCTTCAATTCTTGCTGCAGCAAAGTGGGCTGAACGACTCATCTGCTGTGCTCGGCTAGCTAAGGCTAAAACTACTGGCTCTCGAGATGCCAGCTCAGTTTCCAAGGCCTGTAGGAGTAAAGTAAATAGGTAAGTTAAAAAAAAACTCTTTCATGAACCTATAATAATAATATTAAATGTATTTTACTATGCAAGATATACAGTTTCGTATGTATACAAAGTCATTTAAAATTAAGACTAAAACTAAGGCATCATAAAGTTGCAGAAAAAGGTAACTCAAGTTGCAGATCCCTATCACAGGCCACTTATTTTTTTATCTTCTTTCATCTTCTTTCAGTTTATTTGGGGTCGGCATTGATCAACCTTTTCCTCATGGGTGAGGTTAGCTGGATCTGGTCCACTTGGTACTTCCACATTTTACGGCTCGATGTCTTTCCTATTCCTATGTTAAAAGGGCCAAAAATTCTTGTTATTGTCTTATGGCATCAGGAGTTATCCACATATTATCATTAGTCTTTTTTTCGTTATAAGGTAAATTGGAATATTTTATATTATTTATATAATTTTAAATACTTTACCTGATGTTTCTTCTGTAAGCTTTGCACTGCTGTTAGGCTGTTTCCAAGATCTGAAGACATTGCTAGGGGTTCTTTTTCGATCAACCACTGCATTTCGTCATCCACATCTCTAAGATATTGATATAAGAGTAGAGCATCTTCCAAATTATCACGTCTGATTTGCATAGGCTCTTGTAAAGATCTATACCTGAAACACATCAAACAACCCCATTAACTTTTAGTTCATAAATTGACAAACGTGTTTCTAGCTATTGAAAATTTGAAAAACTCTTCACATGGCTTAGTTGTACGGTTATAATTATCTGAGAATTGTGACGTTTCATAATTGTGGTAATAATAAATAAGTAACTTTTTACTGACCAAATAGCTCTTATTCGTAGATTAACATTGTAGATAAAATAATGTGGGTACTATGGTGCTCCAATTCTATTTCTAGCATGAGAGAATCCTTATGGTGAACGCCAGCAAACTTGATAAAATTAAAAGCCCATGTCATAAACATTGAACAACTGACACCTGCCAATAATAACCTGATTTAAGAACAGAAAATTACATGATTCTACCTTTTAATCACACTTTGAGCTCGTTCATTGATTTCGTCCTTCATGAAATGATTCGACCTTTGAAAGAGCGCAGCAGTATCTTGTAGCTGAGTGAGAGCCTCTCCATGACTATGCACATCATTTTCCAGCAAAGTGTGTCGCTTGAGCAAATTGCTGACACTGGCTAAATCTTTTCCATGATCTTCAGACTGCAGCTGAGTTTCAACTTCATCACTCCAAGCTTCCAGCTCTTCGAGAGTTCGATTGAATAGTAGAGCCTGAATGAGAGAAAATAATATTCAATAGCACGTTTTAAAACACACTTAAATTATTGGGTTTTCATCATATCTTGCAGAAAAAAACCATGTACCTCCTTACAACCAATACTCTATATGGATGACTTGTAATCGATGGAAAGAACCTTGAGAAGTAATGTATTCTGGTCTGTACAATATACATGTTAACAGAGAAAATTATCTGTTGATAGTAAAGATTAAGAGATAGGATCTTAGCCTATATGTTTTGCTGTATTGTTCTTAGAAAAACAAGTCTTAGCTTCAGATATGTTTAAATTGGCGCTCTGGGGCTTCCTTCAATTATTATTTGTCAGGCCTTAATACTATCTATAGGTGTTTTTTATTTTGGTTATCACAAAATATTAGGAAGTCGTTCAACAACTGATCTTTCACTTAATCGGGAGTATTGGGATAACCACTCTTTTTACACGTAATAAACAAATAGCCTTGAAAATTCTCTACAACATATAAAAAATAAAATTTAAAGAAGATAAATTGGCACTCACCTGATAGGCATCATTTAATCGCTCGCGTTTTAAAGCGCTGGACTCTTGCAACTGCCTCCATTCAAACTCCAACTCGTCAAGCCTCAATTGAATTTCAGTCGCAGCAAAATGTCCTGAACTGATCAAACTTTCACCTTCTGCGGTAACAGCTCCAACTCGACCTTTGTTAGCGGCCAGTTCGGATTCAAACGCGGCGTGTTTCTGAATTTTGCTTTGCAAGTTAGTTGGGTCTCTATAGCTTTCGTCGGCGGAGATTTGTTGTTTTTGCAGAATCCAACCTCGAACCTATGAAATATATAAAAAATCATTTCGAATAAATGATCAAGTTTGAAACAAAGAATTGAAGAAAAGATAGAAAATGAACACCAATTTGTATATAAAAAATTAGTGAATAAACAATCGTATATAATAACCGAATCTTTTTCATACAAGTGAAATTACTATCTACTCTTACATAAAATGAAAAGTCTCAATAAGATGATTTGAATTATTGCATTGCAATTTAATCATGATCTATCTAACTGCTGCCCGTGGAGACTCCAAAAATTGTATAATTTATATAAGAGCTAAGTAACTTCACTTGTATGAAAAAGATTCGGTTATTATATACGATGTTTTTAAGTAGACGCCCAGGGTCTACTTATACCTCGTGAGAAAATTAAATGATTACTTGTATGAGTAACAATGAGTACATACCTCATACATATTTCTTAGGAACTGCTGCATCTGTCTGGATTCAATAAGTCGTTTTCTCCTAGTGGTCGATGTTTCTTTCAGTCTATCCTTACGAGCTATAACCGCTTGCAATCTCTGTTGGATTCCAGAACTATCGTAGTGATGTTCAGCGAGTAAATCTTTGGCAAAATTTTCCAAGTCATCAATTCGTCCCAGTTGTGCTTCAAGAGCTTTTTCGAAAGCTTTATGCTTGCGAAGAAGAGCGTCCACACCAGAGAGAGATTCCTGAGGCAGAGTGTAAATAATTTATTCAGATGGTTTTTAGACAGTATACAAAATATATAAGCTAGATATTACAAAAGCAGTGTAAATGAACACAGATATTTCCAATACTCCGACACTGACAATTATGGATCAAGTCAAGCATACCAATTCGGAGAAAAGAAAAACATACCTACAATACAAATATATTCAAATGCAGCCATCTTCAATAGAGATCATAGCAGAAATCATGAAGAGATATAATTGCAAAATATACAGCTCAAGGCTTCCACCATATAGAATGTGCAACCACAACATACACTAACACGTTCGTTACCGAACGGCCATATGTGGATGTTTTTGTGTTTTTCTGTGGGACCGAAACACACATGTGGCCGTTATCAAAATTTTAACGAGGGACCGGACATCCATATATGGCCTTTTTGAGGTAGGTTGTTAGTAATAGTACAGATATAGGATCGATTCTTGTACAAATACGATGCCAAATATGCAAAAAAAAATCGTTTTGGTACCCAGGATGCAACAGCGACTTTACCGCCTGGTCCCTACGTAAAACTTGAAAAAAATGGCTTGGTAACAAACGTGATAAAGTGTAAATATACAAAACATATGTGGTGCACAAATTATTCATATATATCACTTGGATCAAGATGAATATGGTCATCAGTAACACAATACACAAAGCCAGCTATGTAGATTGTTAGAAATTGAGAACTTGAACAAATTCGGGGTCATCATGTTGAAAGATAACTCATCCCCTAACTTATCAGCGATGTTTTTTGATGGAACCAAAAAATCCGAAGTATAATCAGCTCTCTTCACTTTTTTTTTGCTCTTACCCCAATATCATCATTGTTCAGGAAAGCTTCCTTCGTCACCAACCAGCTATCTGCCTGGTTTGCCGCCTCTTTAAACATCTGGGCTTGTAGTGCATGGTCCAATTTGGTTCTCTGCTCTTCCCACGAACCAGCTAGCTGTCTTCTCAACTCATCAAGTCGCGTCAGTTCTGTCTCACGTGCAGGTGATACCTTTAGACCGAATTCTTTCAGAGATTTGAATGTCTCTTGACGTCCATCAATTTCAGCCTAAAAATGAACAAGGAAAATATTACAATATGTTAGGCAATACAAATGCTTATTTGGCTATCAGAAATGTGGGGGCTGTAAACATAAGACGTTCACAGTAGCAATATTTTATATGTAATCTTAATCTTAAATTTGGTTATTTGAGTAAACAACTTATTTTTTTCTTGCTCATAGAATTGTTACAATGTTATTGGAAAACATAAATTGACATTGGTAACGTAAGTTCATTAATGATATCAGTTGAATTTCAAACTAATGGACTTTCGATCAATATCAAAAGTTCAACGGATAATAAATGAAGTAAAAGTTGAGAACATTCAATATTAAATAAAATTCCAATAATACAACAAAAACTATTCCTGGATCAACACAATAATTTGTGATAAAAATTCTGTAATAAGACCTGAAATAATTCAATTTAAAATTATATTCAACTTAAACAAGAAAACTTCAACAGTTTTTTCAGAAGAATATGACAGAGAAATATTGATTACCTAGCAACTATAAAACATACAAAAATGATTTCACCAAAGCATAAGCCTCTTATTTTATAAGAGGCTAATAAACTCAAAATATTCCTAAACTCAGCAATTATTATGATTGGTAAAAATGAACAGGTCACGAAAAGTACCAAGTCTTTACTATTAATGCTATTTATGTTTTATACTCCTATATTTAAGGCCATAATAAAAGGTCATTCTGGGTATCAAACGGTCCTTCTTCAAACGAGAAAAATAGTGATATCCATCAAGCCAAGACGGTTTGTTTTAACTTACTAGTATATTTGAACAGTTCTTTATGATCATAGAGAAAACGGTTTATTTTTATCTTACCTTTCTTTCATGGTGCAATTCAAGGAGAGCTTTCGCTTCAGAAATATTGGACGGCAAGTCTGATGTATTCATGCGCTTGATTGCCTCTGACACATAAGTTTCTAGCTCATTCAAATCGGAAGTGAATTTATGTTGTAAGTATGCACAAGATAAAGCTTCACGTCTCGAGGCAGCAAGTGTTTGTAGACTTCTCCAACTGTCTTGTAATTCAGTTAGTTTTGTACGGATGGGTGCTGACATGTCTGGATATTTCTGAACGAGCCGTCGACACTCTTGATCATGTTCCTGATATTCAGAAGAAGAAAAAAAAACATAATTTCTTTTATAATTTTTGTTGATATGATTACTTTCGAGAGATTTCTAGTATTAGAAATCAGAAGTATATTATACAGCTCACTGACTGAATAATGATTAACATAGGATATTGCAGATGACTTTGTCCAAGAAAACTTCTTTAAATTTGAGAAACCCCGGTAGTACACTCAATACGTATTTAGAAACTGCATAAACCTTAGTCTGCCTCTACTTAAAAAAGAACACACACAAAAAGTGCTCGAAACAACATGTTCACTGCTAAGCCGCGAAGTATCAACCCAATCCTAGGGATCCCACAGTTCTTCTTGTTGAAGCACTTTACCTCGAAGACATAATGGAAACAAAAACCCTTCACGGCTCAGTACAGGAAAAAGTGTCACGATCATTTTATTTTTATAACTAGATTAACTTTACTATAACCATGTTTTTTTTATATGCTTGAACAGTAAAAAATAAAACCAAAAGGGCACTAAGTCTTTTCATTTTGAAAAGTAAAGATATCTAGTAAAGCAATTTACAGTGTTGAAAATTTCAAACTGCTCTTTGGCCCTAAAAGATTTCTTTGACACTACTGGTATCTCTTTAGTTTACCTTCAATTTGCCCTCTATAGCAGTCATGTCTCTTTCCAGTGCATCTTGTTTACGTTGTAATCTTTCAACTTCTGATAAATCACGTCCTGTGTCCTCAGTAGCCATGATAACAGCTTTCTCTGAGACTCGTTGCGACGTGTCATCAATATCTCTATTAAATAGGTGTATTTCGAGGGCCCCGGCCAGTCTTTCGCGATATTCTGTTAGAGCTCCTTGTAAACCTCGCCATCTGTGATAAACAGTCATTCGTTTATTAGTATCAACAATTTTTCACCTTGAAATATGAACCATTATTTGAAAATTAGCTCAGTGGTTAAGCACTCGCTTGCCATGCGGAAGGTCCCGGGTTCGAACCCCCGCGCCGACGAAAATTTGTATTCTTAATTTGGTTACAGTTGTTTGTAAGGGATACCTTCCGGTGCGCTCGTGTTGACCCAGCACCTAATTGGGAAGTATTGTGTCACTTCTCGCCCATCAGAGGGGAGGCATACTACGGGATGGGCAGGCTACAACACAGACCACAAGCGTCTACAGTAGCTCCTGTTTCATGGCTACGAAATAAAAACGGCTGTGAAACACTCATCTTGAAAATAAAAAATAATAAAAAAAAACATATTAACAGACTATTATCTACTGACCCGGATAGACAACATCAGAAAAATTTGGCGTAGCTCACGTATTTATATAAAGCAAATGGTACAGGAAAATGAAGTATAAAGAATTAACAGGCATACATTGATTATCTTAAATTAAAAAAAAAAAGATTTCTTTTCACCATTTTTTTCCTCAGTTCAACCAAGTGCAGTTCAAATAGGACTTTCTATCTTGCCCTGATAGACTACTTATATTAATACCAAGAAACGACCAGTACCACTGTGACAAATGGTCTAAATAAAATATTACAGCGAAGACTATGGGCACATCACGGGAGATTGTATTATAGCCTGCTCAATTACAAAATAAATACATTATACAACCTTTCTTGAGAATCACCCCGATCGAAAGGATTATTTCTATTGTTAAAAAGAGAGTCATTTGTGTTGATCAGAAGAGTAATGTTAGAATTACTTTAATCCGTCTTACTGAAAATTTCCGGACTTGGGAGTCCTCCACCTTAACGATCGGACTACTGAAGTCGGTAGTTTTCTTTCAGGAAGCATTGTAATTTGAAGAGATAACAATGCTAACCCCACCCCCTTTGCAGCTCAGTACAACAGAGGATGTATCGAGAAATTTGTGTTTCTGGATAAAACTATATTGTTTTTAATTTTCTTATTATTTTATTTTTGAAAATGAAAAAGCCAAAAGTAGTAAAACCCGGTCAATTGACCAATTAAATGTGTTAAATAGTTAAAAACTTACTTATTATTGAAATGCTGCCGCCTTTGCTGTACAGATCTGGTATCACTGCGGCCTTGTCTTATAAGCTTATCGGCTAGATTATTGATGGATTTGATTCTCGAATCGTCAACTCTCATATCTGAATCTACGTCATCTAATTTTCGCTGTAGAGCCAAGCAATGTTCATAATCTCTGCCCATCTCTCCAGCTTGTACCATCATTTCCTGTAATTATGCAATAAATACATTCCATCAGTCCAAAATCTAAATTGTGAAAATAGTAATTGAATAGAAAATGAGTCTTTTGGAATTTGCATGGTATTCTTTAAAATGCTGCTTTTTAAGTAGCTTAGAATTGCGTTTGTTTGATTCTGACCTCATGTGTTAACAGGGATGCTTGAAGTCATTTCCAGAATGAGCTATTGTCTAGAGTTAAAATAAGCTTTACTTGTTCATTTCTACTTAAAACCTTGATTTTAATGAAGAAATAACAGCCAAGTACTGGAAAATGAAAACTGTTAAGAACAAATAAATATGTTAACCTTGTCTCTTATCCACGTTTCTATTTTATCGACTTGATTATTGAACTCGAGAATGTCTTGAGCTTCTTCTAAACCTCGGCCTCGATTATTGGACTCCTGCAAGAGATGTTTCCACGCTGAGAGCAGGCTATCAAGCTGTGTTTTGATTTCTCGTGATGATTTGTGTTTCTTGCTCAGTAAAGTTTCGCCTGAAAGGGAAATAAAATGAGATATAAATCTACAGTGGGGGAGAGAGAGAGATTCTTTGATATGAGTGGTTGTGACTTATCTTGTGTGGACTGTGATCTTGAATTTTTTGTAGTACATTATTAAATCTTTGTAAACAACCAAAACTCGTGTCCTAATCGCACTTCGTCGTCTCGTAGCTAAGGAGTAAATTGAAATGGTGAATCATTCAACCTATAAAAATGTATACTTAGTATGAGATACTTATTCTAATTACAATTACAAAAATTAAATTAAGTTTTTTGTTTAAAATAAAATAAAAATTAATAACTTATGTCGAATATTAAAACTGAGAATTGTTATTACTATTATTCCAACAATGACATCGAATTTGCTAGAAAATTTCCAGGTAGATGGAATACTCATAAATTTGACACGATAACCAAATTAAATTGTTTGAATTTTTGTACTCTACCTTTCTCCTTGATCGTAGTTATTCGTGGCTCATTGGCGGCTAGTTCTGCTTGGAATGCTTGATGCTTTTGTAGCTTCTTTATTTTATCTTCTAAACTATTGATATCTCCTTTGTTGGCCTCGACTTCTAATTTCTTTTGCTTTTCATTCATCCATAGATCAGTCTGAAAAATAAAAGGTATTCATCGTAAAAATATTGAAAATAGTGTAGTCATGACTTACTAATACGTTTACACTTGCTTTATCAAACCATCAAATTCATACCTACAAACATTTCAAAAATAATCCACTCGAAGGTATTTTTTAATTTAATAAAATCAATGTGGCCATGTTGGCATGTTCACAACGTTCTCCGCGCTATGTTATCTGTAATTCTGACAAGATTAAGATTATTCAATGATTATGAGTCGACCACAAAATCAAAAACCATTAATTCCGTTTTTAACTTACCTCAGCAATGTCTCTCAAAAACTGAGCATACAAGAGTGCGTCGTCTAGTCTTTGTTTCCTCAAAACACACAAATGCTTGACCTGAACTCTCCTGTCTATAACTTGATTTAAGCGTTGTGCTATTAATTTTCTCTCGAAATGATTTTGTGCTAGTAACTTGTCTCCGTGCTCTTGTAAAGCGAGTACTTTTTCTTCTTGAGTGGCCAGTAGCTTTTCGAATTCCTCGTGCTTTTTGACGAGATTTGCCACTTCATCAACAGATTCTCCTGTAATAATGAGTAAATGAGAATGTAAGCAAAAAGTAAGTATTGTTGTATTTCACTGCGTGACATTGATATTCTGAAGAACCAATCTCACATAATCATGAAATTTCAGAACATATCATTCATAGTAAGCATTCATTAAAAATTAGGCAAGTAAAGTTAAAAAAGTTATTATATTTGGGTTCATAACTTTCGTTATGTGACATTTATCAAACTCAAACTGATAATGTTTACATAACTTGGGACTCTTACCACAGACCTTCTAGTTAAAAGTCTGCCAAATTATCAATCAAGCTACTAAGGTCGATTATCAATCAAGCTACTAATTAGGCAAGTATTTGGAATAATAGAAGAAGTAATTGAAAATGGCCAGCAATCTTCAACACGGCGGAGGTCATAAACCTGAACGTTAAATGTAAAATATCCAATATTGAAGAAATCACCAGCTGATGTAAATGCTGTATCAATATTTTTTTTTTTTAGTAAACATCAAACATAAGTAACTCTATATCCCTGTAATCTGACTCATCAGATTAAGACATTGACAGCACGATAATATTGTTTACTATATGTAGATTGGTTTACTATAGACATGCACATTCCACTCGTACAATTGATCATCATTCAGCAATCATAATTTGAATCAACTAGATAGTACCCAGATTAATATTAGACCTTGTTTATTTCTTCTATGTTATGTTTTATTATATTCACCTTAATTTTAAGCTATCAGTATGTATTGTATACCTATATATTATATAATTGTACATGTACATAAACACACAATAAATATATTCGCATCTGTAATTGCTTGTCTAGCCCTAAAAAGCTGGCAAGTGTTGATGTTGTATTAAAAAAAAAAAAAAAAAAAAAAATATATTGTTGCTCAAGTATGGACTGGTGCTTTAAATGGCCATAAATGATGAATATTTACGATTTTTAAGTAACTACGAAAATAAAGTGTTAGGTTTTTCTTTGATTAGCTATAGAAGGGCAAAAAATGACGGAATTCGTATGAATGTGTGTCAGAACAATTTTAACAAAATAGATATATAAATTAAAAATCATTATATACTCACCACAATCTGAACTAGCTAAAGCAATTTCCTGCGAATTACTCAAGGCATCAATTTGCTTTGCATCTCTCAGGAAGAAGTGAAGATCTATCAACTGATCGAGATGCACTTTCTTGTGTTGCCATGAAGCATGCAACTTCTGTCTTTCTTCAACAAGCTGGGCAAACTTTTCTTGGATTTCCTGAGAGAAAAAATATTTATCGTTATCGATACTAAATAATGAAAATGAGTAGATTATTAATTACATTTGTAAATACTTTGGACAGATGAACATCAATGGCTACTGGAAGAGTATTGAGGGAATAAAAAATAACAAAATCATTGTATTTTTTCAATAAGAATGTATTAAAACATGGTTCCATCACCTTTAAAAATCGGGATTTAACCACCAAAAGTTTTTATCAGTCAAATAAGACCAACGGGACAGTAGAAGGCTTAATCTTTCATACTTTTCACAAGTGAAAAAAATCATTTCATTATATCTCAAACCGTGTTGAAAAGGAATCTTTCTTTATAATAAGTCCATTATAAAGAAAGATTTTGTAAGTCACAATGTCACACCAATAATAAATAGACTTTGTTTAGTCTGTGAGAGAGGAGTGACTCTTCAGTCTTATTTTTGGGGGATTAACAGTATTGGAATTGCGAGATCCAGTATTCTATAATGAGTCTACTAAAAAAATTCTTGATATATAAAAGGACTTTTTCAGTTTTTTTTTAAAGAGTGAAATGAGTAAATTAGCAAACCTCAGTCTTAATATTCACCCCACTTCTTATACAGCAAGGAGATAGATAGTTTTCACACTTACTTCATTAGCATAGTGGTTTCCTTGTACCATAGCTTCTCCCAACTCCATCACTTGACGAAAGCTCGCTTCTCTCGCTTCTATTTCTGCTTTTAATGCTTCATGCTCCGCTTTAAGTATTTGAGCTGAGGCAGCATCGCGTACTTTTTCTTCTGTAAGCATTGCTGCCCTCAGACCGGCAGCCCAGGACATAAGATCTCTAACCTAGGAGATAGAAAAGAAAATGAAAATGGTATGAATTTAGAAAAATAAACGAATGGTAGGAATATTTTTTGTGACAAAAAAAGTATTAAAAGAATGTTTTTTTTTTTTTAAATTTAATAAAAATCGTTTGTACACTATTTTTTATTTAAAAAAATCTAAATGTCAGTTTTGCACAAGGAATTGTACTTCCCTAAGAGTTCAATTTGTTTTATACTTACTTGAGCTAAAAACTTATGGAGATCACAGCTTGCTTGTAGCATCTCTTTTCTCTGTGCTGAAGCCTCCTGCAATGCCGACCAGGACTTGACAACCACTGCCTGTTGCTGAGCAATATGACTTGCATTATGACCTGGGTACAAAGCCTGAAGTCTCACAGCATCTTCTACTAGCACCTGGGAAGCGAATAAAATCCTCTTTAGTTAGGGAATGTTTATTATTATTTTAATTTAGATTTGATTTACAGAAATATTATTCCACATGATGAAAAATACGATATTTTGTTTTGAACTCAAAACCCAGCTATCAGATTTTGCAAGTCTAAAAGTTTATTTAACTTGATTACTGGGGTTGATACTGGGCAGTATAAAATCAAATTTAATTTACATCTAAATACGACAGTTAAGACACTAAAAACATAGGATCCCTCTTGAACATTGGCTGAGACTTGTGTCGAATATAGATAGGTAAAACCTTGAGAAATAAATGAATTTACCTGTAATTGTGCTTCTAGTGCAACCAGGTCGTTTTCGAAGCCCTCGTGCTTTCGGATTAAACCGAGCACCGAGTTGCTGTCTTTTCCAAGATCATCTGACAAAGCGGCATCCTTGTCGTGAATTCTTGACAGAGCTTCAGCAACGTCGCGATGGAACCTATGAATCTCACCGGCTGCGTTCAGGCGCTGCTCTCTATTCTCAAGAAGACCCAGCAATTGCTGCCAAGACTCTCTGAAAGGAGATAGAGTGGAAAATAAGAAAGTCTGAAATAATAATTAATATTTAAAATCTTTCTTGTATTAGTTAAAAAATCTAATGATACTATCGCCTTATTTATACCGCCCAACTAGTCCCATTATTCTAGCAGTAAGACCAAGACGTGTTATTACTTACTTGCTGAAAATATTAGGTACTGAGATCCCATTTTTAATTATAATTACGTTCAAAAAACATGGTTATAATAAAAATAATTCGGAACCGTATTTAACAGACATGAAAAAACACATTAAGTTTTTGCTAAATTTGAAAACCTAGGCATAATAATAAGTTGTATTTAAGAGTGTGCAACTTCAAAGTCTTACCTTAATTGTTCTTGTTTTTTCTCGATGTCAACAAGATAGGGACTTTCATTTGCCACCAACTTTTGAGCTAATTCTTCACATTGATTGAACCGTTCTTGACCGTTTTCCACTTTGTGTTTTAGGTCGTAGAATTTGTTCACGAGAATCTGCAAATAAAGTGCATGTTTATGATAATGAATTTTATCAGACATAGAAACAATGAAATACACATTATTCAATGTCAACTTACAATAGATAATATTAAATTTAACAAAAAGCTCCAAAAAATTTTTATCAAAAAGCTCCAAAAAAAAATTATCAAAAAGCTACTATTATGACACTTGAAATAACTGCATATACTCCGGGGATACCCTTTAGAAGCAATACACTGAGTAGTGCAAATGAAATAGTTAAGTAAGAAAGATGAGTGAAGAACAAAAATTGACCCTATCAAAGGAATTTCACTTTCCATGTCATCCTCAATCGTGGAATTTTGCATCCTTTACTTAAATGTAAGCAATAACTTCAAAAATGTCCAAAACTCTAGTCTCTCTTTGTCTAGAACCGACTTATTTTACCAGGTTTATCAGAAGAAAAGTAAACCACTCTTACCATTAAGTGCTCGTAATCTTGTCCATAATCTTCACTAGCTGCTGATTGCATGTTTTCTTTTATCCATTCTTCTAACTCGGCACTTTCAGTAACATATTCATGTCGACACATACTCTCCACTAGCCTTTGCTGACGAGAAGTGGCCAATTTTTGGAGATTTTTGATCTGTTGACTAATGGCTTGTTGTTTGTTGGCAATAGCTTTTGAGTCCGGATGTTTAGCATTGATCATGGTGTTAGCAGAGTTGCCCATCTCACTCACTATACTGGCGTAGGTATCCAGCTCTAACTCAACTACCTAAAATGTGGTGTAGGTAGGGTATTAGCAGTGCAAAAATTAACTGGAAAAAATACTGAACAGTGTGCATGTGCTTTTGTATTGACATGGGTATGCACAGATTCTCTGCTAGGAAAGAAAAAATAACTAGCTAGTGCTAAGAATATCACTTGCCGAATATGTTAAAAAATAGAAACCCCCTAGTAAAAAGTTTATCCAAAAATAATCGAAAAAACCCAATGCGGTTTTACGTTTCTTTGAATTTCAAATGTTTCTAAATGATTTTGATATTTATTTAATTTTATTTTACCATATTAACATAGTTCCCTTGACCATTAAAAAAAATATATTTCAAGCAACAGACATAGAAGAAATACAGTATATAAAATTGAACATTAAGAGCGATATTAATAGACAAATTCTATATCACAAGTCATTGCTAAGTGTCGGTTTTCCCTATCTTACACAGTACGCAATTCGAGACTTAGCGCCACAGAGGTATTACAAAAACGTCTATTAATTCCGCCCTCAGATTAATAATTGGAGGATACAGAAATGGAAATATACGTACATGATTTGTTGGTATAAAATTTACCTTGTGTTTCGTCAACAGCTTGGAGGCGGCATCTCTATCTCTCCCATAGTCTGTGGATGAAAGTACATCATTTCGTTCCAAAAGCCAACTTTCCACTTCGCTTGCCTCATAAAAGAATTGTTGAGCTTTGAGCGAGAGCTCCAACTTCTTGGACCTCTCTTTGGCTTTGAATATTAACTCTTGCCAAGCATCTTGTAATCCAGTACACAAGGATGAAACCTAGAAGATTGAGACAGTTACATATAATTTAATGCATAGTTCTTTTTTTAACTGCCAACAGCAGCTCTTGAGATAAAGACTTTGTCCCTCTCTCTTTTCACCAATAGATGGTTCTGATAGATGGTCCTGAGTGTACCTGTTCATTTTTAAAATGAACAACTACAGCAGAAAAGAGGAAAGGAATAATAGTCGCCTCGCCTCTTATTGGTTACTTTATTATGACACAGGGTAGTCCACAAAAATCAAATGTTGGTGAGAGTGAGTAATTCGTCAGGATAAAACACAATTTGGAGGAGACAGATTTCATATTTTTGTGGTAAAAATTTAGCAGGGGAATTTTCATTGCACACACTTATTTCTGGGGAAATTAATATTTATTTTTAATTACCTGTTTAGTTTCAGGATGTTTTTGATGAACTAGCGCTTGTCCTGACTTGATAGTCTTATCTATCATAGATTGATGTCCTTGTATTTCCTCTACCAACTTCTTATGTTTTTTGTACAGGGATTGGGCTTGATGTAAATTGATTCCTAGAGTTTCGGACGATGCAAGAGGTAGGTGTTCTCGTATCCAGCAAAGTTCCGTTTCTAATTCAAAACCAAATTTATGAAACCGTAAAGATTCTTCGAGGACCTCTTTCCTCAATGCTGCAGGTTCCTCTAAAGATTTGAACTTTTCCTGAGTCTCCTTGCTTGCTTGCAAAATAGCATCAGCATTGAAATGATCTTCTTGGGCCATTTCTGTTCCTACAGCTAGCAGGTCACTAATCCTTTGCTCCCACTGCTGTATTTCTTGTTCAGTCACTTGATGTTTTTTCAGGAGTTGTTTGCAATTTCTCAAGTCAGTTCCAACTTGATTACTTTGCAAACACTTTTCAAATTCTTCAAGTTTAGTTTTAGCATCGTCTAGAGTGCGGTTGTACGAATGTTGGGCACCCGCTTGTCGCAATCTTCTGCCTTTCTCTACACACTGTTCTACTAGTTCAGTCCACTTCTTGTTAAGATCTGATAAAATAGAGGCTACTTCTTTGCTCCGGTAATTTCCTTCAACAATGAGGAGTTGACCTGTTTTGTTCACCATTCGGAGCTGACCTGTTGGAAAAAATTGGAATTAGATTAGTTAAGCGAAATACAGCAAGTACAAACCGGAATTATCGTAAATATTATTGGGTAAAAAATGTACTGGTAGTTGTGTGAAAATAACTATTCGATCGAGCACTTAACATAAAAAGTTGAAATCTCGTTTTCATCTTTATTTTTATATTACAATGATTTGTACAGCGTTTCATGGTATATTTATATTACTATGATTTATACTGTTATACAGCGTATCCCAAAAGTCCGAGATCCCTGGGCATCTTCTGAACGGCTTTATGTAGGGTTTTGAATATTGCATGGTATTACATGTGTTTACGAAAGACTTATATGGACCTTTGGAATAGAAACCCGTATCTTGTGCTACATTTTCAGTTTTTATCAAGCTTGTTTTTGTTTCAAAATGGTGGCCACATAAAGTTTACAATTCATAACGTACAAGATGTCAAGATCGCATGGTATGCTACTGCTGTAACGTGTTTTTTTAAACAGGTATATAATTATGTATATAAAAATGAACATGATAAGTAGTTTAAATCAGTAAAATCATCTCTTTACCTTCATTTGCTCGCAACTCTCGTTCAAAAGCCTCGTGTTTCTGAAGTTTTCTCTCTATGTTATTTAGATCTCTGTAGGACTCATCCGCTGCCGTCTTTTGTTTGTCTGCCATCCAAGCTGTCAAATCATCAACATCTGCTCGGAATTCTTGAAAACTTTTCGACGCTATGAGTGCAGCTCTTCGAACACTAGCCTGACCTGGTGGCAATGCAAAAATAAAATAGTTTTACAAAATCTATCAATATATGGCCATTGGTAATGTCTAATACCCTAAATATGAAAGAAGAATTTTCAAGCACATGTTCAAGGTATTCAGATAGGACAAACTAATCTTTTTTTAAACTACTACTAATTCTACAAATTACTTCTGGGTCTTCAAAATAGTAAGATCATAAAGTATAACCAAAATTTGTATGGTAAACACGAGATATACAAAAGACCCCTCACCATCTCATAAAAATATATTCTTGAGCCAACAAATTACAACTAGTCTTTTCTGTACTTCTTTTTATTATAAAAATTACCTTTCAGTCCTTGGCGACGTTGAATGACTTGATCCTTCCGGTTTTTTATGTATTGAGAATCGTAATGTTTAGCAGCCAGGAGTTTCTCTGCCATTTCAGCGAAAATTTTGATTCTAAAAAATGAGTTCAAGGAATCGTCAGTAACTTTATACCTCTCGGGTTGGGTGGCGCTCTCTCTCTCTCTCATTCTATTAATCATTTTGATAATTAGTCGTCATACTTACATTATCTTTATTCACTAAAGTGAGTATTTACACATGATAGCCCACCTCAACAACAAGGTAGAATTATCTTAGAAGGTGTTATTTTTTGTCAATACTATGTAATGTAAAAAAAAATCTCTCTCTTATTCATTTCTTGTTATAAATTTGTTTCAATTTTTTCTCTCAATCTCATGAAAATTATTTATATGTTATAGGTAAAGTGGATTTTCGGATATAGTTGACTCTGAGACTATGTAGAGTTGACTTTAATCCGTCTATCATATTTAATAGGCATATGTTTTGTAAAATCTAAATGTATAGATAAAAAATAGCCTACGTGCTCAAGATAATTGATCGCGCATAGAAATATGTGGTTCAGAAACAGCCAACTTTTTCACTTCAGTTGGCTGCCCACACAAGACCACCATTTCTCCCAGCTGTAGGCTAGCTGGTTACAACAAAACAAAAACAGGGACCGACGTTTTTCAATCAAATATAAATCTAATTATACCACTGGTGAATTCTCAAATAAATAAGGTTATTGATTAATACCTTTCATCCTGAGCGTACACAGTGTTCTCAAAATCTTCATGTCTTTTAAGAAGAGCTTCAACATCATCTATTGAACCTCCCAGGTCCTCAAACTCAAGGAAGGCTTCGTGGGTAGAGGTCATAGTGTCTATATGGTCTGCCTCTTTATTGAAGATCTGCAAGTCTAAGCATTGACGAAGCCAGTCACCTGAAAGTAATTTTACGAGCGTATTTAACAAACAAAAAAAAATCACTAAAATAATACACCAACCAAAAACATGGAAATTGGAGAGCAGAAATGCATTTGAGGTAAGTGTTTACCATTGAAGTGCAGAGAGAATGCGAGCTAGAGTGTTGTCATGAAGCAGAGAATATTATTAATCATTTTTATTTCAATTATCAACTTAGCTTGATATAACTAGATACGGCCCCTTTTCAGGTTCTTCCTCACTATTCTGTCTACTACTAAAAAACAAATTTGTCGAATTTCAAAACTTTCATTGTTGAACATTTTTACTTTCATTGTTGTTTTATGCAATCATGTCGAAAAATTCGGTTAAAGATGAGTGTTTCACAGCCTGTTTTTGGTGGTCATGTGTTGTAACTTGTAACTTGCCCATACCGTATTATGCCTCCTCTCTGATGGGCGAGAAGTGAAACAATACATCCCATTTAGGTGATGAGTGAACACGAATGCACCGGAAGGTATCCCTTACAAACAACTGTAACAGAATGTATTTCAATCTTACCTTTCTCATTCCAACCGCGTAAGATAGCTTCATGCTCGACAACTAGTTTTGCTAGTCTACCGTTGACTTCTGAGAGCCCAGGGTTTCGCCGAAGAAGCTGATTTCCTAGATCTGTAACCTCTCGAAGCCTGTGAAGTAAAAGAAATTAAAAATGAACGAGTTTTTTAGAGTATTTTTCCAATACAAAAATTAGCAGACATCATTATTAATTTTTACTTTCAAACACAATCTCAACACAGAAACCGAGTCATTTTCCAAGGGTATTGGAAATAGAATGAGAATATAATTTTCTTTGAATAGTGTTTGAAAAGAACTTGATTACTCACATATACTGATACAGCATGCTTCAAGATTACAGCTACAAGATTACAAGACTATAACTTGATATACATACAGTTGAAACTAAATTACACAACTAAAATTATAGGGCTGATAGAACTTGTCAATTTAATCGAAATAATTATGTGCATATTTGTGTGCCTAATTGATTGGCAAAGCTTTTGTAGACCAGCTAGTGGAATAGTAAAAATACAAGGTATACTCACTCATCCTGGTGTGTTCTAATGTCATCTCCAAGCTCCTGGTGATTTTTAAGGAAGTTTTCTGCAGTCACAACGTCTCTTGCTGACTCTTCTGCATTTAGAGCTTCCTTTACTGTAGAGATCCAACCGAACTGAAATTATATTTTTTTATTAGATAGAGCATTTTCAAAGTATTAAAACTTTAGCACGACAAGGACTTTTGAAATGAGAGTTTGAGTTCCTAGAAGTATTTCAGTGAGTACTACTGTAACTAGAGGTTTAAATTTTTATTCGTACACTAAAATTGGTGTTAATATCATTTACATTAAACAAAAAATCTACGAAATTACACCAATGACTATATAATGTACATATTGATTAATTTATGTTGTTATTAGATTATTACTTACCAAATTAGTTGTACTATTCATAAATATTTGCTGACCCACTGCATTTTCTAGTCTAGATCTACGCTCAACTGCTTTCGTTTTGACTTTGTCCCATAATTCTTGTATTTCCTTATGTCTATTGTTCACATTGGTCTTTTCGTGGGGGTAGGAAGTTTTCACACTGAAAATGGAATGATGTGAATATAGTTCAATAACTTCATATTTACATCTTATCTACAACACAAGGATGACAACTTTATGAAGCTTAGATTGTAGTGTAGACCAGAGCAAGGAGAAGATGGAGAAGTTGAGAGTCATTGTTGGGGTAAGAAGATAAACAATCGGCTTGAAACCCAAAATGGCAGCCTGTTTAATTATTTAAAAAAGGTAGAATATTAACATAGGTCTAAGTGGACACGAGGTAAACCCCGTAACATCCAAAGTACAGAGCCGAAAAATTTCGACTGCGAAAAAAGCCTAACGCGCTATCCACTCGGCCACTGTGACTATTCATCAATGAAATAGATAGGTTCCTCATGAGAAATGCACCACATTAGTAAATTGAATATATTTTTAAAAAAAAACCCCTAATAAAAATAAATTGTATAACTTACGTGTTGGCCAACAACTGTACCCTCTTAACTTTCTCTTCTACTGGTGCTAGTTCTCTTTCTAGCTGCTGATGTCTTCTTTGTAGAGCCTGTACTGTTTTTAGATCCGGGCCTATAAGTATAAAAAAGAAATATACATGCATGTAGTATTACTAGATTTATGTCATTATTTTAACCACTCTTTACTTACGATGTGATTGATGGTGTTGCAATTTCACAAACCCTCTTAGGGGAGAGTTTTGCTTGGTTATCTGAAGTTGCGTACAACCATAAATATAATAATAATAAAAAATCTCACCTATCACAGCCGTCTCCAACTGTGTCATTTTCTCTCTCATCCAGTCCCTTGCTTCATCACAAGTACGCTCGAACAGTTCCACACTGGAAGCTCCCTCAAGACTCTTCTCTTTTTGCGCTTTGAGCCAATTTAGATGTTCCCATTGCTGTTGAATATGTTTATGCCGCGCTTTCACCTAAAAAAAAAGAAGCATTCTCCTGATAGTATGCGTCATTTGCTCTAACCTCTAAATGAAAAGAAAGTTATGAAATCGATAGATCTGTTGTAAAAACTAAATGTTTTATCAGATGTTTTTTTCATAATTCCATGAAGCTAAATAAATCTTGATTTTAGTTGTACATTACAATATCATGACTTTTTTTACTCTTACATTTTATACATATTCCGACTTACATTTTATAAAGTTCGAGTAATGTAAAGTATTTTAGAAGGTTTCTGTATAACGTAAAATAAATAAATCATCGATTTTGGAGTTGTACAGAAAGAAAACTGGATACCTAATTTAAGAACCAGTGAGATAACTCCTAGAGATAAATTTGAAGCCTATTAACTATCATACCTTATCTAGCTGACTATGTCCTTGTTTTACAAATTCATTGACAGCAACATTTAGAGCTTCTATTCTCTTACTACTAGCAGACAGATCGGTGACAAACTTCTCATATTTTCTCTTTGCTGTTTCCACAGAATCACTCTTATCTTCAGAGCGTAATAATTTCTCTCGATCCTTAATCCACTTTTCGAAGTCATCACATTCTCTATAAAATCCAAAGAGCATGATCGAATCTTCTAGAAGAGCATGTCTCTTTTTACTCAAATCTAGAATTTCATCGTACGTAGAATTGATTTTCTTCTGACGCTTTTCAATATTTCGATTCTCATTTTCGGGATTTTTGCGCTGAACTTTCTTTGGCATTTTAGTGACCATTTTCTTCACTGGAACAACTTGCTTCACCATTTTTGTCTTACGAACTTTCTGTGTAACAGGGATTTTTTCTACTTTTCTAACGGCTACTTGCATGACTTTTGGCTCAACTTCTTTAACGTAATTAGCAGGTACAAAGCCGTCTTGTCCATTTACTTTCCTCACAGACCACCAGTCAGGATTCGTCTTGTTCAGTAGAAACATCACCTCTCCCTTGACCATGACCATTCCTTGACCATTAAACGGATAAAGACTTTTAACTTGAGGGACTTTGCGTTCCTCCATGATGGTTTTGTGTTCTATTTTCTCTACAACTTCAGTTTCCCATATTTCCTGAGGAACTAAACGGGTTTCGTTTACCAATTCTTCGACTTCTTCGAGAGGTAGGTTGTCTTCGTCTCCAGGGCTCATCTGAAAAATAGATAATAAAAATCACATTTTTAAAATTACAAGCTCAAGGAGAACGCCATTATTCTATAATACTAATTTTCTTTAGCTCTCAATTATCACGGGTCTATTAAAAGATAAAGCAAGTCCAATGTGAATACTTCGAAGGGGATTAAATAACGAGATATAAGTAAAAAAAATACTAGGATCTTCGTATTCATAGTTTCATGTACTTTTAGGGAAATATAATGAGTTTTTATCAGAGAAAAAAATGGTTATCCTTTGTACAAGACGCAAAATTGGCTTTTTCTAGTGATTATTTACTTTTGAAGAACGAATAAAATAACTAATTGAATTTTTTAGATAAAATAAACAAACCTGTAGAGATGATATGCCGCTCACTATCAATTTCTCAGCCTGAGCATTCAAACTCTGCACATCTCCCTTGTACGCCTGTATCTCTCCAACTAGATCTCGATGTCTTTGGAGCAATGCCTGAGCACTAGGTTCATCCACTCCATAATCTTCACTCGTAACTAGGGACAGCCTCTCTCCTAGCCAGCTCTCGACTTCATTGGTGTCAGCGTAGTATTGATACGCCTCAGCTGCATCTTGAAGGTGTTTGTGTCGGGTTTCTGGGAAAAATTATAGTTAAAAAGGTTTATAAAAAATACACGACTATGTCTGTTCCCGTAGCTCAATGGTGAAGTCAGTAGTCTGTGAATCTAGAGATCGTGGTTCGAAACCCAGCTGGGACGTGAAAATTTATCCTCACATTTGGTATTTTTACGACATAATAAAACGTCTTGGGCTTACTGCTGGAATAATGACGCTTGATAGTTCTAATCGGGCAGTATAAATAAGGTGACAATATTCATACTCTCGTCAGTTTCAAGTTTGTATTTATAAAACTAACGAACAGTACAAACTTAAAATCTGTGTTAAAAAAATAGGTAAATGCTCAACAGAAACACAATGTGAATTTGTTTATGTTAGTGCTTTTTCAATGGGAAAATCATCCTAGTCATTTTAATTACCCGCCAATCCATGTAACGTTTTCCAATGTTGTTGTAATGAGAGAATCTTGGCTTGAATCTCCTGAGAGCGTGGATGTTTTTCCGACACAAAGCCTCTGCCTGCCTCGCAGAGTTGTTCACATTTCGGTTCTCGAATATTTATTTCATCCATGAGTACCTGTCGAAAAAATAAATGCACGTATAAGAATAACGTCTATTTTTTTCCTAATTTCAATAATGACAATATGGTTCACTTCTCATGTTAAAATGACTCGTATGTTTCTATTAATTTTAAGGTATATCATTTTAAAATAAGTACAAATGTAAAAGTGTGATACACATTCTATTCGTTTGTATTCTAAATGTCCATGCATTTATGTTATTTTAAATAATTTAATCATCATCATAGGGTGGGGTCATCGTGAACGATGGTAGCCAGACAGTGGAGGAATGACTCAGCACTTCTACCACTGTCTTTACAAGGAGGTTAATAATTAACAAGGGCCCCCAGAACCAAGCCAATGCTTCTTCCTGTTTATAGTCCCCAGCCAGACTTTAATATGTATAAAAATAGTACAGTTTAACAAGATAGAATATCGTTTTTTTACCTTGTGTTTCTGCTGTAAGCTCAGTACTGCTCTTAAATCTTTTGCTGATACACCAGTCTGGCAAATTCTTTGTTTTTCTATGAGCCATCCTTCTTCATCCTCATAGTCTTGCAAAAAGTGAAACAAGTTTCTAGCATCTTCGAGGCGTATTCTTCTCTCCTTACTTGTCTCTATTAATCTAAAAGAGAAACAATTACATATATTATAATGAAACAAACATATATTGTAATCACTCAGCACGAAGCATATTTTTTTTTTACGTTTGGTCGATGTAAATTTTATTCTGAGAAATTTCTAATAATAGAAATCATTCGTTTTTGGGTGAAAGAGGACCATGCGCCTGACCACTAACTTTTTCTTAAACGCTTATATCTCGTGTAACCGCTTATTATCTTATAACCTGATTTGGTGAAATTTTGTGTATGCTATTATTGTTTTACATATGCCATTTATAATTATTTTTTCATTAATTATAATTTAACTGTCCAAAAAATTCACAAAAAAGTGAAAAAATGAGGTCTTCAACATGCCGATACAGAATTTTTTGTAAAATCTAAACATTTTAATGATTTGCAAGGATTTTTTTTTTTTTTTTAAATATAATCAAAATCTTATTTAATATATTTTTTATATCACACTCACTTTTTCGTAATGGAGTTAAGTATCAGTATCTTACACTCTCTTTCTCTCTCATCAATACCACTTACCGATTATAGGCCGTATTAAGTTTCTCAATGTTTCCTTCCAGAGCAGTGGACTCTCTGTGTCCGGCACTGATGTACAGCTGAGCCTGTCTCCCCACCCTCCTTACTGTTTCACCCATAGCGATTGTCATTTGACCTTCCATGAGTGCATGTTTCTGCAGGAGATCTTCAACACCCAACAGATGAGGACCAACATCTTCTGATTTGAAATTAGACTGAAAACAAAATGATGAATATCTTAGGAAGTTTTATTGATAGAGTTAACTTTCTTAAAAGCTTCTATAGAAGCTTCCATAATTTATAAAAGTACATATTTTTCCGAATAACGTCATTGACAGTCTAAAAAATCCCTTAAGCTACTTCTAAAGTTGTGGTTTGTTAGACAAAAATCCGGCCAAATATAACACTTTATAAGAATTCTATATATCAAACTTTTTAATATTCAAGCATGCAACATTTAAAAAAAAAAAAATTGTTTTGCTTTTTTCTACAAGTTTACGTACATTTGTGATTTTCAAAACCAATATAAGCTGTCTGGTCGCCGCACTCATAGTCGTTGTTCTAGTACTATGCAGGGTGTAACACAAGAGCATCTAAGAATCAACCCCTCATGTATGATCAAAATCCACTTCAAGGTCTTACCTCAAGTTCTTTGATGGTATTCATGACCGTTCAATCTCTCTCAACAATCCCATGAGGGTACATAGTGTAGTGAGGTTGGCTCGATGTTTGTCTAGTAGTTGCAATAGATCGTGCCATTTTTGTAATACTTCGCCTTCTCTCTTTCACGACATTGTCTGCTCCATGATACTTTTCTCGTACCAATTCTTCTTTCATATTCGACAGGTCATGGAATCGTTCCTCCTACAAAATGCGAAGAAAAAAATGTTTACTCAGACAAAATGTATATTTAATAAATAAATAAAATGCACTAAAAATCAGTTTAAACACTGTCCTTAATATGGAAATTATTTTCACAATTTCCTGACCTCAGTGCATTATGTATGAAATACTGTAAGCGCTCACTGGATTTTCTTAAATACTAAAATACTCGTACATTTTTACAAAAAGAGAGATATAAGATCAACCATAAATTACAAATTTGCCAAAAAATCAGAACTATGTAACGAAATATCCTTTTGAAAACACTTTTTTAGTTACTATCCGTATAAAATAAGGTAATTCTAATTCAAAAAGTAAAATAAATAATACAAATAAGTTTGTGTTGAAAATCAGACCTCCAACTATATGCAGGTTTTTATTTTACACAGGTTTTACTGTAGAATAAAGTTTAACTTACACGAGCCATTATGTCAGCACTGATTGCTTCATGTTTCTTGACTGTGGCATCTACTTGTGAAAGATTACTTCCATACCGAGGGTCTGATAGAACGCCTATCATTTCTTTTAGGTATCCTTCTCTTAGTACACTCTGTAATATAAAAACAATTAAAATTAAATCGGTTTTTTATCCAGTTGTTGTATTAGTAGCGTCGTAAAATAAGTAGAATTATTTTCATGATCCTTTACTGGGTTTTAATAAAATAATAACCATTGGCGCAAATTTACAAGTTCAGCCCTACGAATATTTGCAAAACATTAAAAATGCGTAAATAGCACAGATCGAGGAAAAACTTATCGTGATCTAATGTAAAAAAATCTACATGGATTTTCTTTTGAGGTAAAATGTCAGTTTCAAACATTTTTTTATCATAAGATATTCTAAAATCAGTAGCCGTTTACTAATGAGGTATATTATTTATTAATAAGTAAATGAAATATACACCAAGTTCTTTGTCATTCGAAATATAATATCAAGCTTTTTAGGGGTTTGATTGATGGGAAAAACCTACAATTAGGCAATTTTGTGGACGTCTACAAACAACTTGTATTGAACTTTTGGTAACACATTAATCAATATTAAAACAATACCTATATTAAATCCGTGTAAATTACCTTTCTTTCAAACTTGTAGCTGAGCTGTTCCAACCTTTCGTGCCTAAGTAGTTCTTGCCTTAGAGCGACTTCTCTTCTATGTTCTGCTTTTTCCAATTCTCTCCAGTCTCGCTCTAAATCGTGAATAAGCTGACCGTCCGGCGGAGGCTAGGTTTAGGGATTTTAGAGGTGTTAGTTTGATATGGAGTAGGAACTCAATTTCAGAGCGCTCTTTGTACTGGAGGAAAATAATAAAGAGTAAATGGTTTGAGATTTTTAATAATATTTACAATATTTTATGAAGATCTATAGATAAATGTTTTATTTATTGAATATGTTCATGATAACAGAGTTTTTTTGACTTACGTATGTTGTATTTTTTTTTTTTTTTTGCCTAAAAAAGTGTCTCTCCTTTCGAAATCCCCTAAATAGGTTAAATATAATAGACATACTTAGGGGTTTTTCAACAGTTCGGTATTTCTTGAACTTAAGGAGCTGTTGCTGAATTCCGTCCAACGAGTTTGGCCATTCTCTGTTTCTAATTCGATAATTTTTAGTCTAATCCACTCTAGTAGGTCACTGGTCAAACGCTCGTACATCATTTTCTTCTTGTCTGCGTCCATCATTTGACTCACAATCTGAAAATAAAGAAGATGAGTTTTAATTATTACATAAATACCCATTCTTGGCATAATGGGAAACTGTTGGCATAATGGGACTACCTGTCTTGCGCTGACAGTCTAAATAAAGCACTACTTATACCTTACTTCTTTCTCAAGTATTCGTTGTTATTTGTTAATTACCATAGTTCAAGAACCATAATAACGAAATAATGTTGCAATTGCAACCAGAATTGTGATGCACAACGACTAAGGTGTACTCCAGACAGTGGACTTCAGAGTATGGAGTTACAGAACCAATGCCAGGACAAAATGGCAAGGCATTGTAATGAGGCCAAGGACCGACCACACCAGGCTCTATCACCGTTTAGTTTGTTAATATTTGGAGTGAAATTTGTAGTGAATTCCGTAACCAGCACTAAACTGAATTTACTTGAACAAAATGTATACATAAGTATAACAGATTTTGTAGAGAACTGACTCGATAAATTTTAGGGAACTCAAATTTATTTGACTAAAATTTCTTTACGTATTCCTAGCCTTCACCTTAAAAAAGGCTGATATTTTGCTGTGTAGTCCGCCTATATTTCTTTTTATATATTAAAATAAACTTAATTTAGATGTTTAAATCCAGCGTCCGTGGCGTAATGGTTGTACTACTGCCCGTAGTCCAGAGATAGCGAGTTCGATGTTGTGTAAACAGTTTTCTTAAAATGGCGAACTTACATTTGCAATACGCCGTCCACTCTTCATTTCGTTCTTCATTCTGGCAAATGTGTGATAGTATGATGCTACATAAGTGATCACTGACTTCTCATCCGGTCTGGTGGTGTCGACGTCTGAAATAAAATTGATTTATCAATAAGTTTTAATTAAATCAGCGGACGCAGAAAAATATTAGAGCCGACCCACAGAATTTCATCCTGAAAAATATCAGTTTTTACCGAAGTAGTTTTTCAAAATGAAAGATAACACATGAGGTTAGTAAACCACGGTTTATTAAAGAGGGTGAATCTCGTGCCGAAAATTGTGGCCGCCAGACTTGGGGCACCTAGTAAGTATCCAAGGTTGCCTTACTTTACTTTGGTTTGGAACAAGAGGCACAATATCGAAATTCCTGACAGACGCATTCGACACCCTGTCACTAAACCGAAAAACTTTACAAGTGCTCAGCGAAAACGTAATAAAAAATTCCATATATATCCTCCATCACCACATATATGGAGTATGATTGAAACTGAAATTGGAAAGAAGAAATTAAAGAATAAATGAAAGAAAAAAAAAATAATAAAAAGAAAAAAAATAGAAAAACCCTCAACTTTTGAGAAAGCTATTAAATATCTTCTGGATTGATGAGTACGCTGTGTATTAGCAATCTACCAAAGGTAGACAGCCGCGATTGTATTTATTTAAAATATATGAACAATTTGTTTCTCTCTCCACGGCTGCTCATCAATCCCTAACTATACCATTGTGGTACTGTTATTATATTACTGCAACATATGCCTTTTTCAGAACTATTAAAAAGGCTTCTTTTAACATTACAAATAGGTACTTACTGCCTGCGCGGTATTGCATAAGACTAATGTGTCTCTTTTTCTAGCAGTTTAAACAAACTTTCATTAGTTGGTTTAGCTTCTAGTTGATTCTTAGTTTCCTATTATTAATACCTTCGGCGTCCAGGAGTCTGGGGATACCCAGTTCTGCTGCTGCTACGTCAAAAGCATTGTTCAGGTTGTCGATGTGTTTCGTCGGTTGCAACTCAGAGAAGTCGATTATGTCGGGTCGATGGGCATGGATGAGCGCGTTAAACCCAAGACCACTCCTCCATGATCCTGAAAATCGTAGAAAAGTTAAGTGAAAATACTCATAATTTATGTAAAAAAAAATATAGTGAAAATTTTAATAAAAATGACATGTTTAAAAGGAAGTGATAACATGAAATTGATTATAAAACTTACTTTACAGAAGTTTTCATGGCACATACTTGTCATGCGTTAGGTTTTTTTTTATCGTAACAAAATTATAATCTAGCAAACAATATGTTTTTGTACAAAAATGTGCTTAGGAGTCTCTTAATGCTGTGATCTCCACTAAAGGTGTGAAAGCGTTGTATAAAGAAATCGCATGAAATCCCATATGGCAGTACAAAAAGAAAGTCCATACATAAAGAGCTACCTAACCTCCAGATTCTTACCTGTAAAGTCCTGAATATTGACTCCAGGATAACCGTTTGTTTTTCTTTGGCACCAAAGCAATAAAGCATCCTTTGCGGATTTCTTTTCGCTGCTTTCATTTTCTTCGTCCTATAAAAAAAAAACAAGAGATATTGTAGTTGACGGATTAGTAGTCAATAGAATACAATGAATAGATGATAAATATGTAGTAGAAGAAAAATAGTGATAATTTTGATAAGATCATTACTTGAAGATAAAGACGGTTATTTGAAAACAATTTTTTTACATCCAAAGATACTCAATCATTGAAATTGCGCACCTTTACCTGTTTTCTGTATTTTGCATAGATAGTGTTATTTTGAGTCAGAGCAGCCTCCGTGGCGTAATGGTTGTGACTACTGCCCGTAGTCCAGAGTTCCCGAGTTCAACTCACGGCTGGGGCAGACTTTTCGAAGAAAATTCTGTTCCATCCAAACACGTGAGGCTGCCATTTCCGGCCCTACCCAGGCTGGGTGAGGTTAATGTGGGTAGCTGGTACGATTCCCAGCGAATGGAGGGTAAAACCCCCGTCCTAATCCAGGACGTTAAATCAAATAAAATCGTTGGCGTTAGGAAGGGCATCCAGCCGTAAAAAATGTGCCAAAACCAATCAACCTCAACCATGAGGTTGAACAACGTCGACCCTGCTTGAGCGGGATAAGACAGAGTAAAAGAAGAAGAAGAAGAAGAAGAAGTGTTATTTTGAGTCAGCAAAACGCTGAAAAGGCTAATTTGAGTCAGATTAAAGGCTAATTTGAGTCAGATTGCTTAACATTTTACAAAAGGTCCTGAATTGTCACCATAATTAGGTACAACTTCCACATTGCAAATTTTGGACAAAAGAACATTCTGGTGATAACTGGTGGAGATTGAAGTAAAGTTTTCAGAAAATCGCTTCATAACACTTACCACATCGATTTCAATTTCTTGAATCTGAAACCGCAGGATTATGGTCCAGATCAGTCCCAGGATAAGCCTAGGATTGCCGTCCACTATGTCTTCTGCTCCTATACTTTCTAATCTGACCTGAAATTTTATTGGATGAGAAGAAACTTTTCTTAGGACACGTCCATCAAGTATTGATATACAGCAGTTTTTTGTTGTTGTGGAAAATAGATTTTTTTACTGTGTATCCAAACGAAGAATGCAAGCTATAGGTTTACTTTTCAATTAGAAGTTAATGATCTCAGAATCTAACGCGACAGGTGGATCGTAATACTTGGAAGATTTTAAAACATTGATCGAGAGAAACTGACAGGAGGATAGGTTCAGATCCTTTCCTGGGGTGGATGAAATAGCGAAATAAGGGGAATATACAAAGTTTTCATCAGTTAGATTCTGTTTAATATCCCTCATAGAGAAAGAATTATTTCATCATTTTTTTTTTTTTTTTTTTTTTTTTTAAAGGCCTCCATAGCTCAATAATTACCTCACTGGGTAAACTGTAATGCTGTGATATATATACAGGGTGATTCAGAAAAGTACCGTCAAACGTTAACCACATATTCTATGGGCTAGTTAAGGAGGGGTCAACTCTATAAAAGAAAGTGCGCAAATGCCTCCTAACGGAGGTAGACGCCCCTTAAGGTGTTTTTAAACAATCGAAATTTTCATTTTACGGCTTACCTATTTAAGATATCGCAATGTGGTAAAAAAATCACTCTCAATACTAGATAGCACCTTTCTTTTGGCACAAAATTTAACACCATTTCAATGTCAGGGGCGGTCTCAGGAGGGTCAGATGGTAGAAAAAAGGTTCTAACTTTTTAGTCGTTGCTTGTAATTGAATTTGGTTTTCACCATTTTAAAACCTATGTCATTGTCTACAAAAATGGTCTGAATAATTTTTTTCTCAAACCAACACAAACGCTTGAAAATTGTAATTGAAGGGCTTAAGCCGAAATAAGATTTACAGCAAATGTTCCACATGGGCTCCTCTGGCTTCAATGCAGACCTCCATACGCCTTCGAAAAGATTGACGAACACGTTCAAATATTCCTCTTATTACATCCATTGTTAAATAATGAATTGGCTGAAAATTCTTGTTCTAAAATTGTATGCTAGTTGCATAGGTTTCAAAACTTAATGTGGTTTTAAAATCTTCAATTTCAATTTTCAAGCTTTTGTGTTAATTTGAGGGAAAATTAATTCAGACCATTTTTTTAGACAATGACATAGGTTTTAAAATGGTGAAAACCAAATTCAGTTACAAGCAACGACTAAAAAGTTAGAACCTTTTTTCTTCCATCTGACCCTCCTCAAACCGCCCCTGAAATTGGAATGCTGTTAAATTGTATGCCAAAAGAAAGGTTTCATCTAGTATTGAGAGTGATTTTTTTACCATATTGCGATATCCCAAATAGGTAAGCCGTAAAATGAAAATTTCGATTGTTTAAAAACACCTTAAGGGGCGTGTATCTCCGTTAGGAGGCATTTGCGCACTTTCTTTTATAGAGTTGACCCCTCTTTAACTAGCCCATAGAATATGGGTTAACGTTTGACGGTACTTTTCTGAATCACCCTGTATACATATACACTAAAATTGTGGCGAAACATAACAAAGTGGAAAAAGGAGTCGCTTACTTTGGTATGGAGAAAAGCTAAGCTTTTGTTAACGTTTTCCACCTTGTGGACCCTCATCTTTCCGTTGTTGGGTTTTGCTAGCTTTTCGCCGGAAATGATTTCCAGCAGTTTGAGGAGCTTTTTTCCGTCGGCGAGATCTGTGAAAAGATCTTCCACCTCCATTCGGGCCTGGAAAAAGGAAATAGAAAATCAATTAGAAAATGGACCCACCTTTGAATCTTAAAATAAGTTTTTTGTTTATTGAACTCGGGATGTTAACTGTATGGGGTTGATTTCCCCAAGTCAGTACCTGTGCAGTTTATTGTAAATAAAAAAGTTCTATTATTGTACTTTAAGTGCGTGTGAGCAACCATGCTAGGAGATATTTAGTAAGTATACGAATACGATATGCATCATCAAGTGGTACTCTTGAACCATGGGTCTCAGGTAACTCTGGTTCGAACTCTGAGCTCGCCAAAAAAATAATTAACGGAAATGTCCAATGAGTTTTTGTGCAGTCAGACTCTATCTACAGGAACCCTCTCAAGGCAGCTCGAGAAACCATCAATGTCAACCGAGTTAACTACGGTAGATCTCCAGATTCTCTTGAGATAACTGGAGGCTCCATTGAATCCAGTTAACTAGGCTTACCCATTGTCCTGCAGGATGCAGTGTATGCAGTTCCACAGTTTTTCTTGACAAAGTAGACGAAAAGGAGATAGAGGAGAACAGAAGGATCAAGGATAAATACCTGTTGGACACAGGAAGATTCTGTGTGAGGAATAAACCAACACAGGAATGATATTGAAATCAGGTATATAGGATTAAGGCATGCATAAAGGGGAGAAAAGGTGGGTGGAGTACGACTACATTGAAAAATAAGGAAAGTAATACTTTAACTCTTTTTATCATTCTGTGGGTCCTGTCCTGTGAAAACACGTTTTATGATGCCTTTCATGTCTTTGGAAAGGCAGATACGACTCGTGAGGTTACCCTTAAAGATATTCTATTGCCAGTTGGAAGAACTTCGAAATAAAACATACCCTTTTGGGGAACTATTATCTTCAAAAGATTTGTTCCATATAAATTTTTTATCACCAATATGCTTTAACTTAGTTTGTAGGAAGGCTAGAAAGCCGTTTTCATTGAACACCACCCTCTCTCTCTCTTTCTCTCTCTCTCTCTCTCACTCTCTCTCTCACTCTCACTCTCTCTCTCTCTCTATCTCTCTCTCTCTCTCTCTCTCTCTCTCTCTCTCTCTCTCTCTCTCCTCTCTCTCTCTCTCTCTCTCTCTCTCTCTCTCAAAAAAAAATCACTCGAGGTTGCTCAACATTACATCACGTTTTAAAAACATTTCATGTTTCTAAAAAGTATTGTTCTAGGTATTACAAAAAAAACTTATCGGCGTTTCCTAATATTAAATCATTTGGATCTAGTACACAATTTCACTATATTATGCGTCTTAAATTTGCTATATCAATCTCAAGTTTCAAGTATCTAGGACGTATTAATCCGGCACAAAAGTTTTCTCTCCTTCTCGGCAAACAATCCCTGGATGTCACCGTCGTTGCTAACCTTTGGGGTTATCAAAATACATCCTCTCAAAATTTACAACAAGAAAACAAAATTTCAACTTTCTAGAATATACTGTTCAGGCTTCTACCCATAACACATATTGTAGAAGAGGAGGAATTTATGTAACCTTGGCATTCAGTCACTAGAAATTGCATAGTGAGTATGCGTATAGTCTACAGAATGTATACTGGTATAGATTATGTACATTGATCAAGCAGAAGGTATAGACAGAACATGGGAACGGCACTCTGTGTACAGGCAATATATTAGGCATACACAAACACACCTACCTATTATTCGTCTAACAGATACGGCAGATACCTCAACAACTCTTGCGGAAGAAAATATTGAACGCGGGCAATGATATAGGTACTATTGCTGTGCTTATTTGACTTCTGTCGGCTTGGAGTAAGCATTTATAAAACGGTTGTATAGAACGGTATGCGCATGGAAACTTGCTATTCTCAAGGCTACAATACTTCGATATCTACAGATATGCTAGAAATAGAATAATCTTTAAAGTCCAAAATTGGTTAAGATCTTGTAAAGATACCTTTTTCTTTGGAGATTTTTTTTTTGTTTAACATTGTCTTTCTTCATTTTGAAAGAACAATTTAGGTCTAAACTTTCAACTCATCAAATTCACACTATGAAATCGTCATTTCTTTCATACATACGATTGGTTCATCAAATATCAGGTTATGGTTCTCAAAAAAAGAAGAATTGTGTCTAATTGAAATAAGTTCGGTTTGAAACGACTATTAAATATTTTTTTAAACTCCCTCAGTAGTTATTTTTTTTTGGGTAGGACCATCATTTCCCACTTTGACTCACAATTTTGATTGATTTTTTTTCATTTATTTTATTAATCAATCTCCATTGAAAAGTTAATTTAAATTTAACCTTGTTTGTATTAAGGGGTAGAATAATTAGGATTTGAGCTTATGACGCATGTTGCGTATAATATTTGTTGGTAGCTAATGTCACTCTATGACTTGTCAGGCCGGAGCTTTACCGTACTTCCTAGACAAGGAGCTTAGCTCTACTTTTTTCAGCCAAGCTTTGGTAACGCTGATAAAATTGAAGGATATCTCAAAACATAACCGTGAGTATAATCTAACAATGCGAGTCCAAATTTTCATTGTTTATTGTTAGCCTGACATTTCAAGGGCATCGAAATCAGGCGAGTAGATAGAACCAGAGACAGGAAGTTAGGCAGGGTTAATGGATATGTAGTTCGATTCGTGATGACTTAAATGTGTTCACCAAAAAAAATGCACGATAAAGTTAGTGTAAGAGACATGTTTATTACCAGTTCATTAAGATTTTTTTCGATAACTCCTATGTTGAAATTTTTGCGATAGCTAAAACCGCCGAAATTCAAGAAATTGTTCCAGTAGCGTATTTGTCACAGTCTGAGATTAAATGTCAAATTTAATTACTCTGCTCATTCTCTTTTTTTGAGATAAATATCAATAATAATGTACTCGTCAAGGGGTTGGACATAAAATTTGAAGAAAAAGAAGTAAGATGACTGTATGGAGGTTTGAACGGGGGATTGAGGCTATTGCCAGCAGGTGCCCCTTTCAAAATCGTTCCAGTAGCGTATTTGGCAGTTGGATGATTAATTACCTCTTATCCTTTTAAAAAAAAAGAAAAAAAAAGGGGTTGAACCCTTGGCCCTTCAGCCCGCGCCTGACAGAAAACCGTATAGATGCGACAATCTATAATTCTGACGTCACGTACTGCTACGGACAATCTCATTGAGATTCTCTTTTTTTTCAATTGGAAATGTGTTAAAACCTCATTACCACAAGATGAGAGTAGGTTCTAGCATCATGGGGCTATCAATGTTACGGCTTGAGATTCCATCTTGGCGACACAGAATCACAGTTATCATTTATTTAAGTTCATTAGGTTTTTTTCTAACTTTTAGAACAAAATGTTTAGAATGTACTGTGAAAGTATAGTTCTAGAAAAGTATGAATGACCCCCCTCTTCAAAGAAGTATGTATTTCATTAACTCTATTAAAACCTATTTTTTTTTACCTCATAATAAAATTACAAAATTATTTATCATTTGACCTCAAACTAATAAAAATTTCATGTATCTAAATTTACGGACCTTCCAAACTACTTATCATGGAACATTTCCATGGAGTATTGATTTTATTTTATACCTTCTGAAGAAATGAGTTCATCCATTTTGTGAAGGTTTTCTTCTGAATGTGGAGTCTCTCCTCTTGGAGAGCTTTTATCCTGCCTTGTTCAAACTTGAGCACGTCTTCTCTTTGAGTCATGTTGTCTTCCCCTCCGTATTCATACTGCAGTTCTGTGGAAAACACAAGTCAAGTGAACATAAATAATCAGGCTGTCATATTATAGTCATACTAAGCTACTGGTCCACATTAGAGTGCACGCAGGCTGTTTTTCCGTTTGACTTCATCTATATCCAAGCGCCTGAAAAGTGATGTAACTTCTGACACATCTATAATAGAAAAAATTATCAGATTTTTTTTTTTAATAAAGAAAACAATGTAAAGACTATTTACCCCCAATACAATGTTCATACAGGAATAATCACCGCAAATCCAGGAAAGAAAAATGAAAACTTTCGAAACGCAGTATTAAACAGGTATTTTTAAACATCTGTTTATATTTAATCTTTTTTTTCGTCATGCCTTAGGTCATATTAAAATAGAAATTTTAAACAAACTCAGTGCACTTTTTATTTTTTTATATTTTTAGTTTTTTCCTTCAGAATACAAAATACAAGTACCTAAAGATTTTGATTTTTCTATGACATGCATGAGGAAAAAAAGATTAAATTAACAATACTGGAGAAGTTTTAAAACACCTGTAAACCTGTTTCGCAAGTTTTCATTTTTCTTTCCTAGAGTTTCTATGATTTTTCCTGGATAAACCTTGTATCCTTATACTCTTCTGAAAACTTTATCTACAAAAGAAGTTATTTCAAATTTCAGTCAGGAGTTGAAGAAAAAAATGCCTACGTGCGCTCTAATTTTGACCATCAGTGTATTATAGAATACTCTCCAAGGAATGCCCGACCTCAGTAGCTGAATCAGTAAGGCGACGTACTTGTAAACTGGAGGTCGATGGCTCGAGTCTCATGAATATCTATTATTTAGCAAGAGCAGCTTGAGTAATTGTCATATCACGATTGTGATTAACACAAATGGTAATGAATGGAATAGGAATTTCATTCAGAGATGCAAGACCTGTGCATGGCCAGTACAAAAACGAAAGCTGGAGTAATAAGATGTGGAGAGATTGAAGAAGAGAGTAATAGGATGCACGCCGAGCATGATTTTTTATCGCAGTGAGACTATAGGTATATAGCAAAGTCTGTTTAGACTGGAGATGAATGCAGAAAACAGCTGTATGAAACATGATACATACATGACAAATGTAAACCGACCTCAGTAGCTTGATCGATAAGGCAGCGGACTTGTAACATGGAGGTCGGTGGTTCAAGCCCCGGTTTCAGCGTAGATTTAGTAAAGCGAGTTTGAGTAGTTGTGATATCACGATAATGATTAACACAAATATGATAACTATTAAACTACATGACAAAAGTAGAAGTCATTTAGAACATGGGAAGTGAGTTTCATGATGATTTTTCCTTCCGAGGGCTTGGGGGCTGATTTTTTGTTGTTGTTGTTGTTCTTTTGACGGTAAGATTTTGGACGTGATTTTCATCTAGTCTTGTGATTGTAAATACACAAATATTGTGTTTTTATTCATCAAAACAAAATTTCGTGATTTTGTAAAAGTACAGAATAACTTACGACAAAATCAGTATACATGGAAATAAAATTGACGAACAGGAAGTGGTTAGATTTTTGTGTGACTCAGTGTACCGTACCTCCTATTTGCAAAAATTTCAGTCTCCGGAGAGAGAATACGTCACTGCCGTCACATAGGAATAGCTTGTATTCAAGAGATATGGTAATGATTGCTAATGAGAAGTATACTAATCAGTTAGCGCGTAGTTTTTGCTTTTCAAGTATAGATGTGCACCTACACATTCTACACAATTAAGTATCGTGGTGTGCTCAGAGATGATATTCATCATTTTTTGTCTGTATTTTTTACAAAACCCAAGAACTGTGAGTGAATCCACTCTCCATCCATTAAGCGAATCTAGCAATAGTTTTAATTGATAAGGAGATTCTTCCAAACGTTCAGTTCTCTTTAAAAAATATAATAATAATAAAATAATAACAGTAGGTTTTATAGTTACAAACTCTGTAGTAAGCTCATGTCTCCTAACCATTAAACGTATTCCTGAATAGAAATTTTAACCTAAACCGTTTATAGCCTAAACCGTTCAAAAATTAACTTGTGGCAGATAGCACACAGCGAACGAAATTAGAAGGATTTTTACAGAACCTCAGAAGATTGATCGATTATGCGGCTAACTCGTAACCTGAGGATCGGTGGTTCGAGTCCAAGCACGACCAAAACTTACTAAAGCGAGTTTGACTCATTGTGACTTCACGATTGTGATTAACACAAATATGATCACTTTAACTTATTATTTTGTTCAAATCTGAAGGGGTTTTCATCTCATTAGTTTTGCAAACATCTTGGAAGTACAATAAGAAAATACTCTCTACAGCGACTGTTATCGATCAGCCTGAAACCTTGGAGTCTACTACGTTCATTTCAATTGAAAGGTTTCATCAAAACAGGTCACATGCTAGTTGGGCATACGTTTTCCTCTTTACAATACCCTTGTTGTTATGAACAGGGAACGTGTATGACTGTACATGTAGTAAATAAATCACACTGAGGTCCTTAGGTTAGAAACACGGTTAGTTGACGATACTTAACTTCAAAAAATGAAATCGAAATTATTTATGTTTAAACACAAAAATGTTAGCGACAGTAAGTTATAATAAAACACAATTAATTTAATTAATGCACAATTCAGGCAAAATCAGTCACACGTGACGCTAAAAAACACACAATTAATTTGATAAGTCTGGTTGGTGAATCTTTCAGCATTAGTTTGGGGATCAACGAATGAAAATCATGTTCAAACACCAAATTATCCCTTACCGAAAAGCTCCAGCCTTTCATAATGCAGTCTAAAGTTGTCACTCAGGTAGAACTCCATTTTAAGTTACGTCACAGATGATGTCGAAACTGGCGATCATTAAAGGAAGTAAAAATGAAATTTAAAGTTTTATTAAGTAACTTGTACATGTGCATTATACCTAAGGAAACTACTTGAATTTTCCTGGAAGTGAATTGGATACCTAATCAAGAATTTTACTTGATCAGAAATGTAAATCTATAGATCTCTATACCTATTAATCAATTTAGACCCATCATTGTCAACGAGAGCACCTTTTCTGAAAACCCACCTGACGAAATGGAGTCAATTTTACATTTTTCTACCACTTTGTAGAATATTTACGTACTATATAAATATTTAATGAATATACACACCTGAAATAATTATTTGTGTGTGTATATTTATTTTAGATTCAAATGCATATGAACTCTATCATTGCATTAACAATTACATAACATAGCTCCATGATGCGACTATGGACAAAGTTTCAAATGAACATAATTACTTGGATTACTCCTCTACACAGAAATGTGTTGGTGTATGGTCATTGACTACAGAATGTACACAAGTACAGCATTGTTTTCTATTGCATCACAGTTCGATTCATTTTTTTCTCGACTCAAGAGTTCTATGGCTATCTTGGGTTCGTGTGGACTTGGAATATACTCGATTTGTTGAGCTAAGGCTCAAGGTCTGACACGACTTTTCCAATACATTTCACTCATAAAACGTAACTTAAGTATCTCTGGTCCGTACGACACGGTTAAGACTTGAGCACGATAGCTTTAATCTAAAGTGAGTGTTGTGACACAGGCAAGTGATTCCGAAATGATCGCAGAAGTAAGTATATTAGAGAGTCCGGTGATAAAGTGACCGCAGTGAGTCAATTCAAACTCTTTCAAGAAGTATCATAACTATCGCAAAATATTACTTAAAAGTGAATCAATTAGTCATTAGTCATTACTAATGATTGCTTTGAAGTTGGGTACTTTCAAAAAGTATTAAAAACCTTTTGTTGATAAGAGGATTAAAATCAATTGGTCCAGAACGAACTACCTGTAATGGTTCTGCAAAAAGTTCATAGGGAAATTCCGATCTTCATTCTCGAATTGACAAGTTTTTCTGCAGATACTCGTAAAAGGAACTAATGTACGAAAGCTCGTTTTAAAAAAAAACCACGTTCTTGCTCTTTTTTAAAACACCCTGAGTAGGTATTATTCTTGTTATTATTAGTTTGTTGTTATAAAAATTTATTGCAAAACTATAACTATTAGCAATGGGCACGTTTGTTCGGTGAATAATTAATAAATGAGTCACAGTAAAAAATGATTACCTACTAAATATATTTATGAGTTATGAGTGACACATAAAAAAAGAAAACTGATCCTATGACAGATTAAACAAAGAGGCACTCTTAAATTGCTTGAGGAAACTGATCTGGCATTTATATTATAAAGGATACGTGCATTTATATGTATTATAAATATTATAAAGGATATCCTTCAATTCTCAAAGACATAAAGGATAATGAATAATTTCTTAGTTAAATGTTCCCACAGTAAGAGATATAAAACTCAAGATTTGACAAATCGATCCGATTGAATCAACATTAAAAAAGTTTTAAAACTAGAAACGTTGTATTTATTTTGTAAACGTAAAAAACACTCACAAACATCATATTCCGACAAAGAGTGAAATATCCCGTCTACCGACTCAGTGGATTTTTGAAAGCATGTGTGATTGTGAGTGCCAATAATAGAATTCGGGAGCATTATTTCTGTAAATCATACTCCGTACACGTATGGGGAGACATCCTGCCGTGAGAGTGGGGAAGAGAGGATTTCTTGACAGCAACGTGAGGTAATCTTAAAATACGACACCCGAGATGGACACCAAACACTTCCAGAGAGATTGCTGGATAAACATGAAATTGCAAGTACAATACAATACCTACTCTGTTAATCCTGCAAGAATGAGACTAAAGAGTCCCTTTACTCTCTCTCACAGTCTAAGACAAAGTAGGTATCCCAACCTCAACTGTTTCATGGTTTGAAAAAACGCGAAATCTGTATAGTTGAACCTTCCAATAATAAAGGACATTCCATTTAAAAAAATACAAAATACATCTTGATAGTTCAAATAAGTCAAGGACCCTTGCGCCTCTGAACAAGGAAACAAGCCCCCAAAACACTGGGTGCAGTAGAGTACCCTCCTCTTCATTTCAAGGCTAACCTAATGTATTGCCGCTTTTAAATTTCCAATCTTCTCCACCATCAATACCATTATTTTAACAATATCCCTCTACAATCGAATTCCTTCTTTGCACATCGAAACGAAAAATTCAATTGCAAAACCGCAACCATCTCATCTTCCAACATATGATGTTTATTCGCATGCCCTTCCCTATTGGTTGCCGCACCCAACTCTCTTTCCAACATCTGCACATTTGAATATAGACTATCTGTACATGTGACGTCCCGAATGAGATTTTCCTCATTTGTCCATGGTATTATTGTGATGCCATCAGGTTTTGGATTTAAATCCTGAGCTCAATCAAAAAGTTCTAAATGGCAAGCACTCGGGTCTTCCAAGTCCATTTTGCATCCTAAAGGGGACTCTAACTCTAAAGTGGACCTGTCAATCAAATCGACGAAGCACTGAAACATCCACAGGTCAAATCTTGCTTCAAAACATTGTTCATAGGAAACTGTCGCGAATATCGTCTCAAACACATTTTATTATTATAATTAAAGTTTATGAAAAAACTTTTCGATGGTTAGTTAGTTTTCAGTGCCAAAACGTTTTAGGGTCCAGTCCATAGAGGCTACAAAGATAGTTCCAGAGTTTCGTGCAAAGCCTTTATACTGTACCAAGTATACCTTACACTCTGCCGTGCTGTCTCTTTTTTTTGTATAGGGCGTTCTTTATACCTCGGCCGAGGTGTTTGATGTACATGTAGATTATCTTTACTGATGAGCTTCGTAGGTACATACCAGAACATCTGTTTCGGCCTCACCAACTGAATGCAGTCCACAAATTGTCTTTTAATCGCACAAAAAAGTTGATACAGTGAATATTAATTTTGCAAGCTATTAATTGCGAATTTAATAACAAAATTACTAAGTTCCTATATGGATTCTTTTACAAAGACCATTTTGTTATTAGGTAGGAAAATCGAAAATGCTTAAGTTATTGAATGTTATCCAAGCCGATGAAAACTATTTTATGATGTCCACAACCTGGTTCCAGGACAGAGTCAAACGGTAGTCACCGTATCACACTCGGCTAACACACGGGTGCCTAGGGTTCGAATACCGGAGGGTTCAGAAAATTACTGCTATGCAATTTAGATATTACGCGGTACACTCATAGTTTCTGAGGAAAAATGAGTAGCTACATTGATTTGAGTAGCGACGTAATTATGAAGTCCTAAAACTTGGTGTTATACACTAAAGTTTTAATTTTTATAATAACACAAAAGAACACTGATTTAATATCTATTTATTTCATCAATGAGGTCAAACTCGTTTGATCCAAAAAAGTCAAAGAAATAGGATCGGTTTCACACATTGAAATATTCACAGCGCAGTACTGACGGAACTAGTAAGACGATAATAATCGCAATACACGACACTTGAAACATTTGAGTGAGGTGTTGGTTTTTTTATCGCGGGAACTCAAGATTAGAGAAGAATGTGGAAAATAAAAAATAGCGACAACACGATAAGAAATGCTGTAATTTAATATTGTATGACGGAACACTTGTTCTATAAAATACGATAACTCTGCTCACCATATTGATAAGGAAATATTTGAAAAACACCTGGAGCGACGAAAAACAGGAGCTTTATAGATCGCCATAATATAAAACCCACTGGTCAATCCAATGCGTTGAGGTATAGGTTTTTAAACTATGATAAATCATATAGATGACTATTTAAGTGAACGCTTAGAAAATTCAATCAACTCAAGTACTGAGAATGTGTATTGTGTATCCCTTACACAAAAACTAAGGTGAAGATGTGACAAAGATTTTGCTAACTTGGTCAGAAATATACAGGGAGTGGCATGTCTGGAACACTAATAATAATACTTATTACTTACGTACGTTTGTAGATGGCACTGTGAAACTGCTTGGATCATACCAATCAATACAAAATGAATCGAAATAATTTGAAGACAAAAACACTTGGCTTATAATACAGGGTGGGGCAAAAGTCTGGAAACCCCTGAATAACTTTCGAATGGCTTCTTCGGTATAATTAAAATTTTGTACGGTAAAGCGGGCTAATAGGACCTTCTTTAAGAGTCGGGTCGATTTTTGTTACCGGCCCCCATTTCGGGGCCAGGGGGGCCAACTTCATTTTTTTTAAATACGAACCCCCACCTTGCGATACATTTTTGAAAAGGTCTTTAAAAAACAAATACATTGGTGCAAATTTTATTTTTTAAATATTAACTGTTTGCAAATGGCGTCCAACTTTCTGTATGCAGTAAAGTCTGGAAACCCCTGAATATCTTTCGAAATGGCTTTCTCAGTAAATTTAAAATTGTGTACGGTAATCCTTGGTAATTAGACCTTATATTAGAATGGGACCGATTTTTGACATTTTCATGTCTTTGCTCTGGCACATAACCAAAATTATGTGACGAAATTATGTAACGATATTATGTAACGATATTATGTAACGATATTATGTAACGATATTATGTAACGAAATATCGAATTGTAAAGGGAGAGAAGTCTTCTAATATCGGATATCGATATTATGGTTTCGATATTATCGATATACCTAATATCGATATTTTCGTTTCGATATTGCAACCCTAAGAGAAGAGGGAAAGTGTGTGTCATGCGCACAATACGAAATTTGGTCAGTTGGGTTTTGGACCTTGAATAGTAAAGATGAAAATGTCGAAATGGTTGCAGACTCGTATGCAAGCGTTTTTTTTAAACAAAAATTTAACATCGCTTTCAACTGCATGGTCATATCAGTAGTCACCGTGGCAGAGTGAGTTAGCGCGCTAGACATTGTACGCATGGTGGCCTGGGTTCGATTCCCAGCGGGCAGTAAATTTTTGTAATATTTTTTTTTATCGGCCCCCATGTCGGGGCCAGGGAGGCCAACTTCATTTTTTTAAATACAAAACCCCACCTTGCGATACATTTTTGGAAAGGTCTAATTACCCCGACTTACCGTGCACAATTTTAAATTTACTGAGAAAGCCCTTTCAAAAGGTATTTAGGGGTTTCCAGACTTTACTGCATACACAAAGTTGGACGCCATTTGCAAACAGTTAATATTAAAAAAATAAAATTTGCACCAATGTATTTCTTTTTTAAAGACCTTTCCAAAAATGTATCGCAAGGTGGGGGTTCGTATTTAAAAAAATGAAGTTGGCCCCCCTGGCCCCGACATGGGGACCGGTAAACAAAAATCGACCCCACTCTAAAAGAAGGTCTTATTTGCCCGGTTTACCGTACAAAATTTTAATTTTACCGAAGAAGCCATTCGAAAGTTATTCAGGGTTTCCAGACTTTTGCCCCACCCTGTATATTGTTAAATGTTTTGAAAATGGAAAACGCCACTAACGATGAATTACTTTTACTATTCCAAAATAATTTCAGCAAGAATGCAAAAAGTGCCTGATGAGATCCTCTTTATTATAATTTTCAGTAGAAATGTGTGAGCCGTGAGATCACAAGCAGACAAATTTTCTTTGAGTTTTCTAAAATAATATTTTACACTTTTTTAACTGCTCTTCAGTCCTACAACGGTAGTGAATTTTTTTAATTATAATTTTTAACAGTAGGAAGTAGGAGTGCCAGAATCAAATTAATAACCTCCACCATGTGGAAAAAGAATAACAAAAATGTCGACCCTCACCTTACTTGCTGAGTGGGGAAAAAACACGTAGTAAAAGAAGATGAAATACTCAAGAACAACAAATAAATCAGCAGAGTTCGAGTTAACGCCGAATTATATGGACGCCCAAGATCCTATATCTAGGCTCCTTTTATGTCCATTGATTTTCCGGCCGGATCTCAGGCCAAATTATGAAATAGGATTAGAACATAGAGTATCCAGACCGTCCCTCAAGTCGGAGTAAACTGGGCTGTGATTGGTTGAAACTCCAGCTTGAGGGACGGTCTGGCTTATCTTTGATGTAATTCTATTTTATAATTCGGCCCTTCCTGTGAGAGAGATGGTGAAGGGAAAGGGTTGGGTGGAAGAGATTGCCATAGGCAATAACCCCGCCCTTTAGTTAGGACTTATGTTTTCATATATTTTCTATTCTTTTTCATTTTCATTGTATATATTGTTTCCGTTTTTTTCATTGTTAAATTAATTATTTGTATGTACATAATGTCCATTTATACCTAATAAAGCGTTGTATAATAATAATAATAATAATGGGCCTTGGGACGGAACAGGTGAGTCCATACTATGATTGATAACAGACTGAGGTGTGAAGTAGGCGGCAGCCGTATCTTGTGTGTACATATAGTGGGCGGGGCTTTGTTAGGTGTGCTACTTCTCATAGAAACAGAAGAGCTACGAATAAGAGAAACGAAGGTGTCATCACTGTGTGACACAAAAATGGTTGATTGTCGAAAGAAGAGGTATACTTATGTGTAAGTAGCTTTTAAAACTAATAAGCATGGTCTGAAATCTCACACAGAAACGAGCTAATTACTTTACATGTATTCTCAACATTCTAAAATATACCCATTTTACTCCACGTCAGGAGAACAAGAATTCTACAGAAACTAAAAACAATAAACAACTTCTACAAAATGTCCCTTACAATAAACAACACAAAAGTTCACTTACGGAAGGTTTGAAGGAGGTTTGAATTGAGAATACATGTAAAGTAGCTTGTTTCTGTGTGATTTCAGACAATGCCTCAGAGGAGTTCATTAGCCACAATTGGATGCACAATAGCTTAATTTGTTTTATAAATTTATAAAGAAATATTTGGCATCTTGATAGAAAACTATCAGGATGCCAAATTAGTGAGCTAGTTATTCATATTGAAATGAAATGAAAATTGTAAAGAAATTATTTCACTTGTCTACTATTGGTTGTAGCCAAACTGTTGGCATAGAGGGGACTACCTATCTTGCACTGACCTATAACGCACTAACGCACTACTTATAATTCAAGGCTGGCTATGAGATATTTTTATTTTATTTTAATGCTATGAGCCCATGAACATGTAAGTTGAAGAATACTGTGCATTACTTGAATTTTAGCACTCTGATACCGAATGGAGTGAATTCCAACTGTCTTGCTGGAGGATGTCAAACAGATACGGTTGAACCCATGTCAGGCCAAAAGACAGTAACACAAATTATTGGCGCTCTTAACAAGATTCGTGTTGAGAAGGGCATCCAAGCCAGTAAATGTGGAAGTAGGAGGAGTGCCAGAACCAACTAAACTATACCATGAGAAAGATCTTGACTAACGTCGATCCCAAGGTGGTTTGGGAAAAGGCAAAGTGAAAGAAGAAGAAGAAGATGGTTTGGACTCTAAAATAATGAGTGCACTACAAAAAAGCTAATGCAACATGCTTGGGATGCTTAAAATAATACTAACTAACTTACTGGTAAAGTCTCGAACCATCTAGATTCGGGACCAGGGGCTGATTTGGTTCAGAATCAAAATTCTGACTGAGCGGAGCATAGAATCTATCCCTCAAAAAGATCCCTGTAACAAGAATAATGAAGATTGGCTAGAATGTTTCTGAATTATAAGAATAGAGTTTATTCCTCAAAATGATGCGTGTAAAAAGAATAATTAAAATTGGCTAGAATGTATTTCGTACACCCAACTCAGAAGATCAGTGACCGATAAAGACAAAGCATTAAATTCATTGAATGTTGTCTTTTTGAACCACCCCAAACAAAAACATGAAAATCTCTAAAAGAAAGAAGTCTTTTAATGGGAAAATGTCCATCGAGAACTAAACAAAATGAATATGTATTGTATATCTAAAACACTTATGTCGTATACAGCTACTAACTTTTAGTAGAAAACGGTAAGTACGTTCAATATCAGCTTTTCACATAATTACATCACTCTTTGATGGAACCGATTGTTTCGAACTTTTAGTTGGTTCAAAAGTTTCTGTTCTTTGTGGAGAACCCTGTATTTAAATATTTGTGCTGACTCGAAATCTCTGCCAATCCCCGGTAAGTCGAAAATCCTTCCTTGCGAGATCCTTGTCGAACTTAGCTCCTTATTCGAAATCCTAATATCTCGAAACTTCCGAAAACTCGAAATGACGCTTCTGTCCCTTGAATTTCGAGTTAGCGGGCTTCTACTGTATATTATGTAGAACAGAGTAAAGTGTTGTGATAATGATGTTTACTGTTAGAATTTCTTAATGGCGGCTAATACTAGAAAGTCCCACTATGACAACAATGGTCTCATTTTTTGTTTCAGATTCAATAATTTCACAATGTAAATTTGCAAGCAAATACAGAGCCAAATTAGATTAAATGCCGGTGCAATGGTCGGGAATCAAACCCACGACTCCCCATTCTCAGGAGAATCGCGCCATATCACTCGTCCAACACGGCATGTTATTAGCGACCGGTTCTCATTAATTCCGTAGCCAGTTATTTCCATATTTCATCGGAGAAAGTACCTGGATTCTAGCGGAGTTGGAAATTTGAATCAGAGTTCCAGCGGTCGCTGGTGAATACACCTGTAGCCACGTCATACCTGACTAGCAGAGGTCACTTCTTACTGATTATAGACCAGGGTTGTCCAACATCTCCTCCGCTCGCACTGCCGGGCCGCATAATAAGCAAGGTTTACTTAGAGAGGTTTACTTAAGAGAAAGACAGTCTCAAGAAGAAAGTTTCTGGTTTTATTTATATTTTTACTTTAATTTTCCTATAGAAAAGAAAGTAATGTAATGACAAAAGTAATGATACGAAAGGAATCGATTCATATTAAATATGAATCGGTTCCTTTATAAATTTTATAGATGGAACATAGACATTGACGCACTGGACAAGGCCCGGTTGATCAAATATAAGAAAGGCCTCAGTCGTTTGATAATCTTATTAATAATTAACTCAAAAACGCCAAAATCAGCTTGTTTGTTCCATTGGCCAATTTATGAGGGGTCGACTTTTTCAAGTTTTAGGATACCTCTAACGATAACGCTATAACTTTTCGCCAGAAGTCACCCAAGTTCAAAATTGCAGCATCGCGATCGGCTGCTTTGATTTCAACTAAAATTCCGTATCCCATCTTACACAAGGCTTTACCAAAATTCAAGTCTTGTGTCTACTTACCAATTTTTTTGGCTTTAGACATTAAAATTCACACCTAAAACCATACTGTGATAAGCAAGTAGCACTAATCTATTAGTTGAGATTTAAGGAGTAAGACACTATTTGTTCTCACTGTGACCCTGCTGCTAATTGGACAATCCTTCATGTGACTCACAATTTAGACTGAGAAATACCTACCTCCCATAGAAATCTCAACTGCTAAAATCCATCAAAAATACAGAAAACAAATTTAAATAGAGATTGACAGATTGATCATTATTTCATAGGCATATACAATGCACAGAAATTTCATAGACATAGGGTGCACAGAAATGATTAATGATACCTGTTAATCAAATGGCATTTAGCGATATTTATTTCTTTAATGTTTATTATTTGTACCTAATAAGAAAAAAATATTTTTTACTTGCTTAAATGTTGCAGTGACCAGTGGCGGAATCATGGGCAAAAAAGAGATACTCGTAGGTACATGTTAGGATATTCAAGGAAAAGGAATAAGTTTTATAATTCTGTGCGACACACTAGCATATTATAACACAAGGAAACGCATTCCTTTTTTTTTACTTTCTTTATCTTATACCAAAGAAAGTGATGGAATCACCCGAAAAAATTAAATCTGTACCTACTACAGGTAATCAGCTTGTATGAATTAATCATAGAACCCATGAAAGTCATAACTGTTATCATCTTCCTCAAGAAGAAGCAATTCATGTGTTATGTCTTTCTTTTGGCATTCTAAAGCATCGAAACCCAACAGATGATTAAAGTTTGCTGATGATACTCGTGGTAATCATTTCACCTGCACAAGGCATGCATATTGCGGCGATGTTAAGATACGGTATGAGAATTACGCGGTCTTGGTTGAGTGGTGGGATCAAACGAGAACCCATTTCTAGAGTACAAGTTCTTGGAAGCTCGCTATCAGCGCTGTATGTATTAGTAATCTTAGATATTAGCTCACCAACATTATACTAGACCGGTTCGTTCTATGAACTATGACGAGCTGGAATTTGCTTTGGCAGTTATCTCAGCGAGAGACCGTCAAATTTTGGGGTTAGCAGCGCCGCTAACAAAAACTACCAGGGACGGACCAGCGAGAGCGACTTGACTGTCCCGGGTAAAATTATAGATGACTACCTGATACCTATACATGAGTATAATTAGATTATTATTGACAGAGTGGAGGAGAAGAATGCTGGATGGGGCATTGTGTACAAAGTTATCATATTTGTGTTAATCACTACTGTGACGTCAGAATTACTCAAACTCACACCGCAATTTTTTCCTGAACTTGGGACTCGAACCACTGACCTCCAGGTTACAAGTACGCCGCGTATATTTTGTTAATTACTATCGTGATATCACAACAATGATAACGATCAGCTTGAGGTAGAATCAAAAAAGATACCCAGAACTGAATGAGAAGAACGGTAAGTTTTCACTCCTACTTTAACCACTCCGAATTTCCGCTCCATATGGAAAATGGGAATTGGGGTTCTCGAGTTACAAGGGTGTGTACACAACTACACATATACATACTTACACACACGGACGTACACACAATCAATCAAACGAATCATTTTATAATTATGATAAGATAAAATTATTGCACTGTTTTATCACCTACATAGATAAGTTCTGAAATAATTTGCGTGATGAATGAAAAAGTCAAAGTGCGTTTTGTTATTCCTTTTCCTTTATTGATTCGCATTCCTCACATTGATGAAAAGTTAACACTGATAACCCTTTGGCACTGTATGTAAGGTAAGTAATAGTCACAGTTAATGAAATTACACAAGTGATGAAAGATGGAGGTGTAGACTTTATTAAACAAAACAATTTATTACAATTACGTATAAAATTAATAGATACTCAGTATAATTAATAATTAGTCACCGTAGCCGAGTTATGTAGCACACTAGGCTTGCATGCACGGTGACCTGGGTTCGATCCCCAGCAGGGTAGATTTTTTTTGCCCTATTTATATTTAGATGTCCGGAATGAGCTCATACCTCGTGGGGAAAAATGAATAACTATTTGTATGCAATGTACGAGTATGCATAGCCTCTGTGGCGTAACAGCGTAACGGTTGTGACTATTGCTCGTAGTCCACAGATCTTGAATTCGATTCCCGGTCAGAGTAGACTTTTCACACAGTAAATTCTGTTCCCTCCGTACACGTAAGCCTGGCATTTTCGGCCCTACCCAGGCTGGGTGAGGTTAATGTGGGTAGCTGGTGCGATTCCCAGCGGATCAAATAGAATCGTTGGCGTTAGGAAGGGCATCCAGCCATAAAAATGTGCCACAACCAAACAAACTCAACCATGAGGTTGAACAGTATTATATTAATCTTAATTTTTATCTATTTACCAACTGTAATATGTAATATTTTTAAGTGTGTATATTTTATAATGATATTGTAGGTATACCCTATCATACACGTAAATGCAATAGTATTATTGCTTGTGTATGCATAAAAAAATAATGCCGACCCTAAGTAGATTTGGGAAAAGGCAAAGTGAAAGAAGAAAAAGTATGCATAAATAATTAGCGACCAGTAGTATTAGGAGAAAAAATATGAATATTGAAACTTATGAAAACTAGAGATTCGTAATGCTTCGCTACCCACTAAAGTTGTCACATAATAACACAAAGAAACCAGATACCTATCTGGTACAGTTGAATCTCGCTAACTCGAAATCCGGATAGGTCGAAAATCCCTTTAATTCGAAAGTTCGTCCCTTGTCGAACATCGCTCCTTATTTGAAATCTCGATAGCTCGAAATGACGCTTCGGTCCCTTGAATTCCAAGTTAAGGGGACTACTGAATAAATAAATGGATTATCAAAATTATGTATTTCAAAAAATCTTCGACACGACTCACAAGTGTTTTTTTTTTACAATTGTCAGTTCCCTTCTGCTAAATTTTCAACATAACCAGGGCTTGAAACGCAACATCCACTGCACTAACCAAGGGCATTCAGCTAGCAATTCAATGGCCTTAAGACAAAACCCGGAGGTGTTTCGAAGCTGCATCAGCACTATTCTTACGAGTATCGACCGGAGGCCATGCTTTTGCACGGAATATTGTGAAACCACTTTCGTTTCCACTGATGACATAGATTGTACTTTTTTTTGCCTTTTATTTTAAATCGTACTATTTTGTATGCACTGTTCAGACCTGAAATATCACTAAAAGGAATTCATGCTCGTAGCTCATAGCTAACTTATTTCGCAAGAAGTACTGTATTTTTTTAAGTATTTAATTAATTTTAATTTGTTAATTGTAAAAACTACTTTAATAAAGAGGTGATATATTATTTTAAATGTTGGCAGAATGGGACTTGTTATCCTGAGCCGACATCGACAGTCTAAATTAAGAACTACAATACTTTATAATAATAATACTCTAGTGGAAGGTAAACACCAAACGAGGTTAATGCTCAGAGCATTTTCTAACACCTAACTCTCAGAGTTTTATTATTATGTGATCACAAACTCAAATTAATGAGGAAAAATTCATGTACTGGGTGGGATTCAAACCTAGCGCGTTAACCACTTGACTTACCAGTGCACCTTTAACCTATTTCACCGACCTCAGTAGCTTGATCGATAAGGCGGCGGACTAGTAACCTGGAGGTCGGTGGTTCGAGTCCCGGTTTCAGCATAGACTTAGTAAAGCAAGTTTGAGTAGTTGTGAAATCACGAAAGTGACTAACACAAAAGAAATATGATAACCTTTAACCTACTTCTCGATTTATTAAATTTAATACTTTTATAATTTCTTTATCTTGAAGAAAAGGAAGTAAATCAATAGTCTAATATTTTTATCAATTTTGTTAGTAATTCCTTTTGTTTGGTAAACATTTTTTTCCTCCTTGGCTCAGGTTCTACACACTGTGTATATTGAGGTCTGTTCTTATAGACTCAAGAGAGAAAGTTGTAAACTGAGGCTCTGGGCCGGTTCTTCTTTGGTCTTTATCTTCAGTCTTCACTAATTTCATTGAATTTATTTCAATCCAGATTGGACAAAGCAAGGATTCGACTATTAGGAAGAGAAGAGATACCACGTTCACATTTTATCAAAGAAGATTGAATTCAAGTTTACTGCTTGTCAAGGTCGGCAAAATGAAGTATTTTCAAAATACATAATTATGGGGTAAGACTTGTTTCAAAAATCTTTTTTAAGATAATATTGTTTTAATTAAAAACATATAAAAAAAGATAAAAAAAGTTTCTACATTATCTAGCTCTATCCTGGTAATGAAAATTAAAAATAACAATAATAGCGGCATACCTTAAAACATTTTAAAATGGTAAAAAATATTAATTGTAATGGTTAATACAAAGTTTAAAATAGTCAATCAATATGTAAAATCTGACCTTGAGTTTTACTAGAAGAAGAAAAGATGAAATTTAAAAAATAACTATAAATCTATCTATGTTTTAGACTCTTATATAAGAAGACAAAGGCTGTTCTAAATAATGTAGACATGCCAATCACTGAGCCATTAAGAGTTTGTTAAATACAATAATGTCCGTGGCTGGTGTCCTATTTGTATTTTTGAAAAATCCTTTCTTACTACACACCTTAATACCAAAAGGAAATTGTACAAAATTAGAAGTCATTTGGTCCAGCCGTTTCGGAATTCTGTTTATTATGAATGAATGTAAAAGGATTTTATATATTAAGATTAGAGAGCATTGGTTTGCCTTCCTCTTATAGGCTTCGACTATAGAAACTACAAAATCCCACCATCGCTTAAAATGTTTTCTCAAAAACATATCTAAAGAAAAGCACCAAAACCATTTTTTTAATTTTTTAATATCACGTCCAAGTTGACTGAATGTGTTCGTCCTATAGAGTCGAGAGCTATTCTCTTAGTAAGATATTCAAGATTATGCTGGAGAGTTCCCAGTACCTGAGTCTTGTAGCGAGATTCTTGCGAGTCTCAGTTTGCCTGTCGAGCAGTCACTACTCTGTGTGCCTATTCACGAATCGAGATATTCAGACACAGCTAGAGGCGTATGTGTTCATACTTTAACACTACTTTTAACCCTTCATTGTTAAATGCTACAGCGTACGAGATACGAAGATACCCATTATTCAACGGTGGAAAAAGCGACCATTATTATTATTATAAATTGGTTGGAGTTCCACAAGTGAAACACCAATTATCACATCAACCTCTATTAGATCTATTGTGACCAGGGTTTTAACGTCCAGATTTGAGATAGAGAGTCAGGACGGGGATTTTACCCTCCATTTGCTGTGAATCATACCAGCTACCTACTCACATTAACCTCACCCAGCCTGGGTAGGGCCGGAAATGCCAGTCTCACGTGTTTGTAAGGAACAGAATTTTAGAATAGTCTGCCCCGGGAGTCGAACTCGGGATCTCTGGACTGCGGAAGTAGTCACAAACGTAACGCCACGGAGGATGACAAAAAAAAAGCAATCACATAATTTTCGGCACTTTTTTTTCAACCCTCATACAATTTTAGATACTATTCATATCAGAAGATATATTCAAAGGTAAAAATAAATACCATCGACTCAGAAATGGGTTGTCTTTGTGTTTTCTCAGTGTTCATTTTTATAAGGGTTGAAAAAAAATGTCGAAAATTATGGTCGCTTTTTTTCACTGTCGAATAATTTGACCATGTACCTACCTATATTAAAGTGTAGGGACAGGACTATTCATGTAAAGGAAAATGGCCAAATGTCGAGGAAAAGAACCAGTCATCTCGTCCGACAGAACTCAGTAGCTCGGTCGATAAGGCGGCGGATTCGTAACCTGAAGGTCGGTGGTTCGAGTCCCTGGTATGACTGATATTGTAAGGCGAGTTTGTGACATCACACCATTGTGCTGTCACTAACATGATTGAACAACCTGAGGCCGAATAATTGTAAAATTCTGCAGAGTTACCCACTAAAATCTAGAAGGATATTTATTCTATAACACAAAGACTTCATTCAATGAATTTGTGAAGGGGAATGAGCCCGCAATGCTGGTTGCATTCCCCCTCTGAATGGCCAGGCTTAGACGTTGGATGAGGTAGGATGTTGCTCTCCCATCTCCAGTCTCTTCAACTAATTTTTTTCCCAATTCCTGAATAAATTTAGTTGATTAAAAAGGATTATAACGAAGATAGGGACAGACTGTCCCTCAAGTCAGAGTTTCAACCAATCACAGCGCACTATAGTCCAACTTGAGGGACGCGCAGACGGTCTGCCCATATATTTGATGTAATCCTCCTTTATTATTTGGTTCCTAGGCTACAGATACATTTCAAAAATATCAAGCAAAGTAAGGGATGGATTATTTGAATTATTTCACTAAGTGGATGATAAGTATTCAATTATTAAATATATCAAATAAGCTCGAAACAGCTGTCCAGGTATGTTCTGATATTCATGTAATGTACATCTGATACAACTTCTCACTTTTCTGTTTATATACTGATACTGATTATACTGATCTAGCTCGAGTACCTATTTAATTGAAATTTAAGGTAGTGTAAACTTCAATTACGAGTATTAACGAACTCTGTGGTGTAAGGGTTATGACTACTTCCCGAGAGATCTTGAGTTCGATCCTCGGTTTGAGCAGAACTTTCTGCCAAAACATTCTGCTACCGGCTCAACCCAGGCTGGATGAGGTTATTGTGGGCTGAATGAGGTTATCAACAACTTTCATATTTTTCTACTTCAGAGAGTAATGACTCAAATGGAAGTTTGATATTACTTGTTCTTAATGCCTGAAAGTTGTGTGATTTAAATTATGTTACAGATGCAACCACCAACTATGAATGATGATACAGGGGGGGGGGTTTCGGTGTTTTAAAACGCTAGAAATACAGGACAGTCTCTTTTTCATCACGAAATAGCTGACAACCCATCCTACGATAGAAGGAAACTCGCTTAGTAAGACCAAGGTAGGAAGGACCGTTCTAAATTGAAAGTGTACTTCTCACATTCGGCCCTTTTTGGGGCCTATTCAAGAACTCAAAAGTTCACCGAAGATCCATTTTTAGTATTGGACAGATCTAAATTTCACTATTCGAGAACTTTTCAGACCCATATTGATAGTTTTAGATACAATATCGACCCCTTTTTAAGGGCTATGAGGGTCTTATGGGCGGGCCCAAAATACACATTCGCTATATTGGATAGCGATATTGTATTCAAAGATATTTTTTCATTGTACACCCCAGGTAGCCTCGTACATATTATTAAACTTCACGTTCAATTTTTCGTGATTTTAAATAATAAGTATGTGTACTTGTTACTGTGTATGCAAAGTCTCCTCAAGATCGGGCACGTAAAAACATACAGAAAACATACGTACTGATTAAAAAACATCTTATTAACAAAATTGTATGACTATATTTTTAGAGATCGGGCCAGAATTCTTATTTTCCCTATCACAACTCTAGAAATGAGGTTCAGAAACTTAGATTTAGGTACTAGGTATTAGTAGTTTTCACGGACCTTAGTGGCTGGATCAATAAGGCGGTGGACTTGTCAACGGATGTCGGTGGTTCAAATCCCAAGTTCAGCAAAGATTTATAGTAAAGCAAGTTAAAGTAATTGAAACATGACATCGTGATTAACACTAATATGATAATTTTATTTGACGTTTTCTTTCAATTTCTGTAACTTTTGCAAAGAAGGGTTAATAATAGCAACCATAATATTATTCCTCTACACGTTCCTATTTCATATACTCTTATGTATAGCGATATAACTATATTATGCACTATTCATAGACTATGTTATAAATATAATATATAGAACGCAATAGCCAGCTTCAAGAATTGAGGTATTTTTCAAAGAATTTTTCAGCTGGAAGACAAGTTTGACGAAATCCGATTTCGATGTCTTGCGTCGCTCACGATGACTTATGGCTTTCTGAGAGATGTTTTAGTTAGCAATCTCTGTCTCTACAATTTCAGTAGATTTTTTACATCCACGCTCTCGGACAGATTGATAAAAATCAATTTGGGAAATTTTACATTGCTCACGATACACTTATCTTGGAAAACATTGACCGGAAATCTATTTTTGGATATTGCTCCCAATGGAATATAAGGTTTTCTGTGTTTATGTGTGGAAATATCAAAGACCACAATTGGTACCTCAGTACCCTTACCCAAATTTCAATTTATTTGCGAATTCATTAAATAGGTAAATTCTTTTTTACCTATCTAATGACGTCACCTAAAAAAAAGTGGTTGACGAGCTAGTCTGGTAATCCAGGTAGCGTAGGGATCCGTTGGTTCGAATCCCACCCAGTGCAAGAATAAATGAGGAATCACTTATTTGAGATTGTGACCACATAATAATAAGAATCTGAGGGTTAGATGGTAAAAAATGCTTGGAGCATTAACCTTGCCTGGTGGTTACCTTCCACTAAGAGTGTTTTTATTATTATTAAAGGGCTAAGCGGCCCCAGAACAGTGGTTACTCATCATAACGGCAACTTTTCACATGGTGGTCAAAGTAACAAACATCTTAGGTAGGTAGATATTTTTCTTCTGATGAACTTGCATTAGCTTACCATGTCTTACTTTGTACAGCTTAGTTGCAGTTGACCAAACAAGCAAAGTGTAGACTAGGGCTTCTTCATTCCAGAAAGCACTCTCTCTAAATCACCTTTCAACTGGACTCTGGGTAATTTGGGTGAACAACACGTCTGATTGGTTTATCTGAACGAAATTTGACAGTTGAAAAGGAGATTTGGGGATTTTAAGAGTAAGATAACGTTCTGGAACAAGGCCGAAGTATACATTTGAATGTTTGTATCACCATACATTGCTGCATGATTGTTGGCGAATAGGGCTTTCCATTTCCACAGGCATTTCTAATGGGGAACTCATGGAAAGCAAAATGTAAACTTGCAAATCACAGGATTTTACAGCACACTCAGTTACCTAACTATTTTATTATGATTATCTTTCAATTTTTCTTTTTTTTAAACTTAAGAAAAACTTCCAAATCTAAAATCTTGTGTTTTGCAAGTTTAAATTTTTCTTTCCATGAGTTGCAATGATTTTTCTGATTTTTTCTTTTATTCAGTGCTAATCCTCATCTGTTTCCTTTTAAATACAAACAAAAAAATCATCTGAAAACATCTTGCGTTCACCTCTAACTGTGCCTCCTGTGTAAGTAGGTAAACAATTAAAAATCAAATGAATGAAGCAGCCAAGAAGAAACAAATTGAATTGATTTTATAAAAAAAAAAAATTAAAATAACATTGCAAAAATGTGTTTTGTTTGGTTCTCAGTGCATTATCAGGAGTAACTGATTATTGTTCTTTATTCAAAACACCTGTTACATACATTGGACTATAGATTTACCTTGCTCAACATTACATTCATATATTACATACACTTCACACTTATGGTAACACTAATGAACAAATCCGATGCACTAGTTCTTAGTTCTTATATTTTTCCATTTAAAACAATGGAGTTACCTACACACTACCTTCAGACCTATAAAGAATCAAGAATTAAATTTCACAGCAGTACTTATTACTAAACAATAAAAAAAAAAAGTACTGACAAGGTACGGCATGGGAGTTTCCTGTTTTGAAACACCAGTAAGTGCCCTTAAAAAACAAAACAAAATCATTTTTGGAAAACCAGTCTTAAGCTATTTCCTTAGAAATAATGAACCAGAAAACTTAAACGAACACAACACTTCCGATTTCTAATATTAGAAATTTTTGGAAAAAATACCTACTGAAAATGGCCCAAATATGAACATTGGATTGGCCATTAGGAGATGGATTTAACTATGTATTAGGAAGGTACCTAGATAACATAAACAAAATCCTGCATCATAGTCTATCTATATTTTTCTATCTATATTCTATTATATTAAAATGGTGTTTTTCAACTTTTTAGTTATATACACCAGGATGTAAAAGTATCATAGTAAAAGTAATATTAGTGCTTTCTTTTAATTTAATTTAATTTATAGTTTTATTTGTACAAAATATACAATTGTATGTGGTACAAAGTCATGTGGTACAAATTTGGCCTGTCAGTGCAAGACAGGCAGTCCCATTATGCCAACAGTTTAACCAAGCACCTCTTTCTTAATTTGAGTATAATTCAGTCAAAAAAGGAACTAAGACAAATAGAAAGAAGCTTGATTTTCAAAATAGAAATTTTTCAGAAATTAAAGTTTAGAAACTCAGTTAACATTTCTGACGTCAGATAGGTGTACCTACCATTCATTTAAGATGTGACAAAAAATGGGAATATGTAACTACTTGAAAGTTGGACTATTTTAAATTCTAAGGTTAGACTCTTGGTGTAGGGTATCAAATAAATAAACTATTCTGTCTTTCCACTTTTAACTTGTGTAGTGTTTTTAAGGTTGTGAAATTACCATGATATTTTACCAATTCTTACCAAAAGACACCAATTTACCAAGATATTTTTCCCAGGCTTATTATTCTTCCAAGATTTTTTCTCTCCATAATTACTGCTTCGACTGAGTATCTTGACTAATGATTTACAACTTGACACTGGCTGTTATGAAAACATTTCCCATGCCCCACCCTGTAATTTCATAGCAGTGATTGTGTAAATTCCACTGTGCAGAATGCCTAAGATCCCATATCTCATTAAGGAGGTATTATTGTTGTTGAACTTTAGAGTATTATGAACATAGGATATTAGGTACCTCTTAGGAAGATATATTTACAATATTTCAAAGTTTTACTTACCAATAATCTAGGTTGGGTATATTCTTCTAGTATCCTCAGAATAGCAAAGAAACTAGGTATGTTTGGTATAGTTGAACTATCCATAAAATGAATTTGAATACATAGTTAAAACACTTGAAATAATAAACACTTTACATTTATATTTAAAGAGAGTAGGTACTATAAATAATTAATGACACATTTTGAATGATAAATAACTGCAATATTAAATATAATATTTTATTTTGATAGGTGAATAACAAACTATAGACACTATTAGGTATTTATAAAAATAAGTTATTTTTTAATAATGAAACTTAATGATGAGGTAACTAATAATTTGCAATCTCTGGAAATAATTTCTTGATTAATGACAAAGAATATAATACTAGGTTGCACTTGCAAAAATAATATATTTTATTAAAAAATTCCAAGGGCTAGGCATAAACTTAACTTACATAGTATAGTGGAAACTGGAATAGGATGTTTATGTCAAATCATATTACTTTAATAATATATTCTTTATTATACACAATTTAAATGTTAGCTAGCAAAAATAAATAACAAAACGGGATTAAATTGTTAAGTTTGCTGCTGTTTCTGTGTTAGTATTTAAAATTTGAACCAAAATTATTACCATCGCACACACTCTTTCGACGGGCCGTTAGCAACACGTAAACAAAAATACATGACAGGTGGTTCTAAAAAATACATGAAAAATACCAATCCTCCATGAAAAATACCCCTCTTCACTACTCAGTGTTGCCAACGTTTAGATAGCTAGATTCTCGGCTAATGCATAGTCAACGCTAATGCTGTGCTATATTATACATACAATCTACGGTTCGTTTTCATTTGGCATAACCTTCGTTTCTGCTACATGAGAAGCTAGCTTAGAATTTTGAATGGTCTGTTTTTTTTCATACATTTCAAATACATGGAAGTTTAAAATAAGCACTGAGATCATATAACATAGAGGGAACCCGATGTATCAAGATTTGCGTCCAGTAGGGACCATCAGCTGATTACAAAGTCAGTCCCGGAGTTGTAATAATTTTTCTCTCCCGAAGAAGTGGGTACCTAACTTACTTATTAGTTTTTTTCATACTTATTAGTTATTTTTGTCTTTGCTTCCTCTTTTAATTTCCTTATTTTCTATTTATTATGTAGTAATATAAGATTTGGTAAGACGTGATGTTTAGATATCCGCCACTGCATGAGGTAATCAAAAAATTCTAATAAATTTAACCAATCAGAGGCCGGGATTTCTTGAAAGATAGACCATCAGCTGTTCAAAGTTGGACGCACAAATTTGTTTAATTCGAGATAGGTTGTTTAGTTCCCTCTATGTTATATGATCTCAGTGAAATTAAGTGAAATATGGCTCGTTTCTGTTTGTATGGTTTATCGTTTATACCAACCAAATCAAACAATGTTGTTTTATCCAACGATGTTTCTAATCACACGTCACAAAATGTAACCTGGGCCTATAACGTAACCTGAGTACAAAAATTATGTCTTACACCTGGCAGTCACAAATTCACAGACATGAATGACGAAGATAGACAGATTTCGTGGTAATATATTTCTCAGAAGATAACAATAGTGGGTCTCATTCCAGGAAGCACTTTCATTGTCAAAATTCCCAAATCTCGATCACTTTCAACCGTCAATTTTCGTTCAAATAAACCAATCAGACTTTGTTACTTTGAGTAATATCCACAGCCTTTTTTACATTCTGCTTTATTATTTTTTAATTCCATTTATTTATTAGAGTATATTGTTACGAAAAAAATGTCCTCGTCCGGACTAGAAACCACGACACCACGCGTCGTGTCCCAAAAGCAACCTTCTTAGTAAATTGTACATCGAGAGTAGGATAAGAAACTTCTGCTATCTAAAATCAAGTGTGCCTACCTACCTACGCATGAAATATTTTACTGTGAGGTAGCACTGTGGGATTTTTGAAATAATTTTTTTATTTCCTCGTATAAAACTGATGTTTGTTTATCAGTACTATTGTTTTTCTCAGAATCCCACTTTGGGGCGCGCCCTTTGACTATGAAACCATATTCTTTTGTCACAAAATAATTGATTTTTAATATAATATGTGACTCTTGTTCATTGCAACATTGACTTTTCAAGACGACATAATAGATACAAACTATATTTACCGTTATATAAGCACTGTAGTTTCTGGGAGGCGTTCTCCCGCGAAACGACCGTTTCGCTTGATAGAGCAAATACAGTAAAGGTGATAGCACAGTTCCTTGGTTTAAACCAAATAAAGGTGTTTTACTATCACTAATTTCATTATTCAGTTTAACATGTTGTTTTCTATTGTTTAAATACAAATATTAATGGAGGTTTTTAATTTTACGTTTGTAACGAATTTACGACATACCTATTCTTATTTTGGTTGGTACGACAATTTTTTAGCACAATACAACTTGTACCTTTTTGAAAATATCTAGCATCATCAGAAACGTGGCAACACTGGCAAGATGCCTCTGCTCAGTAATTTTTTCCCCTCTAGTCCCTCTATTACAAATTTTTACCCATTGAAAGTATTTTTTAAATAAATAACTGAAAAAAGTGAAAAGAGGAAGAATTTTTTCTATTTATATTATTTACCCTGATTCCCTGGAAGTATAGTTTGCAAAGACCCTAACATTCAAATCTTTATTTGCTTCTTAGCTTACTAAAAGCCCCAGTTCAATCTTTATTTGTATTCAAAGCACTGTTAGTCACTTAAGAATGCAATGCATGGGTTCCTTGGGCATAATATTTATTGACCTAACTACTGCCAGTTATATTACAACATTACACCAATCATAAGCAAATACCACTTTAGTTATTGTCAGACTGGCTACTACTGCACCATGACAAAAGTACATCTCAGAGCTGATAATGGTGTTTTCAGCCCAATTACAATTCAAGCCAACACTACCTTTGGACTTAAAACCCAACTGCAATTCAAGCCAACACAGTATTTGGACTCCACAAAGGTGACTTCTGAACTCAAAGCCCCACTACAATTCAAGCTAACACAGTATTTGGACTCCACTAAGGTGACTTCTGAACTCAAAGCCCCACTACAATTCAAGCCAACACAGTATTTGGACTCCACAAAGTTGACTTCTGAACTCAAAGCCCCACTACAATTCAAGCCAACACAGTATTTGGACTCCACAAAGGTGACTTCTAAACTCAAAGCCCCACTACAATTCAAGCCAACACAGTATTTGGACTCCACAAAGTTGACTTCTGAACTCAAAGCCCCACTACAATTCAAGCCAACACAGTATTTGGAGTTTGGACTCCACAAAGTTGACTTCTGAACTCAAAGCCCCACTACAATTCAAGCCAACACAGTATTTGGACTCCACAAAGGTGACTTCTGAACTCAAAGCCCCACTACAATTCAAGCCAACACAGTATTTGGACTCCACAAAGGTGACTTCTGAACTCAAAGCCCCACTACAATTCAAGCCAACACAGTATTTGGACTCCACAAAGGTGACTTCTGAACTCAAAGCCCCACTACAATTCAAGCCAACACAGTATTTGGACTCCACAAAGGTGACTTCTGAACTCAAAGCCCCACTACAATTCAAGCCAACACAGTATTTGGACTCCACAAAGGTGACTTCTGAACTCAAAGCCCCACTACAATTCAAGCCAACACAGTATTTGGACTCCACAAAGGTGACTTCTGAACTCAAAGCCCCACTACAATTCAAGCCAACACAGTATTTGGAGTTTGGACTCCACAAAGTTGACTTCTGAACTCAAAGCCCCACTACAATTCAAGCCAACACAGTATTTGGACTCCACAAAGGTGACTTCTGAACTCAAAGCCCACTACAATTCAAGCCAACACAGTATTTGGACTCCACAAAGGTGACTTCTGAACTCAAAGCCCACTACAATTCAAGCCAACACAGTATTTGGACTCCACAAAGGTGACTTCTGAACTCAAACCCCCACTACAATTCAAGCCAACACAGTATTTGGACTCCACAAAGGTGACTTCTGAACTCAAAGCCCACTACAATTCAAGCCAACACAGTATTTGGACTCCACAAAGGTGACTTCTGAACTCAAAGCCCCACTACAATTCAAGCCAACACAGTATTTGGACTCCACAAAGGTGACTTCTGAACTCAAAGCCCCACTACAATTCAAGCCAACACAGTATTTGGAGTTTGGACTCCACAAAGTTGACTTCTGAACTCAAAGCCCCACTACAATTCAAGCCAACACAGTATTTGGACTCCACAAAGGTGACTTCTGAACTCAAAGCCCCACTACAATTCAAGCCAACACAGTATTTGGACTCCACAAAGGTGACTTCTGAACTCAAAGCCCCACTACAATTCAAGCCAACACAGTATTTGGAGTTTGGACTCCACAAAGTTGACTTCTGAACTCAAAGCCCACTACAATTCAAGCCAACACAGTATTTGGAGTTTGGACTCCACAAAGTTGACTTCTGAACTCAAAGCCCCACTACAATTCAAGCCAACACAGTATTTGGACTCCACAAAGGTGACTTCTGAACTCAAAGCCCCACTACAATTCAAGCCAACACAGTATTTGGACTCCACAAAGGTGACTTCTGAACTCAAAGCCCCACTACAATTCAAGCCAACACAGTATTTGGACTCCACAAAGGTGACTTCTGAACTCAAAGCCCCACTACAATTCAAGCCAACACAGTATTTGGACTCCACAAAGGGCTATACGAACCTTCAAATGCCACCTCATCACATTCAAGACATAAACGAAGTAGAATTTGGGTAATAACCAAAGGTAACTTGGTCTGCATTCCAGAAGCACTTCATTGCAAATTCAAATCCGATCACTAGTATTTGTTCTAACCAACAGGATTGTACTTTGAACTCAAACCCACCTTACATTCAGCTTATATAATTCCATTTATTTATAGAGTTATTGTACGAAAAAATGTCTCGTGACTAGAAACCACCACCACGCATTCAAGCAACCTCAGTAATTGTACATCGAGAGAGGTAGACTTCTGCTATCAAATAGTTGCCACCTACCTACCAAATATTTAGGATACACTGTATTTGAATAATTTTTTACTTCTGTATCAAAAGCCATGACATTGTTAACAGTATTTGTGCTTCCAGAATGCACTTTGGCCAGCCCCTACATTACTAGAACCATATTTTTTGGTCACAAAAATTGATTTTAAATAAATGCCACTCTTTCATGCCAACATTGTTTTCGACGAAAAAAGTACTCAAACTCAAACCCTAATAAGCCACTGTAGTATTTGGGACTCTCACAAACGACTTTGCTTGATAAGCAACTACATTTAAGTATACACAGTATTTGGCTACCTAATAAAGGTGCTTTCTGACTCAAAGCCCTAATTTCAATTCAAGTGAACAATGTATTTTTTAATCAAAGAATGGAGAATTTCTTGTAACTCAATTAGCCCCATACTATTCTAGCTTTACACAGCTTTTAGACTCACAACGTACATTTTTGAATAAATCCTCACATCAATTTCAAAGGGCAACACTGCATATTGCTCCTACAGGTGACTTTTTACTCTAAGCCCCATTACAAATTTACCATGAAAGTATTTTTAACAAATGACTCTGAAAATGAAAGCAAAGAATTTTCAACTACACTGATTTGGACTGGAAGTTAGTTGAAGACCACATCAAATTTATTGCTTCTAGCTACTAAAGCCCCATTCAATCTTATTTATCAAACACTGTAGTTTGACTGCAAGCAGGGTTCTTGACATCAATAAGCCCCACTACCAATTTCAAGCATACACCAATCTTTAGGACCACAAAGTACTTTAGTATTGTCAATGCCTCACTACTCAAGACAAAAGTACATTCAGAGCTGCACAATGGTGTTTTCAGCCCAATACAATTCAAGCCAACACTATTGCCCTGTTTGACTTAAAACCCAACTCAATTCAAGCCAACACAGTATTTGGACTCCACAAAGGTGACTTCTGAACTCAAAGGCCCACTACAATTCAAGCCAACACAGTATTTGGACTCCACTAAGGTGACTTCTGAACTCAAAGCCCCACTACAATTCAAGCTAACACAGTATTTGGACTCCACAAAGGTGACTTTGAACTCAAAGCCCCACTACAATTCAAGCTAACACAGTATTTGGAAACTCATCAAAGGTGACTTCTGAACTCAAAGCCCCACTACAATTCAAGCAACACAGTATTTGGACTCCACAAAGGTGACTTCTGAACTCAAAGCCCCACTACAATTCAAGCAACACAGTATTTGGACTCATCAAAGGTGACTTCTGAACTCAAAGCCCCACTACAATTCAAGCAACACAGTATTTGGACTCATAAAGGTGACTTCTGAACTCAAAGCCCCACTACAATTCAAGCTAACACAGTATTTGGACTCCACAAAGGTGACTTTGAACTCAAAGACCCACTACAATTCAAGCTAACACAGTATTTGGACTCATCAAAGGTAAGAGAAGAGTTACTAAAAGTTAGTATAAATTCTTTGAGGTGAAGCAAGAGTTGCTTTGCAAAATTAGTGGGTAGCATAGCATTGTAATAATAATTCCGTGTCCGTGAGATAGGTATTGATACCTAAATCACGGTGGTGAGAGGATTATATGGACGCCCAAATTCAATGTTTAGGCTCCTTTCATGTCCACTGATTCTATATGGTTTTAACGTCTTGACTTGAGGTAGACAGGACTGGGGTTTTACCCTCCATTCGCTGGGAATCGTACCAGCTACCCACATTAACCTCACCCAGCCTGGGTAGGGCAGAAATTGCCAGCCTCACATGTTTGGAGGGAAGAGATTTTTCCGTGTGAAAAGTCTGCTCCAACCGGGAATCAAACTCAGGATCTCTGGACTACAGGCAGTAGTCTCAACCGTTACACCACGGAGGCGTAACGGAGCATTACTAAGAGTTAATTTTGTTTTTCAAATCCTACAAATTTTATCTTTACACTATGGTAATGCTACCACTGGTCTATGTTCATACAAGTAAGCTCTCATCTATCCTCATGAGATATGAGAAGAAAATTTTCTATCCAGTCGGGATATGGACCTTGGTGACCCTGCTTACAAGTCTAGTGTACTACACCACTCTGACAGAACATAGTTACTATAAAGTGCCATGGTTTGTAAAGCATGTTTGGGACTACATAAAATTGCATTGAATTGAATTGAATACTTTTATTTATTTGTACAAGAAAGATATTATAAAACAATACATCTCCTATAAGCTAAGTCTAAGTTCTGAGGAGATGCTGTGTTTAGAAATATAAGCTGTAGGACAAATGTTGGCAAATCTACTCATTAACTGGCCTCTTACACTACAATATTAATTGTTGAGTGCGTAATCACTAACAGCCAGATTAAGCACGGTCATTAACCATTTGGATTGTGTATAAAGTTGATTAATTTAATCTGTTCATTAGCAACTAAGCAATTGGCCTTACATGGCTATTTAGTCACTACTGCTCATGGTTCAGAGATCATTTTTCTGCTAAAAGTTTTCCTCAGAATTTCTGTTATGTTATATCCCAATCAAAGATAAACAACAAGTTTGGTATTTATGCCACTAACCATGAGAAGGCTTGTGAGGTTATTTTGAGTAGCTTGTGCAATTTTGGACTTGCACTTTCTATGTTGAAACAACCTATCTGAACAACTTGAGTTCATAAGAGTATTTTATTTATTTTTATTTAAATAAAATAGACGTTTCCTAGCCCCTAAAATAAACATCTAGTATTATTTTAATGGGTATTTAATTTTTTATGATAATATTTATAGTTTCAAATATTTTTTTGAAACAAGAGCTTTTTCAAAAGTTTTGTGGAGCTTCAGCATTGCTTAGAGCTTCTATCACATTTCTAAACACTTGGAATTTATTTTCATCTTTCTCTGGAAATGTTGCTATTGGATGTCATAAAGTAACTACCTACTCGTTAAAGTCACCTGGACATCCAAAGTAAATAGTTGAAACCTAAGTGTGCTACACACTGAGCCACTGTACTACTTCCATACATTTGCTGGTTGTGACTGGTTATATCTTTTTTATAATTTTTAGCTCTGAACTTTAGATGCTATGGATTTCACTCATACCTTGAGGTAGCTTGCTATTTGTATGAGTGTCCACTTGTCCATGACCATGGCTGTTTATGGAGTGAAGCAATGATTACTTTGTCAAATATTGTGATAAGAATATTTGTGAATGCTGCCTAAAGTTATAAGTTATGACATGTCAACACAAAGAAACAGTATACACAATTAAATCAAAGTAACAATAATCTTCTTTGTAGGATGTACTAAAATGAGATGGCAAATTAAACTTAGTTCTTTTTATTATCAGTATTTAGAAATGATGCTCATATTTACTGACTTAGAAAAAGTTCAATCTGTGTCATAAAGACAAATTTCAAAATTCAGAAATTATTTATGACATTTCCTAAAATGGAAGACTTGAGATAGTGTATAAAACAGTATTTTCCTTCTATTTTAAATCAAAATGGAAATCCTACTAGAGACAACAGAACAAAAACAAATAAAAAGTAAAAGTCATAAAAATTGCAAAAATATACAGTATTGTTATGGGGATTTAAAAACTGCAAATGTAAAACCAACCACCAAAATGCTTGAAAATACCTAATCCATGTGTCAAAATTATTAAATGTTATAACAACATGTTTCAGGTCCCTCAGTGCAGTCACCATCTGGAAAGACAACTTCTGGCACTTATCCAAGAAACCAGAGAAAAACTTGGATACAGAAATATTACAGAGTAGCAGTCACACCTTTGCACATTCATTATAATCTTCAATCACTAGTTGAAAAACTACTAGATCTCAAAATACATTTAGGTAGAATAATTTGTAGGTCATTATTTTATTGTTTCAATACATGTTTGTATGTTAACAAATTAGCCTTTACGTTGGGCCATGGCAGATGAGACTGTAAAGTTCATAGATAAAATGCTGACATCGATACAAAAAAATTCTCTCGCCATACAGAGAGAAAATAGCGCGTGTGTCTTGGGTACCAGTTCCAAGTGGTGTGAAGTTGGAAGAAATATTTTATTTGTAAAAAAAATATATATAGATAATACCTGATACATTATGACAAATTACATCAACAAATATCATTATTATTTATCCTATAAAATATATAAGACCTGTTTGACTGCTGGAGTAAAGGGACTTTTCAGTCTTACCTCGGCAGTATAAGCAAGGTATATTCTATTCATATTAATGTTTTGTATCCTTCTTAGATATTAAAACCTAGTTTAAAGTGGTCAAGTGTCGATAATCCATAGCTTGTATGAATTCGATGGTTCGGATCCCATCCAATGCATGTTTTTTCCGTATATATGAGAATTCGACCACATATTCAACCAGTTCACTTCCCTCGTGTTCACGGAAACTGAAAGCAACAGAATTTGTTGTTGTTCTGGCTTAATATTTTTTTTATAAAAAAATATGGTCCTTATTAGACTGTTCAAGTTTATTATTGTTGTGAAAAAGTATTCTTTTTGTAATAATTATATATGACTATCCCTGATGGGCTAGACTACATCAATCTTTTTTTTTAGTTTAACTAGAACAGCACCGAATTTTACAATTGTATACAAACTTATCGATTTACATTTAAGAGGCTATTTCGTTTATTAGTGATTGTTATGCACTGTTTATGTTATAAAAACGTATTAATTAAAAAAAATTAATGTTGATAATATACTTTATAAATTACGCTGGCGGCAACTCCTCTGGCGAATTGACCGTAGCAGGAGTGACGATCCTTGGCCGGAGAGGTATCCTCTAGGTTGGCTCGGTGCGCAGACCCCATGAGGAATAATGAAGTGATGGAGAATTCCGTAATGCCTCATTACCTGTCTTAATTTTTTATTTAAAAAAATATTCAATCGGTCATCTTGTGCAGTTAGAACACAGATTGATTGATAATATTATAAATTGTTTTATTGAATTTTTCTATAAATCATAATTCCCCTAGCTAAGAGCTAAATAACTTATAATGGAAATCACATGATCACAAAGAGAAATTTTTGACGTACAATTTTATTATATGTACAGATTATTACTAGATATATTAAAATTAATTATCTTTTCTTTGATGTTATCTGTGTCACAAGATTTTTTAGTGGAAGGACACAAACAAGACTTTAAAATATATTTTACAAAATTTAATTTAAAGAAGTACTTACTTCACACTTTTTACAATTTGACAATGTCAATGAGTATTTTTGTTGCCGGTAGTATTTAAGGCTTCGGCTGGTGCCCCAGACTGGTTGCGAAAAGGCAGACTTGAAGATCCTCCCATTTTTCCTTCTTACTGTGGAATAATGAGGACTTTGTTAGACACACGAGCATATAAATAAGGGATTTATTATTAAGAATTCCTCTTATCAGATTAGGGTTGGTAAGAACTTCCATAGGAATCAACCACGTTAGTTAGCATATGTAGATACGTTATATTTATACTGTCAATGTTAATTTATTTTACCATGAGATATACGTTAAAAGTTATCCATTATCTTTTCCTTCATGATAGAACCGATCCTGTGGAGTCTCATTCTTCTGGAAGGATGTTTTCTCAGGTGAAAGGACACTAAAGGCACCAGCATCTTTTATAAGTATATTATTACTTCCGATAGATTTCTAATGTTGGAAATCGGAAGTAACTTACGGATCGAGCACTTTTTACAAATAAAAAATAATATGCGACATTGCTTATTTATTAACTGTCAAGATTCAGGGCTTATTAAGTTGATCCCATTATTCCAGACAGTAAGTTAAAGACTTATCTTTATGTGGTACAAAATCCCAATAGGATTGATACTTATCCTCCCAGGGTGATTTTGAACCCGGCCTCTGGAATCTCTTGAGTCACAGGCGAGCCTTTAATAGCGGATTAATATATAGCCAAATTCAAAATCGAAAGGTTTGCATACAATCATGAGAGTAAAAAACAACCGGTTTTTAGTGACATATGATAGCTCATTGTAATTCTCTGTTTCCATCGGGGGTTAAATAATATTTGTAATTTTATATTTAATTTTTACCATTGTTTGTCTGAAAAATATATGGTTCGCGTATTAAATAGTTCTAAATATTAAATAAATTAACAATTAAAATCCATAATCAACTTGATTGATACCGAAGAAATAAGCTTACAGATTTTGATGAAGAGACATCCAACCACCCTTTCATTGGGTTATGATATAAACAATTCATACATGAAAACGCTGGAACTTGTAATATAATAAAAAAAGTTGTCTTAAACATCTTTTATATTGTACCCATTTTTAAACTTTAAAATTCTGAAGAGACTCTTCGCTTTACGATGAATACTCACACAGTCATACTTACATTCCATCTCGTCTTCAAGCTATAAGAAAAGTAAAGGTGCGTTTATTAGTCAGTGGATTTTATTTAATTAATGCTTAAATTTAGTCAATGATTCACGTTCTACGGCTTATTCCGAAAAGTATTGATCAAAACATCATTCATTTGATAAACTCATGAACACTTATTAGTTAATTAGATTTATCATCCTTTTTTAATGTGATTCATAAACCCACCCTTACTACAAAAAATTGCTTGTATTCCTTTAAAACAGAATTCATATAAAGTGAATAGTAGATCTACTCAACTGGAGTTGAGTCAGGTATAAAGTAAAATAAGACAATATGTAAAAAGAGACATTCAACTTTGTCATGGACACAAAAATCATGAATGAAAATACACACGTGCTTGTTTCGTCCGGGTGAGTCATTCAGTTCACTCCAAAGAGCGGATCATTGAATACAGTTCAGTTATCTGAACTTTTCTTAAAGTAGTTTTTATCAATAAAACTTGAAGTTTACAGAGACGAACCAGGGCTTATCAGTCCTGTCCATTGACTAAAATTTCGTCTCGCGATAACAGGATCTCATTCCGGAAAGCACACTCCGAATTGCCAAATCTCCCTTTCAACAGTCAAATTTCGTTCAAATAAACCAATCAGAATGTGTTTTTTAGCTGTTGCAAAGGAGATTTGAGGATTATGAGAGCGAGAAAACTTTCTGAAATAAGGCCCAGCTACTTAAGTATGAAACCTAAGTTCGACGTACAAATAATATATTTTTAAATTGTATTACATATGACCTTATTTTATGTTATAATATTATGTTATAATAATAGTATGAGACGAGGATTCTTTGTCATCTGGAACCCTTGAACATTTTTTACACTCTCATACGAATGAATAGGTACTCAACTTTATTTAGGACTAGCGGGCTTTAGCCCGCTTTGCAGGCATGGCCCGCAAAGCAAAAAATCCTTTTTCGCCAATGGCAGGTGTTGTAGTGGGAATTTCGAAAAATCCCCACTTATTGTTCTTAGTTCAAAATCTTATTGCACATCTAGACTATAAGACAAAGCTACCTACCAAATTTCAGCTCGCTAGGTATTACGGTTTGGGCTGTAGAGCGATGATCAGTCAGTCAGTCAGTGACTTTGACATTTATATATTAAGATATTCATCCTAGTGTACTGAACATTCAGTATTCCTAAAGCATACATTGACCACACTTTCAGTGGTTTCAGAGCAATATTTATGATCGGTATAAATATTAGGCACTCCTAACGAGCATAAAATATTCCTATTACCAAGCTATAGTGCTCCCAGGAAACGGTAGAGCTCATGCAGACTTACTCCTCTCCGTGCAGTGTATTAGCGTGCTTTTCGCAGTATCCATGGAGAGTCTCCTCTCGAAATAGGTAATTTAAAAGCCTGGTAGAAGAGTGTTTTTCTTACTTGTAGAGCCTTTTTAAGTATCGGATATTAATTCTATTCTATTGGAAATCTACCCCATTATTGAGATGAATAGCGGACTTATTCGCATAGGTCAGTGAATCACTTGGAGAATTGACAGCTTTATAAATCAAATAAATGTCCCTGAAAAAAAAAAAGAATATTTCAAAGCAAAACAAACTTTCGTTCAGTGAAAAGAACCAGTTCTTTTATTCGTTCGTTCTCCCCGCACTTATCTCTACATATATAATGAAGAGCTCTCTGTGGCAATTCAATTCTCCATCTAACCCATATTACTTTCTCAAAAGCTAGTATTGAATTTTTAAATTCAAAGGGCGGTACTGGAAAGCACGCGCACGAGACCTAACGATTTTCCTCCGAGGGAGAGAGAAGAGAGAACTCACAAGAGTACACTGTTTCTGTTTTCCTTTGATATCGTTTAGCATCTAGTATTTATATAGTACAAATATTATTTTTACATTTCTTTTTAACATTTTAAATACAATTGTGTTAAAACTAATATTATCGTTATAATGTTTTAAAATAAAGTTGTTTAGTTTAATTTGGAAAGTGAATTCTCCCTCAATGGTATTTAACGTATATTTTAAAAAAATACAGAAAGTGTTTCAGGGAGTAATTTTTCCGAAGAAATCTAATATGAAACCCGGTGATAAGCTAACACAATAATGCATTTAGTTATATAATTTATATTTCAAATATTATTTTCTGCTGAATTACTTCTTCGATTTACAAGACTTTTGAAGTTCGATTAAAAGAGAAATAAATAAGAATAGCTTGAGTATTTTTTCATTTATCTTGTATATTCACTAAGTTAGGTATTCTAGACAAGAAAAATGGGTTATTTAGCAAACAATAGACATACACATGCTTTTTTTACGTAAACAAGGGAATATGGAAGAACCAGGAAAGGGTAGGAAATTATATCCCTGATTTGGACATGAAAAATACCGAGTAGATCCTACTTATTTTCAAAGAAAAAGCTCAAATCATTAAATGATCAAATACAAATTTGCTCACGCTACATACCGAACTAATAATTTTATAATGTTTTTTTAGTTAAGAAAAGAATTTTAATGGACTAAAATTCTACTTCACAAGTTTTCCATCCCTAAGCACTTATTCAAAAGAAGTGCACAGTAACATAGTTTGGTACTTATTCAAAATGTGAATAAGTTAATTAGCGTGAATGTGCACACAACATTTGCATTTAAAGTGCAACAGTACCTACCTAACTCTCTATACATAGTATTGCAGATTATATCTCTCTATACATAGTGTTACAGATTATAGGCATTTATACTAGGTAGAAAGTGCACCTTTTTAAGTTCTCAACTATATCTGAGCGTTTCAGAATTTTGTTTGTGCTGCATGGTAGCAACTGTCAGATGGTCAAAATACCAAAAATATATAGGTTTATTTATTGTAATCCGTGAAAAGTATAAAAGTTCCTAGGAGAAATATCAACAACTACCGTTAATAGATCCATGATGTTGATTCGAATTATAAAATTGGGCTACAACAAAGATAAGCCAGACCGTCCCTAAAATCGCACTATAGTGAGCTGTGATTGGTTGAAACTCCGACCTGAGGCACATGCTGGCTTATCTTTATTGTAATTCTATTTCATAATTCACCAACCTCAGTAGTAGCTGGTGGCTGGTTTGAGTCCCAAGTTGAGAAAAAATTTAGTAAAGCTAGTTTCAGTCATTAAATTGTGATACCACGAATGTGATGAACAAATAAGACAGGCAATTTTAAACTGTAACTTTCATAATTCAGTTCATAGTTGATTTCAAATTGGTCAAATGACAAAGAAGGTACTGGGAAACGGCTAGTTCAGGGAAATTTCTCAAGTAGGTTTTGTGTGTTGGCTCTTCTAATGCCGCAGCATTTTCCATTTCGCGTTCTTTATAACAATCTTCTTGTTCTTTCTTCCCAAAACACTAATGTATATATTCTATCAATTTTTCTCACAAATTTTCCTCAGTTTCATTTCTTTCATAGAAGATGTAGGTAGGGTAAAACTCCGTCCTGACTATTTAAAATAGAATCAATGGATCGTGCACTGGTAGTCGAGTGGTTCACGCGCTAGTCTGGTAATCCAGGTAGTGAAGAAATCCGCTGGTTCGAATCCCACCTAGTGCATGAATTTTTCCTCATTAATTTGAGTTTGTGACCACATCATAATAAGATTCTGAGAGTTAGGTGGTAGAAAATGATTTGAGCACTAACCTCGCCTGGTGGTTACCTTCCACTGAAGAGTGTTTTTATTATTAATGGACATGAAAGGAACGTAGACATTGGATCTGGGCGTCCATATAATCCTCTCACCACCGTGCTTTAGATATCTATATCTCACGGACACAGAATTTTTTTTTTTTTTTAAGTAGACTTTATTTGGTTTCACCTAATTTGTGTATTTCCGTGTTTAATTTTTCCAGTGTTGTACCTACATGGGTCGTAAGTTTTTAATTAGGAAGAAAAATAATCTCAGGTTCGTTTTGATTCCTCCTCTAATGAAGGATCAGTGTCACTAGATGCTTTCTTCATCACTCTAAATCAGATCACATTTTCTATTTATCGGGATCTTTACTTTTATTATTAATTTACTCAAATTTCAAAACACATAATATCTATCATCACTTACAATCTACAACAGAAACGTTGGATTTTGTCACTTTACATGTAGCTGAGCATGTCTCTCCCCACAAGATCACAAGATACCTACCATAAAATTTCAATTTCCCGCCAAGTCATAAGCTAAAAAAATTCATATTATCATGTTTGTAACCCTCCTTGTATTCTTTCTCATATTTTTCAAAATGCTTTTTATACCTTTTACCAACACTTGAAAACGCAAGTGTTAAACTTTACTTTTTTCACGTCCTATTTAGCTACGAAATTTCTTTTCAAATATGCTCTTGGCCAGCTCTATTACTCAAATATTCACTTAACTTGGTGGCAAATTTTATGCTCGTTTGAATGATCATAACCACGTAGTGAGTTGGGGCAGAGCCACCAAATTAATATAAAAGTTGGTTGGAAAAAAATAATTTGTTATTGAAAATTATTCAGTTTGTATCTTCAGAGGTCGTGGAACAATGTGGACAGATTATTGTCTAGATGGGGAAGCATTTACTGTAGCTATAGTAACAAGACCATAGAAGGTTGGGAAATGAATACAAGGGCCAAATTATAAATTAAGATTACAACAAAGATAAAGGAAGGACCCTTCAGTTGGACTTTCTACCTGTCACAGAGCACCATATCTCGGATAACAGACGGTCTTCCCCTATCTTCGTTGTAATCCTAATTTATAATTTGGCCCTAAAGCGAAGGCCACACATAATTACAGAGCTCCTTTGGCCCAAGATTAGGCATTTTTATACCATGAAGTGGTTTTGGGGGTAAGTTGTAATTTTCATTTTTCATTTCAGGGAGATTATGTTTTTAACTAAATCAATATTGATAGTTTACAAATAAACAATGAAAAACATTCAAGAAGACGGTGAAGATGATTCTGACAGCCAGGAAACGGAAAAACATCAGAACAACATGAGTGGCTGAATCGTGAAAACTGTAATAGAACCTATGTTACTAAAAAGTTAATAAAAACACTTAACCAAATTTATGTTGCCAAACTAAGTAATTTAAGTCTATTATTTTCAATTAACATTTAAATCTTCACTATTAGTTACTTCATTCTTAACAAGATGTATTAGAAAGTGCTTCCATTTTCTTTGTTCAATTTTCTTAATTAGTCAGTATTAGTTTCAATTCAAATTCTTTTCTACCACTTGGTATTGTCCCTCCCTTTTGTTTTACGTCCCATCTTGTCTTGTGATATTTTTTCGTCCCTAAATATTCGTTTGTTCTATGAATGTGTCTGACTAACATGTCTACATCACCATCACATATGATCGACTTGAAAGGCTACTGCATCATCATTGCCGAAACCCCAGACGGCAAAGTCAAACTTTATGGTAAGTGATGTTCTATGAATTCATCAGTCCAAACGTGTGGTCACAATAGATCTAATAAAGGTCGGTTGGATAATCAAGACTTCTCTTGTGGGACTCGTGGTTTAATAATAATAAAAATAAAAATGCGATGGGAAATTCCAAAGATTGAAAAAATAGTGAGAATGATTTCTAATACCCTTGAAGGATAACCACTCAAAGAAGAATAATCCTTTTCACACAAAATATTCTCATTTTTGATTCCTTTCATTAGTAAATTAAGATATCCAAATTCAACTCAACCGCTAGTGGTTCTCGAGTAATAAAACGCACCGGCAATAATAATCCTACGAACAGATCCTTTGATAAAATGTAATTGGAGAACATAATTCGTCCAGAAATGCTGAAGCTCAGTTTCCAGAAAAAGTGATCGATTGCAATTTTCCCTAAACCAAGCTGATTGGTTCCAAAAACGATTATTTCACACGTTTTCTTTCTCACTTCTCTTCCCTCACTACTTCTACCCGAACTAACATAATTACTATCAACAGTGCTTTAGAATCTCTAGACCACAGAATTGCAAATGTGTGGTAAATTAGTTCCTTATAATAATATTCTTGTATGTTTTTACTGTTTATATTTTTAAATGGCGTGTCCAATAGACTTACTTCGGAGGTTTTTTACAATCTGGTATATTTATTTTACAGGGTCTCCTGCTGACAAGTCTGATCTGGAAATTGGTGATGAAATTTTGGAAGTTAACGGCAAAACTTTCAAGGATAATTCCAATCACAATGAAGTCATTAGCCATATACATGACGTGAGTTTTCTTTATTATTAGGTATTGACAGAACGAACATAATTTTAACCCGACAAATTGCTAAAAAATTTGTTAGTCTGTCTATGACGCGGACGCAATAATCTTGAACGGACTTTTAATGAATTTGGGCATTTATGTTTACTGAGGTCCTGGAAGTCCATGTATATGTATGGTCCTTTCTTAGTCCTAGACCGGCAGTATGAATAATTATTTGTAATTATACGTAAAACACACAAGAATTATGTTTCTAGGTTTAATGTCGCTCTTACCACATTTGGTATCCACTGTAGTCAAGTGGTTAACGCGCTAGTCTGGTATTCCAGGTAGCGTGGGGATCCGTTGGTTCGAATCCCACCCGGTGAATTTTTCCTCATTAATTTGAGTTGTGACCACATAGTAATAAGACTCTGAGGGTTAGGTGGTAGAAAATGGTTTGAGCATGAACCTCGCTGAGGTACCTCCTAAGTGTATCATTATTATAATTGCCAATCAACTATTCGTTGCGTATAATTTTGACCATCATGTTTTTTTATTAATTGGTATAAACAGAAAAGTAAGTTGTACTCTACATGACAATGTAATGTACATGTAGTATCTACGACTAAAGTAGAAAAGATGACGATGCCACAGGGGTTAGATTTTTCTTTGTATTACAAAGAGATACAAACTCTACAGTTTCATTGTAGCTATAACAGAGATACAAAACTATAAGTTATTCAGAAAACTTACCAGTTAGGTGAGGTGGTACTTACTAAGTTTAGTTTCCAAGAGTTTATTGTATGTATTCTTTTTTGCAGTGCATCAGGTCCAGAAGCATATGCCTTCGCGTCAAAAGAAAGAGCGGGAGCAAAGCAGGTAATTTCAGATATAAAGATTTCAGAATTTTGTCAATAACTGAAAGTTTCTTCTATAACGTTCGGAATAGGCAATGCTTTATACTCGTATGATTGAAATGTAACCGAGTCTTCATATAGAGCCACTGTTTCCGTAACTTTTTCAGTGAAAGCACATAACTTTGAAAAATTCGCACATTTCATGAAATAGTAGTGTGAGAATTACATTATTTGGTGAAGTCTCTTTAATAGATATTAGTATCATAGCATTACCAAGAGTCTCCTTTACTTTTCTAACCCTTTACATTATTTTCTCTTTACTTTGACATTCCCGCCAGTTATTCAAGTCTCCTTCAAGCCACCACTCATACAAGCAACAACTCTTTTTTTCCTCACGAGGTATGAGTGTAAGGACTTTGGAAGTACAGGCTAGGAAATGAATCTTATCAGTACCTTACACCTATTCATCAGGAAAGAGAGGGATGTTGCACATTGCATACCTAACCCAGACCAGTCTGGGCAGTCTGTAGGAAATTAATATCTTTCCTTTTGTTGGGAATATTCTGATTATTCAGATGATATCATGAGCTATTTTCCAGATGATATTTTCTGGCGCAGTTCTAGGATTGAAGCTATTCAATGACGGCAATGACGCGAACTATGAAAAATATCAAAAGCCCAAAAAACATGGCCTCATTGGCATTACATTCTTTCATAAAACCACGACCTTATTTTCTTTTTTTTCGTCATGAAATAAAAAGAATGTCTACATAAAAAAAAATGTATAGAGTTGACCCCTATTGATGGATTAGTATCAATTATAATGTTTGTTTTACAATAATACACTCTGTTTATCCTGCAAGAATGGTACTAAAGAGTCCTGTAACTCTTACAGTCTAAACAAAGTCTCATATACGTTCCAATAACATTGTTTACTTTCTATTTATTACCTGTAAGTTGTAGAAAGTATTGTAATCGGATACATGGGAGTCAGATTGTTGTTTCTCGCCGCGCGAGTCCTGAGTCACTGATCTCCTGTTCTCAGTGGTTCTGGGTTCTGGTACCAGAGTTTCTGGTTCTACTGATCTCTCTGTGTCGATATGCTTAGTGTCTGGTTGTGTACTCGTGGCATATAGTGTGTTCATTGCCATCCCGTGCACCACCAACTTCCAACTTGGTTAGCGGAGATTCTATTTGACCTTCAATGGATCCATAGCAACAATCACTATCATACGTTCAGAGGAGTCCTCAGTCAGTTGAGTCAGTGTCCAATAGTACCTTAGTATCTCAGTACTGGGTGATCGGAGTACCTACGTGATGTGTTGATCCATGTTTTTTTCTTCTTTTTCTTTTCAGTGTCTTTAAATTTTAGGCCAAAACAGAGTTTTAATTATTAGCTTTAAATACTTTGCACATAACTTTCATTTATTTATTTTACATATCAGTGTATTCCATAGTTTTCTTGGCAACATTGAGTAGCCAGATTTCCTCGGATTTTTAATAGTTTTAGTGTATCGCGCAATCAATTGAATTCAGTGTTTTTTAAAGTGTTTTTCGCAGTCTCTGTGTGTGTGTTTGTAACGACAGCTGAATTAGTGTTTAGGAAAATTCTAACAGACGCAAGGAACTTAGGGATTTCTCTCCACGGAGTTGATTTGCGAAAAATTGTTGGACTAACTTTGACACCAAGGTAAGCTTCGGCCAGATAGGCGCAGATTATTGTCTTCTCATTGAGGATATAGGTAGAGTGGTATTATGCATGCTCGCAGGTTTTGTATTCGTGGTCAAGTTTGGTTTCCATTCCGAAGACAATTATTATGATGAGTATCTTGTTCTCACTCAAGTCGACCCAACCTAGAGTCAATCGCCTCGCGAGAAGTTTCAAATTGAACTCGTCAGATTTCTATTTTATCATCTGGGTAAGGCTGTACATATACAATATGGACTAATCCCTACGTTTACAGTCTAAAAAGAGCACTGTAACACTTCAAAAATGTAGAACTCCTGAGACCATAGCAATAGAATGATAACGAGTTACAGTAACGAATGTGGCAAAGACAACATTAAACCTAGGTACCTACCTGATAATCAACACAAAGAGATAAGATAATCAACTCAGAAAAAATATTTTCTAGATATTATTTTACGAAAATCGTAAATACGACAGATGATAATCAAGGGGTGAAAAAGTTCTGTCATAATAATGCTTAGAGGAATTCAAAATGAAAGAACCTATAGTTTCTCTTTGCCATTTCAACATTGTCAACAACTTTGGATTGAAGTAAAATCATTTTTTGAGGAGAAATTTGTTTACAAAACGCAGAATTGCATTAAAAGGTGAAAGTGAAAAGTACAGCTTTGTGAAAGAGGCCCCTCGTGAGATACGTTAAGTTGGCAGTCTACCAATTTGTGGATACCAGGCCTATGATTTTGCACTAGTGCCGCACCTAGCACACCTTCCAACACATACCTAAAAAATATTGATACGAGGACAATAGAAGGGAAAAAATACGAATTTTTGTGCTGTTTTGGACCGATATGCTGCCCTAGCTTTCTAAATGACTCTCCCCTCTCCCCTAGTCTCTTCTTAGTTTCTGAACAGATTTGGCACCTTCTTGGATCACCGTTTCTACCACTTTATATCCTCCTAGTGAATACCGTTCTCGAGATATTGCTATGGAAAGAAGAAAGAAAAGAAAGAAAAAAACAACTAAAAATTCCAGATATTTGTGCACCAGTTAACTACTCCTACTCCGTCATAGTGGGATACTTCTTGATCTTAAGTTGACAGCTCAACGATTTTGGTTGCTTTTTGACCATTGTTTTTCACTAGTTTTCACAATTTTACACACTTTTTTCCCTTTCCTCCTAGTCGTGGCCTGGAGGGTCAAGCGAAATGTTTATCGTAGTGTTTCCATATCACAAATTAAATTTAAATTTTCACGGTTGACCTATCCGTCTGGTTAGGGTTCCGCTGGTCAGCTCTCTGTGTAACGTCCCCCAGCCAGGAGTATTCAAAGACCCTACTACCTATATGTTCAATAAAATCGATTATTGTTGCTGTAGTAAAATGAAAAAGAATGTTTCACCCACAGATTAATAACTGAGTATGGGGAAACGGATTTGGTCACAATAGATCTAATAGAGGTCGGTGTGATAATTGGGGCTCTTCTTGTGGGACCCCAACCAGTTCATAATAATAATGGGGAAACGGATAGTTTTTTCATCATCATAAAAAAATCGTATTTTTCTCATAGTTCGAGGAGCGACTCCCAGACAATTTCCTTCTTGGGCCCCCTGTTTTTCAAATTCAAAACTCCTTTACCATATCTTTACTCCTCGCCAAAGGAGGCTTCGCTTGTCTCAATTTTGTACCTGCTGTGCTGGGGGATAAAAATACAATACAATACTTTGTTTATCCTGCAAGAATGAGACTAAAGAGTCCCTTTACTCATGCAGTCTAAACATAGTCTCATTCATTGGTGTAAGTATGCAATAAGGCAGGTGTAAATCATAAAATGAGGGATGCAAAACTAACGAGGGGTGGTGGGACAGGTCCAAAATTATGGTACAATAATCTGAATTTTTTTCAACATCATTTTTCTCGGAGATTTTTTAAAAATGATACCCATTTATGTGCAATTGTCCAATTTTAAAAAATATAGTTATGCAAATCGGTACAGCATAAGTGCAATACGATGAGCAAAGTAAGTGATGGTGACCAAATCCTGATACCTTCAAATATAGAGGTATGCCAACTTAACGTAACATCTTACCTTGTTTGCAAACTTCCTTTTAACGAAGGTTAGCGAGAAAATCATACATTCAATTATACTGAATAACAAATATTATTTATTTATAAATACTTGCGAAACTTATTATCAGACCAGTGTTTTCATCTATTTTGCATCAATTTGGTAGAATATTAGGTATATGATTTGGCAGAAGTTTCATTCCAATTTGATAATTTGATTTATGAAATAAATGTCTTGGAACACAGAAGTTTCCTCAGTAGTCAAAACAAAGAACAGAATAGCGAGAACTATAGCTGTATTTTTCTTTCTAACCAAAAAAAATTTCAGGTTAGTTTTTTTCCAAATATTTCCATTTTATTTCAAGGTCAACTTCACTTTCTAACCAAAGTTAACCAAACTGGAAGCAAGAATTTTCTACTTTCATTTTGGTTAACTTTGGAAGAGGAAATTTTTCCTCTTCCAAAAGAAAAATGACTTGCTTCCAGTTTGGTTCATTTTATTCCCGTTTGGTTAACTTTGGTTAGAAAGAAAAATACGGCTTATGTATGACTGAGATATAATAGAGACAATGAAAATATCTTTAACACTTTTTCTCTACTTATCAATATTGACGTTCAAAAAGTTACTGAGTCATCAATCAAAATGTGAAAAACGAGGCACGTCCAAAAAGTAAGCGTACTGGGACTCCAGTAGCGAAAGGGAATATTTTTTTAAAATGTGTAAGCACCTTTTCCGTTTAGCTTGATTTCTATTCTTTAAAATAAGATAAAGTCGAGGTCAGTACGTTAAAAGCTCTTTACGTAAGAGCATTTTTAGCAAAACAAGTCGATTCAATCTCCCGCCAAGTGTGAAATCACCGATGCCAGCCGCTACCTATTTTTGGAGGGAAAATTCCAGTTGAGGTGTTAAATGAGGTTTAATCTCTTCATGGTGATTGAGTTATGAAACGTACCAATTTGTATAAGTAGTTCCCTGAGTTTCATAGCGACCAAGAAAAATTCTAAATTATCAGAACCCCAATTTCAGCAACAACAAAAAAAACATGGAATTTGTGTTTTGGGATCATGAAGGCATAATTTTGATTGAAAATCTGGCTCAGAGGGAGACCATCATCACAAAAAGATACTAGGGGGCCCCAAGAAAATTGAAAAAAGCGATTCAGAATAAAAAGAGGGGCTTGCTGACACAGGGAATCTTTCTTCTGCACGACAATGCCAGACCTCACTCGGCGAACGCTACGAAGCAACTTTTGGACTCATAAAGATGGGATGCTTTGAATCATCCATCTCATCCCCCTTGCCTGGTACCTTCACAATACCTATTGGTCTCTGCCCTGAAGATACACATGGGTGGAAAAAAGTTTTCAACCGACAAGGACATGAAACATGAGGTGGAGAAGTGGGCAAAAGAGCTGGCGGGAAATTTTTCGAGGAAGGCAGACAAAAATTGATGCCATGCCTCACCACCTGTATCGAGAAGGATGGCGAATACGTTGAAAAATAACTTACACATATACACATGCAACCTTTCTGGACGTACCTCATACATATCAGTTTGTTTATCTTAAACCCCAGCTAGCCTCCGTAGTGTACCTAACGGTTATGACCGCCTCTCGTGGGTGAAAGATCTCGAGTTCCATCCTCGGTTTGGGCAAAAATTTCTGACAAAAAAAATCTGAAGTAATGAACATGTGAAGCTGGCATTTGCGGTCCAACCCAAAAAATGAGTAGTTATTTGTATGAGTAATGACTTGTGGCGGCATTACCAGAGTATAAGGTAAATATTGTAATAAAAAAATTGGAAAAGTAAAGGAGGCACGTAATGCTGCGGTACCAACAAAAATTGTGAAAGCATCTTCTGTTTCACTTCAAAGAAATCAAGCTTTAAAGTTTAACCTAGCCAGCCTCCGTGGTGTAACGGTTGTGACTGCTGCCCGTAGTCCAGAGACCCTGAATTCAATTCCCGGTTGAGAGCAGCATTTTCTATTAGAAAATACTGTTCCCTCCGAACACGTGAGATTGGTATTTCCGGCCGTTCCCAAGCTGGGTGAGATTAATGGTGGTAGCTAATCATATGATAACCAAGTACTTTATTATTGAAACACTTTTATGAGTCTAAGATTCGAATTTATTAATATAAGGGGTCCATTTCGTTGCCCTGGGACCGCCGTGTGGCATTACTTCAGGGAATAAATTCACATTGGGATGTCTAATATAAACACCATGTTCATCAAAAAAAAGTTTGACTCTATTATTTTTCTGCTGTTTCAGCGCTCGACTTTCCGGAAAATCAAAATGTTCAAGACGCTTTCGTCATCGCTGTCGAACAGCAGGCTAGAGAGCGCCTGGAACGGCTGTCGGCTCTCAACCGCATCAAACCTGTCGACATGTCCCAGCTCTCCTTCCAGGTAACTTTCAGCCTTTTTTTTCATTTACTAAACCTTTTTTTTAAATTAAATTAAATTGTTCCATTAGGGACAGGTATCTTAATTCGTTTGTGTGTGTGTGTGTGTTTTGTGATCGCGAGACTAACAAAATGTTGCATTTTATAGAATTTTCCAAGTAATATTACAATACCTTATTCAGTTCAACCCGGTATCAGTACGGTTCAGTTTTGTAACGTATCCAGTACACGGTAACGTATACGGTTGTGAGAGAATCTCTCACAACCGTACTGATTGCGGGTTAAACAGATAAAAAAAAAAAAATGTAACTACACCTGTCTGATCTGAGCGCGTTGATTTATGGGCAGTTCGAAATGAAAATAAAACTTTATTTTTTAGTAAAAACTGTAGCATCTGAGCGGCTTCGATTGGACTAATGTGGAAGATTAAGAATACATAATATAATGTATTAATTACAAGTCGGCCATGCCTCGATAAACTCACCGCGCCGCAGGCCTGGCCGCAACGCGACTAGTTCCTTATATTCTTTTTGCTTTTTATGTAGCGAGTGAATCCGCTACCAATTCGTAGATGCATTTTTTTCTGGTATATTTGAGCATTACACCACATACCTACCTAATACTGGCACCAAAACATCTGTTAGATTAAAGGAACTCTTATCATTGTTAGAAGCAATGTCATCGAAGGTCTTTCTTGGTCATGGAAATGAGCTCGAAAAATAAATTCAAAACAAGAATCCTACATACCGTCGCAGGGTTCAACTGCTCTCGCTTTCAGAGGTGCGAACCTAGCACCTGCAGAGGACAAACAATAGATAAACCCTGGCTATCAAAGATTAAACTTGGTTATCAGAGGTCACCACCGAGGTGTGTTCGATAGATCATGTTTATGTTTAAAGAAAATCACAAAATGATAAAGATAAGATCCTGCGAGTTTAAATAAACAAATAGAAGGACCTATACTTTTCAACCGACTTCAGTAGCTTGATCGATAAGGCGGTGGACTTGTAACCTGGAGGTCGATGGTTCAAGTCCCGGTTTCAGCGTAGATTTAGTAAAGCGAGTTTGGGTAGTTGTGATATCACAAAAGTGATTAACACAAATATGATAACTTTAAACTTAATCTATAATTTTCAATCGTCGTCGAGAGTTGGGAGAGCAGAACCACTTGCTGAGTGCCCCACCTATCGCCACCATGATCGCACCTAAAAAAGAAATAATGTCCTGTTGTTATTCTCCTAGCTATTCGGCCCCCAAAATCCAAACCGATTGTATCACAGAATACAGCACGCAGGACCATTAGGTTGAAGCCTAAAGTTGGGTTTGCTACAATACCAGGACCTAGAACATTTCTCAGACCAAAACTTTTAGGGCACGAACTGTGACTAATAAACGACAGAGATTACCGAATACAGGGTGCAACAAAAAATACAGGATGCAACAAAAAAGTATGACTATATAGAATGTACAAAATCCAGCTTCAACCACTAGCGATGTAACAGTGGCCACTTGAATCGGCATATGCAAAAACCATTCATCTGACAATTTTTAAACTTTTCAGGAAACGATAAAAACAATATTACTGAAAAACGGTTTAAGATACCGATGTGTAATTACGAACACAACTAAATATGTGTCTTCCGCATGTTCCCAAGAGAAAAAAAAACTCCTAAGAATTTTCTATGAGTCGTATTGGCCATTTTATTTTTTCCCAGATGAATGGTTTTTGCATAGTTCAATTTTTGGAGTACGTTCATACTTTTCTTTTCACCTAAAGTAAAGGGAAAACATATAATTGCAACATAATGGTTTTACAAAAGAAATTTGAACATTTCTTTATTTATGTTTGCAGTGGAAAAATCTTAATATATAAATGTCAAAGTCACTGACTGACTGACTGACAGATCATCGGTCTACAGCCCAAACCGTAATACCTAGCGAGCTGAAATTTGGTAGGTAGCTTTGTCTTATAGTCTAGATGTGCAATAAGACGGTATTTTTTGAAATTCCCACTACAACACCTGCCATTGGCGAAAAAGGATTTTTTGCTTTCACGGCCATGCCTCGGCCCGCAAAGCGGGCGACAGCCCGCTAGTACAATATAAATGGATTTGAACACTTCTGTATTGGCTTAGGCCAAGAATAACACCACCTGTTTATTCTGTTGTTTTATCGTATACAGGCCATGCACTTATTTCTTCCCAGAAAGCAATATAAGTATCTGGAACATAGTCCATCAAACTTTGAACATTGTCCATTTTCTTCTTTTCTATAGCTAACTTTCCATCGTATGCTTCATTGACTGGAAGTTGATGTTGACCACATTGTGCTGAGCTTCTGAGTGTGAATGTATACGTAATAACTCCATCAATGAAAGCTTCATACAAAACACTCACTTAAGATATAAAAACTCACAAATTTGGGTCTAATAAGCACTAGAAAAGTAACAAATTTATAAACATTAAAATGTAAACAAACCAAAGTAGGTACCTACAACTTTTTTTTTTTTAAGCTTTATTAGGTAGAACAAAAAATATATAGAGTAGAACACAATGAAATATAAAGAAAAACAAAAAGATTAAACAAATATACATGAAGGAAAAAAAAGAGAGAAATGTCCTACCTAAAGGGCGGGGTTATTGCCTGTGGCAATCTCTTCCACCCAACTTCATTAACATAACCACAAACTAATGATAAGAGCATGGTTTCCCCTCTCACGTGAGAGTTTCCCCTACATGTAGAAATGAGATTTGAGAAGAAACTTTTAAAAACCATTCATCTGCTGCAAATGAACGGTTCTTACATATTCTAGAAATTTTGACCTTGGGATACTTCTGTAGGGAGAAGTGTCACATGACTAATTTTTACACAGTTCATAGAGCTTCATAAGAGGAGTTCATTTCAACAAAAAAAACATTTTCGAAAAAAATGTCAGATGAATGGTTTTTGCATATGCCGATTCACTTGTATTTCTTCCAAAGTATGGATGCCTGGATCTCCTAATATTAAATAACATGAGACGCAAAAACAAGATCAAAATATAATTTAAGCATGGGTTAGATGGATTGCCAAAAAAAAAAAAATATTTTTTTGGAATCAGGAGAGTCTAATTCGTCTAGAATAAATGTTATCATCTCAATCTCGAAAAAAGTGACCCATTACAATACTTTCTATAGTTTCTATACCTTACAGATTACAGTTAATCAAGTTATAGAAAGTAAAACATTTGATTGTGTACATGTATACCAACCTCATACATGGCTAGTAAAAACATTAATTTTGAACAAGATAAGTAGTTCAGTAATCCGATTCTTTGATATAGCAATGAAGAACTGGAAAATCAACTTGACTGCAAGCACGGAACACTACACCATAGATATATAGGAACAATCGTTAGAACCAGACGGAAGGGAACTTCATAAATACCTGGGAATGGAGGACAATGGGTAACAAAGCAATAAAATAGTAAATAACTCAACAATACTATCACGTTATTATTATTTTTTTTTCTCAACATAACTTATCTGCTAGGAAAATATGTTCATATCAATCGACTCATTACCAGTCTCAGGAGTCAGCGAATTCGAGAACATCACAGGTATGCGCTATTGCGCACCTGTCCCACAGCAGCCATGAAACTTGAGAGCAATGCTAGAGATGATAACTTTATGCTATCCTTCGTGCTATCGGTAAATACAATTAATTGTAATCGCACTCCCGGCACTCGCTGACGAAGCAGTTCAAACAAGAAAATCTGGTCACTAAGTATTCTGAGAAAAAAAATGATGTTGAACTGTTATTGAACAAATGCATTATATTCAATTATTAGGAATCATAAGTTCAATTGCTCCAAGTGTTATTTGGGTGTGGTACCATTATTTTCTGACCAATTTCTGAAAATAACCATGAATTGCCTTGGACGGACGTCTGGGAGCCAAACGAACATCTGGTTCCGGATCACTACACTAACCTGATTTTTTTACCAAATCTCATGAGCACTGATACTACCATGGAAAGGTTTATCAACATAGGGGCGATTGTAAATTCCCCCGCTTTCATACAAATTCCCCCGATTGCAAATTTGGGACTTAAAAAGGTACATGAAAATTCCCCCGATTGCAAAAAAAAGGTATAATGTAAATTCCCCCGATGGTCAACCTAAAAAAAATAACAAAAATGTCAGTTTATTGAATATTTGTAATCAAGTTTCGATATGCCTTGGGTGTATAGTAGGGTTAGGTAAAATACAATGAAGGCCATGCCTTGGGTTTATAGTAGGGTTAGGTAAAATACAATGAAGGCCATGCCTTGGGTTTATAGTAGGGTTAGGTAAAATACAATGAAGGCCATGCCTTGGGTTTATAGCAGGGTTAGGTAAAATACAATGAAGGCCATGCCTTGGGTTTATAGTAGGGTTAGGTAAAATACAATGAAGGCCATGCCTTGGGTTTATAGCAGGGTTAGGTAAAATACAATGAAGGCCATGCCTTCGGTTTATAGTAGGGTTAGGTAAAATACTATGTAGGCCATGCCTCGGTTCATTAATTGAAAACCATGCATATAAGGAAAAAAAGATTGCCTACATACCTACAATATACAATTTTATACCTGTACGTACAGAATCGGGGGAGTTTACCATGTAACCCTCAGGTAATCAAATATTTTACCGGGGGAAATTTAAAACGGAAATACGAACCTTTCAAAAACCGGGGGAATTTACATGTGTCCCAACATAGCTCCTCGTGGTGCACCTGACACAACGAGCCTAGAGAGAGATAATCTACATTGAAATTTGAGGCAATCACAACTTCAGTGAGTGAATGGAACAAAAGAATAATTAATTTTGATTGTGTAAAGTTGTAAACCAAGAAGGGTATTGATCTCAATCCGAAGAATACGATGGAAATTTTTTATCAATTCACAAGGATTTTTTTTGCGAGTGTGTTTAGCTAATATACATATTATTTTCTAGAAGATAACCTTGGAAGTTTTACATGACCAGATTCAATAATTGTCTCAAGACTGGACAAAAGATCAAGTTGTTACCTTCTAATTAGAGATCGATGTCATCTGTTCGATTTTCACATGGAAATCTTCAGGTGCTTTACAAATTAGACTTGTCTTTTTCTATGTTCACTATAGTGGGTCAGTCTTTTTTGTACTCGTAAAATTCCAATTATATAATAATAATACCCTTATTTATACTAATGAGTCCCATTAGTCCAGTAGTAATCCAAGAGTTAGTTAGTTATAGTTATCAATTTGTGTTAATCATTATCGTGATATCACAATACTCAAACTCGCTTTACTAAATCTACGCGAACGGGACTTGAACCACCGAACTACAGGTTACAAGACAGTCCGCTGCCTTATCGATCAAGCTACTGAGGTTGGTTAGTATCCCAAGACGTATTATATTAGTGGTCAAAATCTCAAATGGGAGGATAACTTGTCATGTGCCGGCTGGGTTTCGAACCCGCGACCTATGGATTATCAGACAGACGCCTTGATCACTGCTACCGAGACAAATTGAGTTGTAATTGAAATTCGTGTGCTGTTTACACAAATTTGTTTGTACTTTTTCTCTCATTTTTTAGCACAGCTAACTCGGCTACGAAATTGGTATAAGTAGGGCTGTCGGCTACGAAAGCTCTTTGTCACTACGACCTTGAAACTGCTTCTCTTATTTCCTTCTATTTCTATTGTTGCTGACTACTAGTCAGCAAGAAATGATTGGGTGGAAGAGCTCAAGCAATTTGAGAATCCTGCCATTAAAGCCTAACATTAAGACAAAAAAAAATAGATCTTTATTGACTATACATCTTAGACTCTACTACCTCACTACTCTGTTTCAGCTGAATCAGGAAGACCAATCCAATCGAATAGCAATAACTCTCCTCCTTGTAAACTAGAAGAAGCCCCGCCCACTCGCCGCCGCCCTACCAAACACCTCTGTGTACGTGAGTGCAACAGCAAGAAACCAGCCCCGAGCCGTTGGGAGTCCCAGTGTCCGAAAATTGTGATAATTCATCTGTGATAAACGCCTTAGCCCACGCTTCCGACCTACCGAACGGAAAGACTCTCGATCCCAGACGTAGCTGACCTCGAATAACTTCAAAGACGGCCTAGCAACTGCCCGTAGGGTATCCCTCGCAGCTACATCCCAGCCTGGTGAAGAACGAGGAGTCTTCGAGTGGAGACAAACGTCGCGCGAGCACTTCCTACCTGAACGGCAGACAGAGTTGCTGATCGGAGAGTTCAATAACGTAAGACAAGATCAAAACGACAGCCGTAGTCGAGCGGCAACCCCAAGTGATGAGAAGATCTCAACAGCAGGTAAGATAAATGTTGCATGAGAATAAATTAATGGTGATAATAAAAATTAGTCTCCATTGGACTCGTTTGAGCAACTGAGACTGCCATCTTCGATTCTGAAGATTTTTGTTCTCCAGGGCATCTAATATGCGCTTAAACAAAAATAAAAGATTACATATGATGAATTTTTGTGCACCGATCGATATCAATAATTTATGTAGAAATTGTTGCTTACTTTTCGACTCAAATTTTAAAATTTTGTATAGCTGGACTTGGACATTTGTGATAACTAACCACATTTTGAAAATACTCTTTATTTCTACAGATATGATCCATTAAGATACAAAAAATAAACACACAGTAAATGTAAATGAGGCGTGATTTATTTGGCCTAACCGTGAACAAAATTTATTGCAAAGCTCATTTTGCTCAAATTTAAAATTTGTTTAGCTCTTCGGGCATTTGATAATTTAATACCTTTATTTAGATTGACATCTAAGTAATAACACACAGTAATATAAAAGGGCGTGATTATTGCCTAAGCAATCGCTGCCATCTTATTGCTCCCTTTTTTTAACTTCTTTGATACTCGTACCTAATTTTCAAAGATTGTTATTTTTTTTTTATGCAGGTACGTTATTTTTAGATTTTTGGTCCGATGAACTCTAGTGCGCTAACGAAACGGAATCAAAATGGTTTTAGCTTCTCAGGGGCTCTTTTTTTACTTTCCTTATCTTATAAGAAAGGAGAGTTAATTAATCACCCAAATATTTTCTCTTTAACCACAACATTTTCTAATAATAATGATAAGAATATTAAATTTAAAGGGGAAAGCACAAAGCTATTGAGCCGTAAACAGCTATTAAGCAAAGAACTTTTATTTAAAAATGTTCTAACCCAATCTTTTGGTGGCTCTGTCCCAATATGTTGTTAGTTGCATAGTTACAATTTCGTTCCTGATGCTTCCCAGTCATACCGTCTGAATGCCATCACTTTGTGTTGCTGGTTGGAACGATCTGGCGAAATCGACATTAGAGTTGATTAATCAAATCGAAGCTAAGCGACGTCCAGCGAGATTAGGACTTGTATGGGTGGTAACCATTCAAATTCAAAATCTCATGATAGTGGCTATTGCAGTCCCAACTCAGACTGGATGAGGTTAATGTGGCTAGGGAAGCTTTTTGGAAAGTGTACAGCGAATGGAGGGTGAAGCCCCCGTTTCAATATATGACCTGAGCACTTGTCAGGGTAGTTACACCTCAAAAAACGATACATATCAACTTGACTGAAACTATACAGTTGCCAAAGAGGTCCTGAAACACAGGGAGGAATTCTTGATGATAGTAGAAGGTACAAGTATACAAATATACATATTAGTAGGTAAAAATCAGGTGTCAAAGATAATAATAGTAAATGAATAGGTATTTATACCTAGATAAAATATTATAAACAAACAAAAGAAATACATGAGACTATAATATACAAATATTTATATTATGTCTCATTTACTTCTTTCAGTACAGCCTAAAAAACTAAACTTTTTTAGGTTGTACTTTTTTGGCGGGAGTAGAACTAGATAAAAGATAAACTGGTGTTGAAATAGATGTATTATTATTTCAGTTTTTTTTAAGACTGAACTCTTTTCTGGCGGGGAACTGTAACCGCAAACAGTTATTTTTTAAAAAATCTAATAGCACTAATAACTATTTTTTGGTATTGGTTGCGTCTCTAAAGCCTGACCGACCATACGGCCAAATAATAACTACCAAGAGAGGTATTGTTAATTTGTGTGTTATAGCCTGGGTGACGGACGTACCTCGGGTCTACCATAGTGGTAGATGGTGCAAAGTTAGATTAGAAACATATTTTGTCAGTTATCTAGAGTGAAGTATATCTCTTAATTAACTTTACCTAACCCTACATAACCGCAAGAGCATTACAAGACCATACATTCCATTGCAAACATAGTTTGTAAAATAAAAATTCAATCTAGGTTAAGTACAAATACAGCTCTGGCATTCGCGTAATCAAGTCGAAATAATATTTCATATCAAGAGGGAATCTAATCAGATTTTCCATAAGGGAGCTTTCTTAACCGGCCGTTTGTTGATTAGTTTATTGTTACATTTATACTGTATCTTGTAATCCAGTTAATCTTTAAAAACCATCTCCAAAACCAGAAGAAAATAATGAAATTATTTCTGTAGATGCATTTGTTTCTGATATAAATTTTAAAACTCTAGCGTCGACCCCAGAAGCCACTTGACTTGTGAGTAGTAAGGGAAAAGACTAAAAGACAAGGGAGATATAGAGTTAAAACTCTGGTAGCACTCATTTCAGTTAACATTCCATCAGAGTTGGTACACCCTATAATGTAGAACCGGATAGATTCCTATGCGTTCTGTGCAGTTACAGATTCCAGGAGCCAACCATACATAGCAGATACCCATGGTATTGTGGTAGAGGGGCCAGAAATATCTATCCTTATTCTCTCATAACGATCCTACCTACGGTCTTCATTCTTCAGTACGGAATTAGGTACGCTCGTGACAGGGTCATCAATGTTGTAAAACCCTCAGTGGACCTTTTTTCCTTTTTATTTATTTTTGGTGCATTCCAACGGTGAACAAAAGGTCTATTATGAAAGTCTTATGGCATCTAAGCTCCCCTGAAAAGATTGTGTAAGGTTTCTTAATTTTACCTGTAGCAAGGTGTATAATACAAAACTAGTTAGTGTTGTGCTGTGATACAAGTGTTTTAGTGTGTTCTTCGTTATTTTTTCCTAGGAATATAATTTATTTTTACAAACACATTTATAACGTGAGCTGATTTTATATTAATTCCGTTAATTTATTTAAATTCTCGAGTCTAAAATTACAACTAAGCAATAAATTTATTGAAAATTTTTATTTATAAAGCTGATGTTATTGTATACAAAATTCTAAATCAGGTATCTACGTAAAATATTTTATATTTTCATGTATGTTGTGTTTCTTGAGGACTTCTTCTGATTCGTTCTTGAGTGTTGAGTTCCTCAGCGTTGCTCTTCGGTAAGGCATTGTTTGTGTTTTGTGCTTAAATCACCTCAGGAATTCAGTTCTTCTAGTCTCTTTTATTAGTACCAGCTTGAAGACTAATAAAATTAGAATATTCATGGCTACAATGGTAGTAATCGGCGAGGTTCATGCCGACGGTATTCAAGGAATGCAAGGTCTCTTGCTGAAGCCTAAATCTTGGTATCGATGCTAGGTTCAAAACAGAACTTTTGAAACGGTCTTGACAGTTTTACTTTGAACCAATGGGGTACAATAGTTCTAAATAATGAAAGCAGCACATAGGAATTTATTTGATAAAAGAACCCCAGAAATAATGTAATGTAATACTTTGTACCGAACATTATCATTAAGTAGGTACATACTCTTTACTTAGCCTTCACGGTACCTACTGAATCTTCGGTCTCGAGATGACGAGGCTACTAGCCTGAAACAGATGTCCTGGGATGTCTGGAGCTCAGAGAACCCAAGATTCAGTAACGTAAAGGCAAAGTACAGAATATTAGCTTCTTTTAATATGAAACAGTTATAGAGATACGTATTAATAATATAAATCAATTCAAAAAAAGTTAATTTCAAATAATCATAAATGAGGAATATGAAGTTTTAGAAAATATAGCACCGCCAAAATCGGTTGGGTACATCTAGATTTAGGTCTTTGTGTTCACTTAAAAGCTAGCTTCAGTGTACACATTAAAATCCCAATGGAAACTATTGACAGACTGATTGCTGTATTTCCGGAATGCCAATCAATAGTCAGGAGGCAGAGGCTTCATTTTTCTTCTGGTCGTCTAAACTTCAAAGGGGACGCCAGCTATTAAGACAAACAAACCTGTGGAATCTCTGACCTAGAGTGGAAAAATCCGTTAGTATAATGTCGATTTGATAATTTTATTGTAACGAAGTACAATGGCTCTCCAGATCGTTAAGTAGGTTATGTAGAGAGAAGTATTTCACCGTCACTCTTTCTTTCTGGAGGAATTGATAATTGACACACCTTGGAATCTAGAGATTCTAGAGAAGTAATATTGAATTGTAACTCTATGGAGACTTAGACCCTTCAGATTCTAAAAAAAAGCAGGTGTGTGCATGTATTGTGTCTAGTATAATATGTATACATTGAGATACTGTTTGCTTATAAATGGCACCCTTAGCGGGGTTGGCATTAGGAAGTGCATCCAGCCGTAAAATGAGGAAGGTATGAGTGCCCCAACCAACCTCAAGCATAAGTAAGAGGTTGAGCAATGAACTTGCTGACCTGAAGTAGATTTGAGAAAAGGTGAAGTGACCAACCAAAGAAGTAAATGATTCATATAAAATAGAGTGGGAAGTCATAAAGCGACGAAATTTGTAATGTTGTTTGAAAGTGATACAAAAACGCAATTAGAAACAATTTCATAAAAATCGGGGTCAAATTTAATGTGATGCATACATATCCCTAAATATTTTGAAAAATAAGTCTCGGAGTTAAGTCGGACGTACCATTTCAAACCCCGTCTCAAATCAGAGGGAATTAAATCGGATTTGTCTCTAAGAAATCAGCTCGGAGCTCCCCCGTAGAGCATAATAACAGCAGGTTCGTCAAGGATGGCACCAACAAAGTCTCAACAGGTACTCATATTATCTCACAGCAGCCATCATATATTAACAAAGAATGTAGGCCTGGCAAATGACAAGACCCCATATTATGAGAAGAAACCTCCACCAATCATGGAAAATGTCAAGATAAACAAAAGATAACCAGACCAGATAAAATCCATGTGGATGAAGAAAACAAAAAGGCTTACCTCATTCATTTTACACACCCGACGAACAACATTCTAGAGCTAGACTATCTCAACCTAGAGAAAGCAGAGACAGGGAGATAGGAAGATAACAGAGTGATATTGATCTAGTTATAGAATGTAAGCGAATCATTCGTCTGGACTTATCAGAAATGGTACCTGTTGTAATATATCTAGCATAGGAATGATCAGCGAAAATTCCATACCTGGCTGACAAATATTGATCTTACTAAAAAAAACTTAACCGTCAGGAAAATGCAAAAAATCTAGCATTCTATGTAAGATGCATAACAAAGAAAACTATCAATTTTCAGGAACAGATTCCTTGGTGATTGACAAAATAGTTTCAGTAATGGTCAAACCGGAACTAGAAAAGGTGGCGATAAAAATAATAATTCTGACAATAACAAGAATAATGTTGAGAGTTTGATTTGTCCAGAAATACTGTCAGCTCAATGTCGGAAGATACCTAAATACTTAATAAGCAATAGAAAGTAAAAATGATCGAAATAATTTCTATACCATACGAGTGAATAATGGAAAGTAACAACGAAACCTTGTTTCACTCGTTTATTGACCAATAAGTATCCTGTATTGGGATTATTGTTTAAACTTTATTGGAAAAGGAATGTTTTACTCATAGGTAATCAACTAATCATGACCATAATTATTTTTTATATATACAGGTTTCCTGTAAAGTAAAAACTATTATGGACAGAATAAAAATGTAATCGTAATTGAGGCGTAGCAAGACCTGAAATGTTGAAGGGGGCCACTGGATCAGCCGGATGTACCTATAGTACCTACCTGTGTTCTACTCCCTCCACGTGCGTTGACCCACACAACAAAGATACCATACAAGTAAACGAATATAAATAAATCAATCGCATCAGCTGATATAATTTCAGTTTCAGTGACGTATCTGGTGATACCTGGAATTTGAACGAACAACCAATCAGAGTGTGACGTTCTGTGACGGTTGAAAGGGAGATTTGGAAATTATATAGCACTCAGACACTCACTCTCAAAATTGCCAAATATCCCTTTCAACCGTCAAGTTTCGTTCAAATACGCACTCATTGAATGCTTTATTGAAATGGAACGAAATATGACAGTTGAAAAAGCCTTTAACTTATTCAATTTATCACTATAGTCCGACCTCAAGTGAACTCTGATTGGTTGAAACTCCGACTTGAGGGACGGTCTGGTTTCGGCCCTTATTAAGTTTCAACCTTACACATAAGGTAAATCCAACTTGTTGATAATCCCCCGACCCAGCCAGACTACTTCTCTACTCCCTAATGAAACTTTAGGTACATTGAAAATGCTTTAGCCAGATAAACTTTTGGTCTGAAATCACATAATGGCTGTTTCAAAGAACAAAAGTATGTTTGTTTGGTAATTTTGTAGACCTTCATATTCTCCCTTCTGACAGGGTTGTAAACACTACAGCAAGGTGCATAATTAAGAGGGTTGAATAAGGATGGGTGTAGGTAGGTATGTCTATATTGTTCGTGTACAGGCCTAGCACGTGCTTCACACAGTTATATAATGTCACAAGTAGTGCTTCATTTAATTCCCTCATCAGAGTTTGTTGGGATTTCAAGGGTCTGATTAAATAAGAAATACAAGGTATATTCGTTTTAAAAAATGTAGTTGTTCTAAAGTTCTTGTTAGTACTTGTACTACTCGTACATTAAATTTGTGTTAAACGTAATTACAGTGAAATATTTTTGCATTATCTTCTTATTTTTTTTCGTACTTCTTCGTTTTATTGGCTAGGTTATTATACGTAGGACATTATCGAGACCATTCATAAGCCGAATGCCATCTGAAGTCAACTCTTCAACTTGTACCTAAAGTCCATGTGTCGAAATCAATATTCACTGTTGATAGTTTTACAGTTTTGATACTTTGTAAAGCGAACGCGTTGTACCAATCTTTCAGATAGTATAACCATTGGTTTTTAAATGCTCGTTGTAATGTTGACAATATTGTTGATGCATAACTACGTAGGTATTTTGGCAGCGTAGGCAACTTGTGATTCATCACTTGAGACGTGAGCCAATGAATACAAATGCAATACTTCCTATAACTATCGAATAATTCTAATAGAATAGATAATAGAAAATGAAAATCAGGAGGAAATGACTTGAATTTACAATTTCATCAGCGTTATCATTATCACTTTAAACTTCATGCCTAATTATTCTCCCTCTAGCAACCCAAAGTTGATTTTAATATAAAAAGTGTGTCATAATTTATCTAAATAATTTACAAAAAATCGAGGATTTATTAATATTTTGTATAAACCAGATTATACCTTGAACAACAACTTTTGAATTAACGATGAGTGAACTTTCCCACGCCCAGTAACTAATGACTTGCGATTAAACTAAAGTGTGCCACAAATCCATCAACATGAGATTACCCAAACTCCTTTGGTAAGTAACTTTCCTAGGGTTACAATGTATCTTTTTCATAACAACGAGTTTCTGAGTAGGTGCCTTTACCTTTCCTTCTACCTTCTCGTCTCTTTAAATTATATTATGCATTTTCCTCTCATCAAATATTGAAGATGTTTTCTAGACGTGACATGTTGATCATGTAGCTAAGAAATGTGTTTGAATAGGTAGGTACTAGAAGTAGTGGAGGTGTGCCTAGGGATTTATTTTTCATTTTGACTTTGCAAAATGTTAAAAACAATAATACATAAATAGGTACCTTTTGTGTATTGAACTCTATTGTATCACAAGAAAATAAACAGGTAATAGAAACACGCTCGTTTTGTTTTTCTTGGCGTTGCAAAACTAGCGTTTTGCTTGAAAAAAAGAAATCAGATCTTGGTTAAAATACTATAAACAATACTTAATTGTTTGACCCATGTCACCGAACGAAGCAGAGCAGCTCGACAATTTTTCAAATTTTTGCTCTGTGATTGGTGGAAAGTACGACTTCAGGGATGGTCTTCCTTTGTCATGAGTCATTTAACACAAATAAAGACTTTGTTTTTAGACTAAAAGTATACCCGTAAGGTATAAGAAGTGTTATTTGGACATTGTCAGCGCAAGACAGTCATTCTCACAGGATCAAAAGCGTGTTGTATTGTATCTTTGTTTTAATCTTATTTAGGGCGGACTTAATAGACAACATCAATAACTTAAGTCGTTGGTAAGTGTCGATTTTCCCTATCTTACACAGTACGCAATCCAAGACTTAGCGCCACAGAGGTATTACAAAAACGTCTATTAATTCCGCCCTTAATAATTTGGCAGTTAGCTGTGAGTCTCTAAGGTTAATATTAATTTAGGAAAAAGTAATACAATGGAGTGGAAATAACGCAAATAAAGTTCGGTTCATTTTGATTTGGAATTACACTGATGTTCACACACGGTGACGGGTGACGCTTTAACAATGTGGCTTTATTTATACTGCCTGATTAGGACTATAAGTCCCATATTTCCAGCAGTAAGCCCAAAACGTATTATCAACTGGTCAAAATCCCAAATGGGAGGATAACTCCTCATCTAGGGCGGAATTAATAGACGTTTATGTAATACCTCTGTGGCGCTAAGCCACGGATTGCGTACTGTGTAAGATAGGGAAAATCGACACTTACCAACGACTTAACCCCTTAAACAAAAAACAGTCTCGGAACCATCTCCGAGATCTAGGAACGAGATTGTATCGTCCTGTCTCGGATCCCAAAAAATGATATCGGAGACACCTAGGAGACCATTCGGAGACTGCTCCGGGACAGTCTACGTCCGCACCGTAGCGTCGATTGCTGGTGCTCGAGATTGCTCCAAGATCGGTCTCGGGAACTGTCTCCGAGATCATTCTCGGGGACCGTCTCCGAGCCTTCTCGGAACCGTCTCCGAGAACATTCTCGGGGACTGTCTCCGAGCCTTCTCGGAACCGTCTCCGAGAACATTCTCGGGGACTGTCTCTTCTAGACCACAGACCGTTTTAAATACCCTGGGAATTTTAGCTGTAAAACCACCTAAAAATAATACGATACATTTTTATAATAGAACATTTTTTTTATTGTGAAATTTAAAATAAAATAATTAAGAACAAAACAAAAATAAAAGAAGAATACACCTTAAAGAATGAAAAATCCCAATAAGAGACTAGAAACAATTGGAATAAAGAGATTGCCATAGGCAATAACCAATAACCCCGCCCTTTAGTTAGGACATATGTATAGGACATAGGATACGAATTCAATTTTTAATATTAATTTTTCGAGTTTAAGTCAGTTCTAACTCAGTTAGGGTCCATTTCTGACCCCTAGTTGATAGAGATAATCCATGCTTATTTGACCCAAGGAATCTAAGGTATCAATATATTTATGCAATCAATTTAGAAACATTAGAAAAAAAATTGACATGAAAATAAAAGTATCACATAAGTTCACATCTTAAAAGTATCTCTATCTTTAGTCACAGCAGACTACCCAGACGGCACAGAAAGTGTTTAAAAAGATTTTAAAAACACTTATTTTGACAAGATTCAAACATTTTATAAAGCTTATTTTGACAAGGCTTAACATTTTAGAAACACTTTTATAAGCTTACTATTTCCTCCCCCTGAGCATTTTATTAAGCTTATTTTTACAAGGTTTTGGAAATTGAATACCTACTTAATAATTAAGGGGCTCCATATTGAATTTCATACCACCGCCATTGCCCGGAAAAAATTGAAAATTGTGATTTCACAGGAAATTTTTAAAATTAATTTGGATTTGATGAAAAATATACTATTTCAAGGCAATTTGGTTCTACAATGATGAAAAGCTGTTGATGAAATGCTAACATTAATAAATAAGAAGACAATTTGTGTTTTTCAGTTTTATATTTTTCCATTTTCATGGTAAAAGAATTAAAAGCAAAAATATGTAACAAACAAAAACATGAAACAAACAGAATATAATACATAGAATCAGCAGATAAATTAAGCCAAGTGGACTTAATTAATCTAAATCTATTATACATATAGGTAATTAAGAGAGAGATGTGCTGAAATGCCATCTTCCTGCCCAGCAGCAGGCTGCCCGAAGACAAAGACTACCAGAACAGAAGTTGAGATTATTAGAGATGAAATTAGGAAATAGAACCCAGAGAGAATTTTGACTATAATATGGCATTCATAAAAAAAAGAACAGTCTTCCAGATTTTTTTTTTGTTTGATAAAAGTGGGTTTAACCTCAATTGCATAGTCATATCATGACCGAGGTTTTACCCTCATTTGCAGGAAACTCACAAACCTGTTACCCACATTAAGCTCACCGAGCCTGGGTTGGGCCATTTTATTCTGAATTTACTGGGAATAGTACCAGGTAGCCACATTAACCTCACCCAGCCTGATAAAGGCTGTGTATACACATGTCAGCCTCATATTTTCTAAAGAAGGAGAATTATCTGTTTCACAACAACAAAAATGAACCAAAATCTTTAGATTACGGGGAGTAGTCAAATCTTGAATAATACAAGCTACTGTTTTAAAAATTAAAATTAATGTACACATTATAGTAAAAAATGTACTTATTACAAGTAAAAAAACTGTCTAAATTTGCAACACTTAATACTTCTTCTAAACTTACAATATTTTTTTTAATGTTATAACTGGTTCATGAAAAACCCCTGTCCTGATTTGAGATAGTGAGGATGGGAATTTCATTCTGAATTTAATGGGAACAGTACCAGATACCCACATTCACCTCACTCAGCCTGAGTAGGGCTAGATATACCAGCCTCACATTTTCGGAGAACAGATTTATTTATTTAAAATAAAAATGGGGGTTGTATACTGAATTTACTGGGAATAGTCCCAGCTACCCACATTAACCTCACTTAGCCTGATAAGGGCTAGAAATGCCTCATTTTTAAAGGGAACAGAATTGCTGTTTGAAAGAAAAAAAAACTGTGAATTGAACACAGGATCTATTGATTATGGAACAGTATAGTCAAATCTTCAATAATGTGAACCTATTAAAAAGCCTTTAGCTAGTCAGTTCTCTGTTCATAGTTGTCTAGCAAAACACTGGTCTTTTCCCTGTTTAAAATCCCCCAGTCAGACACCTGTCAAGAGTGTGATTCTGATTAAGTGGAATATCTGGAACAGGTTAATCTCCAGCATTTCCACATACATATCCTGGTTTGACTATAAAACAATGTAAAATGTAAGATATTGTTTAGATATTGCTTACCCCACTAATTGGAGTGTAAAACTCACTTATGATTAATGCATGGAAATTGGTACACTTTAGAACAGTAAACTTTTTAAAGTAGAGAAAAATTTCTTTTTAGTTACACCCTAAAACTATGATGTAGGAACTTTAGAAGAGTCAACTTGTTGGACTTGGTTCAATATGTTTGAGGAGGGAGGCAGCTTCAATAGGTTTCTTCAGGTTGAAGCTATGTTGGATTGGATGCACAATACATGTAAACAGGTGGAAAATATCATGTGGATTTCCTCGATAGATCATAATTATTTTAGTAGTAGTATCTATTGATTGCAATCAATAGATACTAACACAAGGGTATGTCTGTGAAAACCAAACACTTTTGCAAAAGAAGAAACTATAAAAAGATTACACATTACACCTATTATGATATGATAAAACAACTTACGACTTTTAAAAAGATTACAACATTTACCTACAGGAGATTTTTTTTTAATTTATGTTTAACGTCGCATAAAACAAAGAACTTTAAAAATTAAAAACAAAATGCGTGCACGCTCTTAAGATATGGAGCCAGGCGCATTGCGGTGTTGCCACAGGGTATTGGATCTCGTTCGGAGACCGTTCCGAGACCATGTACTCGGGACGTTAGCTTGGAGTTAGCTTGGATCTTGTCCCGAGTTAGCTCGGGCATAGATCCGGGATAGGTTCCGAGTAAGTTGGTTAAACATTCTCCGGGAGAGTTTCTATCCATTCCCGCAGTACTCCCAGAGAAAGATGTTTCCGAGCACGCTTTTTTTACTCTCTCGTAGTACTCCCAGAGAAAGATGTTTCCGAGCACGCTGTTTTTACTCTCTCGTATCAATCTCCGAGACTACTATATCGGAGTTAGTAGATCAGAGACACCTTTTTGTTTAAGGGGAAGTTATTGATGTTGTCTATCAATTCCGCCCCTATACTCTCATGAGTGTAAGAATATCTCTGCGAGGATGATCACGGATGGTGACGTCACTACATAGCTAACATAACTGAGGAACAATGACGACATCATATCGGGTTACTGTGCATGACGTAATTTTAATATAGAAAGGAACGTATCATTCCCTATTCGTAGTATCTGTGTAGACACTTAGGACTGATTAAAATTGAGAGGTTAGTAATTGGTGGCATGGATAATATGGATGTTCATTCGCAATATTACTGCCTGCTAAAGAGAGTCAAACAGCTGTACAGGTATGTTCTGATATTCATGTACTACATAGTTGTACTTTTCGACTGATTATATCTACTTTGACTTCATTTAAATTAGTACAACTACATTTCTGTTTCGACTTATTAAAATAGGGACGTTAGTTCTAAACAGCTAGAGCTGTTCACCTGGACAGCTGTTTCAAACTTATTGGCTCTCTTTAGCAGGTAATAAATAGCTCAGAAAGAATATCCACGCCATCATCTGTTGATGGCATGAGAATTCAGAAGTACCTGTTGACGAGAGCAAATAAGCTCGAAACAGGAATATTTATGTATCTCTTGTAAACTTCTCATTTTTCTGTTTTGACTGATCAGTCAGTATCAGTATAAACAGAAAAGTGAGAAGTTGTACTAGATGTACATGAATATCAGAACATACCTGGACAGCTGTTTCGAGCTTGTTTGCTCTCATCAGCAGGTAATAGTTCTGAATATCCATGCCATCAACTAACCTCTCTATTTTAATCAGTATAAACAGTAAAGTGAGAAGTTGTACTAGAAGTTGATCGACTACACAACCATTTCCTCGTGTGTCGGCAGGTCTATTCGCCGGCAGAGCAACGCGAGCATCGTGGGAACTGACGTCACGGACTTTGCCGACATCGTGAAGTCGAAATACCCGACTGAAGACGAAGAGGATGAGCTGGATGAGGAAGAGGAGGGGAGAATGAGGATGATCTCAGGCCTGATGGAGTGCGGACCTCACCGGGAGATGGCGGTAGACGTGCCGGAGACATTCATCGCTCGGACCAAGACCCCCCCGCGCTACCCCCCTCCCCGACCCCATGACTCCCTTCAGGTGAGCCATCTCATAGGATTCATAGGGTTATATGCAGAGTCCTCACTGTAGGGATGTCTGGGTCATTTGTCCCTTCAGCTGATTTGTTTTTTGAGAGACGTTTGTTAAAGCGTCGTGCGCATTGCTTTCAGATGTTTCTTTAATAAATAATTGTCAAGTTCGAAGTATTCCCTAAGCAAGCTCGGGACCACCCTACAGTGAACCCTATAGGGATTACAAAATCGTCTCTGCATACCAGCCATAGAACTCGTAATGCATCAAAGCTGTCCGTAAAATTGGCTGTCTTGGTTACTTGGAATAATCACACAGAATAAATAATCACAACTTTAACAAATTAATTTTTCTTCTTACATGTTTTTGAAAGTAATAACGGTAGCCGTATTGGATAGTTTGTTATGGGACAGATTTATTACCCATGAGATATACGTTATGACGTCTCTATTACTTATACCTCCATGAATAGACGTTATACTTCTATTGCGCGACTGTTAGGGGCGAATAATGAAACAGGATTAGAGTTCAGATAACCCAGATTGTTCCTCAAATCGAGTGCTCTGTGATTGGTTGAAACTCCGACTTGAGTCTATGCCAGTTTCGATGGCACGTTGAATATACCAGTTCTCATTCAGTCAATGAAGTTAAGAAACGTCCAGCGAGGTTAAGACTTGGATGGATGAGCATTTAAATTCGAACCCTCGTGATGCTGTGTATTCCCAGCCCCACTCAGACTGGGTGAGGTTAATTTTAATAACTGCTTTATAAGTTTCCAGCGAATGAATGGTAAAATCCCCGTCGTGATATGTTTATGCAGTTGAAAGCGACGTTAAACCAAAAAAAAAAAAAACAAAAAAAAATTCGTTTAAAATTGACACAAAATAGGTATTTTAATTCATAACCTACAACAATATTGTTAATGAGTCAAGCAATGTCTCTTCCACCCAATGAGCAAGGGTTGGGTGGAAGAGATTGCCATAGGCAATAACCCCGCCCCTTAGGTAAAACATATGTATATATTTTGTTTATTTTTTTCTCTTTTTTTTTTTGATATTGTCAATTTTTATATTTAATTTTTACCATTATTTTTCTGTAGGTATATATGTTCTACTAATAAATAAATAATAATAATAATATCGCCTTATTTATACTGCCCGATTAGGATTATTAAAGTCCCATTATTCCAGCAGTAAGCCCAAGACATAAATTATTATGTGGTAAAAATCTAAATTGGGAGGTTAACATGTCATGTCCCAGCTGGGTTTCGAACCCACGACCTCTGGAGTCTTTGGATTCACAGAGTGCCGCCTTTACCACTGAGCTACCGGGACAGACATTTCTAAATAAATAAATAAATGTCCTTGTTACAGAACGGCATTCCCATGACCATCATTCAAGCCAAGCCTGCCCCCCGCCCCGGGACCACCTGAATCCCGACAAGCCCGCCCCTCCCCGGGGGAAATCCTCCCTGCAGCCCCCCACCTCTCCTCCCCCCCAGGTCCCCGCGAGGATTAGCATGAACCACATCCCCCCCGCGCCCTCCGAGCCGCCCACCAAGGAACAGCTGAACAGCATCCGGAAATACCAGGTAAATTATAATAATAATATAATTCGTGTCGTGAATAGGTATGATACCTAAATCACGGTGGTGAGAGGATTAATATGGACGCCAGATCCAATCAGTATCAGTATAACAGAAAAGTGAGAAATTGTACTAGATGTACTGATATCAGAACATACCTGGACAGCTGTTTCGAGCTTATTTGCTCTATCAGCAGTATAGTTCTGAATATCCATGTTACCAACTAACCTCTTATTTTAATGTCTAGGCTCCTTTCATGTCCATTGAATTCTATTTGATTTTAACGTCCTGATTTGAGGTAGACAGGACGGAGGTTTTACCTTCCATTCGCTGGGAATTTGTACCAGCTACCCACTTAACCTCACCCAGCCTGGTAGGCGGAATTGCCAACTCATATTTCGGAGGGAACAGAATTTTCTGTGCGAAAAGTTGCTCCAACCGGAATCGAATCAGGATCTTTGGACTACGGGCAGTAGTCACAACCGTTCGCACGGAGGCTGGGGAGGATATAAAATACAATACTCTTTAGTGGAGGTAACCACCAGGCGAGGTTAATGCTCAAAGCATTTTCTACCACCTAACCTCAGAGTCTTTTATTATGTGGTCACACTCAAATTAATGAGGAAAAGGTCCATGTAATATAATAATAATAATAATACCGTCTTATTTATACTGCCCGATTAGGACTATAAAAGTCCCATTATTCCAGCAGTAACCAAAACATTTTATGTGGTAAAAATCCCAAATGCTGGGAGGATAACTTGTCATGTCTCGGTGGTTTCGAACCACGACCTCTGGATTCACAGAGTGCCGCTTACTACGAGCTACCGGGACAGACAATAATACTCTTTAGTGGAAGTTAACCACCAGGCGAGGTTAATGCTCAAAGCATTTTCTACCACCTAACCCTCAGAGTCTTATTATTATGTGGACACACACTCAAATTAATGAGGAAAAATCCATGTACCGGGTGGGATTCGAACCAACGGATCCCAACACTACCTGGATTATTTTTAAAAATTCAATTTTTGTTTTTTTTTTGGTAGACTTGGTAGAACCCCGAATCCCCTTATCCTACGATAGTGGGCCCAGTTACTGACCTAGACATTGGATATTGGTGCCATACAATCTTTACATCAAGGTGACACCCATTAATCCTTTCCTTATGCCCATTTGCCCATATTTCTGATATGAATTTTCTCTAACCCTGCCATGTACCCAACAGTGTTTTTTGTGGTCTAATGGGTTTAATACTTTAAGTATGTTCTGTTGTTGTTGTAACCAGCTTAGCTACAGCTAGAGCTGGGGAAAATGATGGTCTCCATCGTACTTAAGTGGATTTTTTCTCAAGAAATCATGGTCCACATCTTTTTTTTTTTTTTTTTTTAATAATAATCTTGAAAACTTCTATATTAAGTGTGTGCTGGCTGCCTCTGTAACGAACCCGGAATTATAATTATTATCATTATTATGAATTCCTACCCATGTGGTGCTCGGGAAAATAATCAAGCCCCCCTGGCCAGTCCCTCTCCACACCCGGGTCACCCGGTATACAAGTCTACACAACGCAATTATTCCAACAATATTGTCTCCATAGAAAAACATAGTAGTTGTCACCTGATGAGACATTATCGTAACCATGATAAGGTTCTCTCCCTGATATGAACTAGTGTTTGCCTGGTGGGTAATTAGTATTAAAAAAATTAGTACTCGTAATGACTCACTTGTTTCAATATGGTTTCTACTTTACCGCCGAGTCAAAAAAAACCTATGGATTATTTTTTTCACAAGGTTTGTCAATGTTTTTTTTCTGTGCAATTTTTTTGATGATCGTTAATCTGGTGATAAATCTGTGTGCGTCATTAGGACATTCCTGTTCTCGTGTTACTTGCATGATGTAGTCCATGTACCCGGTATAGGAATTGATTTCTTTTTCTCAGAATTTACAGCCAGACTTTTCAGTTTATTTCGCAAGAAGTGGGTGGAATTTTTATTGCCTGTTACGATACTGTTTCTGTTCGGATGTCATATTACAACATGATTCATGTGAGTGTGTGTGAGAGAGAGAGAGGAGAGTGTGTGTGTTTCACAGTTTCACCCGCCTGAATTCGAAGCTTAGGTGCAAAAACTAGTAGTTTTGCTATAAGAAAGACCAATACGTATTTCAGTACTTGAGTTTTAATCTCTTCATTCTCTTCATTGCTTTGGAACAGCCTAATCACTAGTGGCTAACGCTGAAATAGTGATCCACTAATCACTGAACTAAAAAATATGGAAAATGAAATGCGTGTATTCTATCGAACCCGCTTTTGTCAGCCATCTTGGAGCAGATACAAGTACAATTTTCTACAGTTTCTTATGGAGTTCCGCCATTATGTAGAAGGTAATTTATGGTAAAAATCTGCTCACTTCATACATAAACCATTATGAAAATGGGAAGAACGTACGAGTATTCCAGTAAATCTATAGTTGGATGTGGTGATCTCAAGCCAGACACTGTTGTCAGCATATTCCTGTTAAGAAACAACGAATTCAGGGAATTAACACAAGTGAATATGAAGTTCATTTTAAATGTTGCAACCCTTATACCACGACCGGTTTGCCAGGACTGCGCTAAGCGGTAAGGTTTTGCTTGATGTCCACTGTTTGTAAAGATTGTTTATCGTCCTTCCAGACCTAGCGATATTATTTTTTCAAATTTAAATGAAAAGCTGAATATTTTATTACAATTGAAAATATTCTTACGTTAAACTAATGAAAACTTAAATTTAGTGGATACATTTTTCTGTTGAATCAGTTGAATGTCAAGTTAACGTTACAAGTATCTTCTTCTTTTTTTCATTGGTATCTTCTTTTTTTTCATTGGTAAACATAAAACAATCGAGATCTGTAGAACTCTCTCACTCAAACTCAACTCGAAATACAATTCCATTTAAAATATCATATGATACATTGATGCCCGACCGCAGCCAATTTTTTTAAAATTAAAATTCAAAATTTATCTCTTTTAATATAAAATTACACGGGTTTTTGGTTTCCGCAATATTTTTAGTCGTCGCAGGTCGTCGAGATACCCAAGCCTGGGTGAGACTCTGTCACGACCCTGTAAACTCGACGATATCTTATAATTTATAATTCTTCATTGTTGTCTTTGTCTCTTGAAGTTAGGTGGGAAGGTAAGGCATGTAGGTAGGACGCATCGGCCTAGGAGATTAGATAATCTGCTGCTTATTGTGATCGAGCAATATCAGCAAGCCTAAAGCCGGTTTCCCGCAATATTCTCGAAACGTTTCGCGACATTTGGATTCGAATTTTCTTGGGGAGTGTTGCAAAGCATTGGGTCAGTCCACGTGGGATTCGATCTCATTTGATTCTACAGCGGAACATGAAACTGATCCCAAGGGGATGGTCATGATCCGGGTTAGTTGAGGATAAGAAATCTAAGCTCGTCTTGGTCCATGAAACCAACCATCGAGATAACGTGGAACCACAAATTAATATTTTTCAACTCCTAATAGACCTGTTATCTAGCTAGACTGGTTCCTGTTTCGCTAGTCTATTCCCTAACCATACCTAATATGTACGTAACAGCACCAATGTCAAATAAAGTACCTAATACATGTAGATATTTGGGGTAAAACTATAAAAATGCTAGAAGACCCTGCCCAAGACCATAACTTTTGAACGCAAGACAATTTCGAACTATTTTTCTTTCTAGGGATAGGACAATGCCTTCTTTTTGGTAGCTCAAATTTCAGAATCGACCATCGGAAGTTTTTTTTTCTCCCTCTCGAAAAGGAAAGTTTTTTTTTATCTCTCTGTATGTAGATTTTATACGTACTCGTACCTTTAGCGGGACTCCCTGTCCCTAGCCGACAGTCTAAATATTTAAAGTACTACAAATAAATACATATAATTTTGCTTCTGTTTCAATATCCTATCAGAATCAGGGGCGGTATGTGAGCTCGAGTTAAAATAATACCTTTTTTAATACGCCCTTGATTGTGCTGAGAGGCAAACGTTCATGGTCTAACAATAATAATACCTATTGACTTGCAATAATGAATCTACAGGGCGTTATAGGAGGTCTGTACTCTCAACTGTGAAACCTCATAGCTACGCCCCTGATTACGATGAGTGATTGAAACAAAGATGAATATTATTGAATAATATTCAGACGATCTCATTAAAAAATCTAGAGACAAGGACTCTTGGGAAAAAACAACAACCACCTACGGTGTTTAGCCTGGAATCTGAGGTCACCAACAGAACAGATATTATATTAGGTTTAGGATTTTCTCAGAGTGTTCAAAAGATACGGGCTCAAGACAGGAACTCAGAGACATACTGAATCAGTATATTATGTTCCTGCTATAACGATACTATAAAGATAGAAAATTTTGTTTAGAAAATTGATAGGTGTGAACTACAATAAAATGCTTATTACACTCTTTTTTTTCGTCTTTTTTAGATGAGTGTTTCACAGTATTTTTACTTTTTTTTCGTAGCTACGACACAGCAACTACTGTTAACACTTGTGTTCATGTGTTGTAGCTTGCACAAATGCACATCCCGTATTACTTCCCATTTAGTTGCTGGGTCAACACGATCGCACCGGAAGGTATCCCTTACAAAAACAACTGTAAAAAAAATTATGTACAATTTTTTTGTCGGCTTGGGGGTTTTGAACCTGGGGCCTTCCGCATGGCAATTGAGTGTCTTACCACTGAGCTAATTGTGCGCTCAGTATTGTTTTGCGTTGTCTTCACAAAACATGTATGAGAAGAGTCTAAAATTAGGCATAGAACATCTAATTATGATGAACTTATGTTCATCCTAATTGGATAATGCACGCTGAAATTATGACACATTAACACACAGGTACATTTACTTTTTATCGAAAAAATAATAGAGTTTTTTCTTCGTATGAACAAAAAACTAAAAAAATATGTCGTAGGACAGGTTATATCGTATTAAGGCGTCAAATGTTAAAACAGTTATTGTAATTATTTCGATTTTCGCAGGAGGTTATTCGAAAGCAGAAGAGACTGACGACAAAATCGCCGAACAAAATGAATTTCAATCGTCCTTGCGAGGTTCCCGCAATATTGCAAGTTCTGGAGGCCAAGTCTGGCGTTGTGAACGACGCCTTCTCCACGGAGGATGAGCACGAGGAGAAGCTTTCGGGGAGGAGGATGGGGATCAGATGGAGATGACTTGATGATCTGAGCCGACACGCTGCACAAAGTTACAGTGAGTACGAGTACAGTTCTCTTCTTTTTACTTTCTTTATCCTATAAACAGGCAGTAGACCAGCAGTCTGACTGGGGGACTATAAACAGGGAGTATACCAGCAGTCTGGCTGGGGGACTATAAACAGGGAGTAGAGCAGCAGTCTGGCTGGGGGACTATAAACAGGGAGTAGATCAGCAGTCTGGCTGGGGGACTATAAACAGGGAGTAGACCAGCAGTCTGGCTGATGGACTATAAACAGGGAGTAGACCAGCATTGGCTTGGTTCTGGGGACCCTTGTCAATTATTAGCCTCCTTGTAAAGACAGTGGTAGAAGTGCTGAGTCATTCCTCCACTATCTGGCTACCATCGTTCACGATGACGCCACCCTATGATGATATCCTATAGAAAGGAAAGTAATAAAATCACCAAAAAATTTCGATGGTCAGTTTTCAGCGCCAAAACATTTTTTAGGTTCCCAGAGCCTAAATCCAAAGTTTCTGCCATTGGTCCATGTGTGTGTGTGTATCTGTAAACAAGTTATCTCAAGAACGGTAAGAGCTAGAGAATTGAAATTTGTTATGTAGACCACTTATGAAGAGGACGCGAAACGAAATTGGCGGGGTTTGGCGGTTCTTGCTAAACAATAAGAGATACGAAAAAATTATATGAACAACTTTTTCTACAATAAAAAAATAATAGGGGTCTACTCTGATCATTTTTTTGTTATCTTGAACTTTTTGGACCATGGCCCCAATTTACCGGTATTTTTTCGGGAACCCGCTTTGACTAACTTTTTTATTATTCAATCTAGAAGGGAGTGTGACATATCAGATCCAATGATTTAGAGGTGCTGATTACGAATTTGGCATTTTTAATTTTTTGCTATCTGTTACCGTTGAGTCACCAGAGGCGGAATTCGACTTATTTTCGGGGGCAACATAGAGAACAGATGAATAATATTGAGAAAAGAATAAATAAAGTATGATTACCTCATTAGGCAATAGACTAATACTGCCTCATTAGGAATATAGTCCTACTATTACAGCAGATATTTTCATCATATTATTTTATGGTCAACGTTAAAAATAAATCAGAAAAATTTCATGCATTGGCTGTGATTCGAAGGAACGGATCCGTACGATACCTGGATTACTAGACTAGCGTATTTACCACTTGACCACCAATGCAAGTTTTCAGAGTGAAAAAAAAAAAAAAAAACCTTCAGGTCATAAGTGTAGTCCAGATTATTTGCAAGAGGAATTAGCAAGCAATTGCTTTAACATTATTTCTGTCCCGGTAGCTCAGTGGTAAAGGCGGCACTCTGTGAATCCACAGGTTCCAGAGGTCGTGGGTTCGAAACCCAGCCGGGACATGACAAGTTATCCTCCCATTTGGGATTTTTACCACATTATAATACGTTTTGGGCTTACTGCTGGAATAATGGGGCTTAATAGTCCTAATGGGGCAGTATAAATAAGGCGATGTTATTTTTATTATTATTTCTCTTTCTTCCAGATTATGGCGAAACAGTGCTAGCGATCAAAAGACTTATTGTAAACTTGAAAAAGTTGAACCAGTTAGAAGGAACGCCTGTTCCAGAGTCCAAGCTCCAAATTGTACAGAACCTAATTCTAAGTCCAGAATTTGGCCGGGCGCTTTTCCTTCACAACACGGTGCTACAAAGTTATTCGTTTAAAAGTGAGACAGCCCTGCCCCTGACGTCACACTTGCAATCATTAGCTAAGGAGGTAATTCTTGATTATGCTCTATTATTATTATTGCAAGGTTATTCACATAAATTTACATCGTGTAAACCATTCATTGATAGGAAGTTTGTTGGGGTTTGAATATTTGTTAAAGAACAACAAAAAACAAAAATAAATCATCAATAGGTGGTATGATAAACTAGAATACTAACAACAGAACTACGAAGGCGTTAAACTAATTATGAAAAAAAAGCGTTGTACTTAAAACCATAGTGACTCTTTTACCAGAAGAATTATAAAATAATTGTTTGAACATGAAAATTAACCTACTTTTATTTTACCTCCAGAGTATCAAAGTGTTGGAGTCTTGTTCCCTCCCGGAGGCATCCGAATGCATCAATATTCTTGAAGACATGGACCAGACACTGAGCGCTCACGATGCAATTGTTCTAAACCTGACACCCAATATCATGAATCCAGTTGAACAACCGGTGGTGTCTTACAATGAGGGGGTCGAAGGTAACATCAAGATCATCAAATTCCCCGAGTCAAATGAGCTTCTGGTAAGAAACTTATCCCTTTTTAACCATATTCGACACAAGAATTCCTCTTAAGTCACGGATTTGCGTTCTCATAGGACTTTAATTTTCCGTCCTTCCGCAAAAGTGCCAGTATCGCTTGTTGCTTTTACATCTGCTAATGTAGAATAGAGTATATGTACCTTGTTTATACTGCCGAGGTAAGACTGAAAAGTCCCTTACCTACAGCAGTCAAACAGGTCCAATATACAGGGTGGAGCGCGGGAGACGGATGGATCATAAAATGTAAAAACAATAATAATTAATTAATGAATTAATTCTGGAACTTTAAATTTTTTCTCACATGTAAACATCGGAAATTTAGATTTATTTTTGGTTTTGAACAGCTTATCTGGCAAATAGGCAGGGTCACTCTGAATACACTGATCACTGATTGGATTTGATATATCACAAATCCCATCTAGAATGAATAATAAAAAAGTTAGTCCAAGCGAGACCCTCAAAAATACCGGTAAAAAGTTCAAGGTATCAAAAAAGTGATCTGAGCTATCAAAAAATACCCATTTTCCTCTTTCAAATGAAACCCTAACAGACCCTTGCTGCGCATGCGCTTCTACCAATTCCATCCGACTCCCGCGCTCCACCCTGTATTTCATAGTTAAGTAGGTCGAAACCTGAGTTGAAACCGTCACTCTCCCAACTGCTGCCAAGCTGGCTACAACATTAACAAATAGTTAAAAAAGAAAAGAAAAAAAAAATGAGTGTTTCACAGCCGTTTTTATTTCGTAGCCATGAAACAGGAGCTACTGTAGACGCTTGTGGTCTGTCTTGTAGCCTACCCATCCCGTAGTATGCCTCCCCTCTGATGGGCGAGAAGTGACACAATACTTCCCCATTAGGTGCTGGGTCAACACGAGCGCACCGGAAGGTATCCCTTACAAACAATTGTAACCAAATTAAGAAAAAGTGGCTGTATGGACTTATTTTGGTCCACTGCCAAAAATTAAAAAAAAAACCAAATTAAGATTACAATTTTTTGTGGGCACGGGGGATCGAACCCGGGACCTTCCGCATGGCAAGCGAGTGCTTAACCACTGAGCTAATCGCGCGCTTAAATACACTACCTTTACCGACTATAGTCAGGGAGCTTTCATGGATCAAATTAAACAGGGGGATACATTACTAATCAGCTGATTAGTGCTGTTGGTGTGATTATCAATGACATGATTAATGGCGATGCCAAATACTATTGGAAGTAATATAATACTTGCTAGCAATACAATACTTGTACTCTTTGCTCCAGGGCGCCACTATACGCAACGAAGGAGACGCCGTGATCGTAGGCCGTGTGGTGCGAGGTGGCCTGGCAGACAGGACAGGACTCTTACACGAGGGCGATGAATTGCTGGAAATCAACGGCATCGAGATCCGAGGCAAGAGCATACACATCGTCTGTGATATCCTGGTGGGCCTCACGGGTCAGGAGATGACCATGCTCGTTCTGCCGAACCCCGAGACGAGTAAAAGCGCCAAACAGCAGACGACCAACTCGAGAGAGAACCTGGTGAGCAATCCACATTGAAGTTTAAGAGTACGCAGGCGTAGTTTTCATAGAAGGAAGCAACGTATTTCAACAGGAATCAGCGCGATTGAACAGATTATGATTAAGAACTCACCTAATTTACAAATTCATCTTTTTTTTTCTTCTTTTTACTTCCGAGAAATTTCTAAGATTAGAAATCGGAAGTATTGTGTTCGTTTTTGTAAAAAAAAATATTTTTTTGCTCCGATTTCAATTTTTTTCATATTTCTGGACGTTTCATAACCTACTGAGTAAATTTGGTTTTGTGTCCGTCTGTCGGTCTGTCTGTTAAAACGATTCCTTGTAACGCGCAAATCTCGGAAACTACTTGACCGATTTTGATGAAATTTTGCACACATCTAGGAGACATTCTGTAGATGGTCCCATTTTAAATTCATCGAATTCATACTAGCGGTTCTGGGTGAAAGAGACCATGCGCCTGACCACTAACTTTTTACTTAACGCTTATATCTCGTGAACGGTACACCCGATTTCGATGAAATTTTGTAAAAATATGTATATTATTGTTTTACATAGGTTATTTATATTTATTTTTAAATTAATTATAGTTTGACTCTGATATTTAAGAAAATCCGAAATTTTGGACAAAAAAGTAAAAAAATAAGGACCACGACTTGCCAATACAGAATTTTTTGTAGAATTTAGAATGTAGAAAAAACGATATTCTACCATATAAAACAAATTTGAAGAAAATCGGTTGAGCCGTTTTGGAGATACAAGTAATTTTCTATAAAATATCAAAATTGGCACGTGTTTACAATGTGAAGCAATCACGAGGAAGTATTGTGTCTATAATTGGCAGTGTTTTTTTAAATAAGATATGCAACATTATGCGAGTACCTCAGCAAATAAGCTGAATTGGAACCAGTTGTTCTGATATATGTATTAATTTTGATGTATGTAATATTTCTGTTCCAAATAAAGGTTTATTTATTTATTTATTTATGCAACACTACAAATAATAAAGGAATTAAATGTAACAATACTAGCATAAATATACATATAAGTTGTATTAATCGATACGATAGGATAAGAATTTTCATAAAAGTAATTCTTATAACTAAGTACATAAAGATAAATATTATATGTATAGATTGATGAATTCTATGTACCTATTTAAAATGTATTAATGGATATTTCATTTTTTTTTTCGCCACTGTATTTAATTATTTTGAGGAAGACCATGCTACTATTACTCTGTGATCTCATAGTAATAAGACTCATGTATTAACCTCGTCTAGTGGGTACATTCCACTAAAGAGTATTATTATTACCTAAAACTCTTAAAAGAAAAGGCAATTATAAAACAATGTGAGTGAGGGAGACTGGCAATGCAAGTAAAAACCCGCTGTTAAATTAATAAATTTCCAGGATTCCTATAATTGAGAATAATGATAACACTGATAGCTAATGGATGTTAAGGTTAATGTTTCATGTAGTTATTATATTTTTTCCGTTTCTTTTCTAGATGCACGTAATTGCTCATTTTGATTACGACCCAGAAGACGACATGTACATACCTTGTAAAGAATTAGGCATGAGTTTCCAAAAAGGCGACATTTTGCATGTGATCAGTCAGGATGATCCGAACTGGTGGCAGGCTTACAGGGAGGGAGAAGAAGACCACACACTGGCAGGGCTCATTCCCAGTCGATCCTTCCAATATCAGTAAGTCCCCGCGAGTAGAACATGAAGAATTCATTACTACACAACACATGTATTTTTTTTTAATTATATTACTTCCGAGAAATTTCTAATATTAGAAATTGGAAGTATTGTGTTCGTTTTTGTAAAAAAAAATATTTTTTTGCTCCGATTTCAATTTTTTTCAATTTTTTTTTTTCTTCTTCTCAAAATCTAATTATGTCTTAACCGTCAAATTTGGCCTAAATAATGCATTCAAAGTGCGTTATTTGAGTGAAATTTGACGGTTGAAAGGAAGACTTGGTGATTTTAAGAGTGAGAGTGCTCTCTGGAACGAGGTCCTGGTTACTCTATTATGCAGTTTCTTGGTTACTAGGTTATTATTGTGAATGTGAGACCAAGTTTCTTAGAAGTCATATTGGTTGGGTTTTTTCTTTATAAAAAATCTCACAACAGCTTCAAATGACACGCTTAAACAATGGGAAAATGAAAAAAAAAATTGTGGTTTTATATTTCGTGCAGTTCTTTTGATTGTGATTCAACATTAAAAGTAGTAAGTTTTTATTACATTGCACCAAATTTCTGCGTTATTTCAGACGTGAGCAGCTCAAGCGAAGTATTAACAGTGACATCACGGATAAAGAAAAGTCTACCTCTCCCATTCATTTCTTTAGCTCCAATTTCCTGTGTTCGAAAAGTAAACAGAAGCTCAAGAAGAAGAAATCAGCAAATAATGCCCCATTTGGCGATGTGAACTATCCGTTGTACTCGGCGTCAGCTACCGGCAAGTTTATAAATTTTGTTTATGAAGTGTAGAGTGTAGAATTATGGTCATTGAAAGATGATGATTATCTTTTTTTTTTTGTCCATTGGAAGTAGACTAATAAACTGGTGTGAACAACTTCCTACAACCCAAATAAAAAGTTAAATTAAACTAGTTGTTGAACAATACCATAATAGAGCGCTTTTGGTATTGGTATAATTTTTATAGCAATATTTAGATTTTTTTTGACTTAGTCACGAGTTATTTATAATTTTATGTTCCCCACATAATTTATACTGGGTGAGCATAAAGTTTAAGCCCACCTGGACGACCAGCCTTAACAGCCACTTCAAATTTAACAGAATCAGAAAAGGTTGTGAAGTAATTTGTTTGAAAAATCGTCTCTCTACCAATTACGGTTCTTGAGATACAGGATGGAAAACATACTACGGTTGGGGGGTTTTTATTGGCAGTGGACCAAAAATAAGTCCATACAGCCTAGGGTTGGGGTTGGACTTTATGCTTACCCTATATATTACATATGTCCTGGAATCTCATGACGCTCTTTTATTTTCAGATTTCGACGTAGAAGAGATTCTCACTTACGAAGAAGTTTCACTCTATTACCCCCGCTCTAATGAGAAGAGGCCTATTGTTTTGATAGGACCTCCCAACATAGGCCGCCATGAATTGAGACAGCGACTTATGGAGGATTCTGATAGGTAAAACGCAAGTTTTTAATGAAAAGAGAGACTGTCCCTTAACAACAGTGGTTTAATGTGATTTTACCACTTTTCTATGTAGGTATATTTAAGGAGCCGCGTGATGGCTGTCTGCATACATGGTGAAATATTTATTCTCAATTTAAGTAATTAATGCATCACTTATTCTCTCTCGCTTAATAACTGTGAATAACTACTGTTTAGAAACCTTGTAGGGAATGCTACTAATGAAATCATCTCTTCTCTGATTTCTTTTTTTCTTCTGTACTTTTGGTTTCTATGTTATAATCTCAAGTTAGGATAATGGTGAGGATTCATAAACATAAACTTTGTTTATTTATTTATTTAGTGTAAATGAACAAATGGCCTGAATAACCACCCCGAGTGGTTTATAGTTATATTACAACGCCTTATCGGAACAAAAATTCCACGAGGGTGTTGTCAAAGATAAGGGTATTTGTGTTGGTGGATCACAAAATCATATTTCCTTTTCTTTAGATTATTTATGTTTTCAAATGTTGTATTTATTCGCAGATTTGCAGCAGCTATACCTCATACAAGCAGACCTATGAAAGAGGGAGAGGTTGATGGACAAGATTATCATTTTATAACACGCGCTCAATTTGAACTAGATATTCTCGCCAGGAAATTCATCGAACATGGAGAGTACGAAAAGTCTTTTTATGGTGAGTTTAATTTTTTACCCTCACTTACAAAATACTAAAGCTAGTTCAGGTAACTTTCTTTTTTAAAATTCACCAATTATACACCAACCACTTCCAACTCGAAGATTTTTTAGGTGATGCCCACGGATGTTTCAATTTTAGTGAAATTGGCTAGTCATAATTATTATGTTCCTAATAGTTTCTACATAGACCAAGGGCCACTGAAATTCTGAAGTTGATTAAAAAATCTGAGTAAGGTCTACCTACAGTTCACAGGTCTGTCCCGGTAACTCAGTGGTCGCGTCGATCCTGTAATCAAGAGAGGTCGTGGGTTCAAAACACAGCTGGGACAAGCAAACCCTCCCGTTTGGGTTTTGACCACTTTGTAAGACGTCTTAAGAATTGCTGAAAAAATGGGACTCTTCAGGGCAGTATAAATAAGGTGTTATTTATAACTACTAGTTATAATTAAGTACTTAATTTCGATCTTCAGGCACATCGCTGGACGCAATCAGAACAGTGGTAAATGCTGGCAAAATTTGTGTCCTTAATCTTCATCCTCAATCACTGAAAATCCTGCGCAGCTCGGATCTAAAACCCTTTGTGATATTCGTAGCCCCCCCTCCCTTTGAACTTTTGAAACAAAAGCGAATCCGTCGGGGTGATAACTTTAAGGTAAGAACTTTGTAATAATAATAATATATTAAAAATAATAGTCTAAAGACGAAAGGAATCACTAGACGAGGTTAATTAATGCTCAAAGCATATTCCACCACCTAAACGTAAGTTTATTTTTTGTGGTTGCGTACTCAAACAAATGAGAAACAATATCATTTTATTGGTGTTCTCGATATTAGGTATCTGGTTTAGTGACTTTAGAGCTTTTGTGATGGCGCTCTACCTATTGAGAAAAACTGATCTGAGTGAGTATCTAACTACAAAAAAGTCAGCTTCATTCAATAGCGATTCACTAATATGATACTTGATAGTTTCTTCTCAATCTAGGTATCTAATATAAGAAGGGGAGGATAAAAAGTTACTACTCGTAGTTGTAAATCTATGATACCCACTAAACTTGTGAAATAACATGGAAAAAAGTTATAAAAATATAGTATATTATTTAAACAATAATATTACTAGAAGTAAAATACAAAATAAATAAAAAATATCATCACTGTAATAATTATATCTCTCTCAGATATTTTAATATTACATATCAATAATTCGTTCCGAGCATTTGTAAAAAAATCCATTCATTGACGAACTGAGGTCAATCTCCCCATCATCCATCTGATATAATTCACTTAAACTTTAACTTATTTCTATTTCTTTTTGGACTTCTTTCTTCAGGACGAAGATCTCAAAGACACAATTGAGAAGGCACGAGAGATGGAAGAAAAGTATGGTAAATACTTTGACATGGTGATCATTAATAAGGATAACGAATCCTCCTATCAGGAAATCATCGACCAAGTAAACTACCTGGAAAGAGAGCCTCAGTGGGTACCATCAACATGGGTCAGAACCGCTTGATTTTTTCTCGGGAGTATTTCGATTACTCTCATCGTGAAGAGATGCTATAGCAGAGCAGCTATAGCTGCGTAGAGATGCTCCTTATACTGTCTACTTTATTGTACTAACAAAACTATCATATCAATTGCGGTCTAATTACAATTTTATTGTACTCTTTAGTGGGAAGTGACCACTGGGCGAGGATGATGCTCACTGAATTTTCCACTACTAGACTCTCGGGTGCTAATATTACTTTAGTATAACAAATTCTCAAATGAATGAGAAAAATCTACACACTGTTTCAAAGTAGAAAATCAACTTCCTACCCTAGTTTATTAGTTAGAAATCATAAATTTGAAAGATCTATAAGTTTTAAAGCTGAATTCATGGTATACAAATAATTCAATTATTGAATTCTATGCACAATCTATTCAAGAGGCGCACAGTGGGGCAGATATAGCTCGTAGCGCGAATTAATTCAAAAATATAAAAATGATACTTTGTTAAAGTTGACTATTCAAAATTGTCAACAAACCTACGGATATACAATTTCCAAATAAAAAACACCCCCCAATTCACCTTATGGTATCACTGTAAGCTCACAAAGTTATTATTTCTGTTTACGACTATGAGTAGATTTATTTGACTGTAGCAGTTACCCTAACAACGACAGCTCTTTTGACGTGTTTCCATTTTTTTGGAAGAAAATTGAACATGGATTTTGAAACTAGAGGTAAGATGTGATCTTTTTCCGTTTTTCTTAAAATTTTAAGTTGATTATTTCCTGAGATATGAGCTTCTCAAAAGAGGTCCTCATTCATCAATGTTGAAAATATTTTTTTTCATTATTATGGATCATAAGTTGGTGAAGGGTGTGAGATGGGACAGTGATTTTTTCATAGGAATGTGACCCAAGGTCTGCTTTATATAGAGGTGTCAAAATCGTTTGCATCATTTTGCATCTTTCCAAGATTCAGACTTTTGAAAGTGGGTATCCGTGGTTTCATACTTCTCATTTTACATCTTAAAATGTGTTCATTGGGTTTTATTACAGAATATACTTTGATCAAACGGTCAGATTTTGTTGATTTAATGAGAAGAGCACCAAGTAAAAAAATAGTGGACCAAATTCACCACTTGGAAGAAGAACTTTTGAAGAATATCAATGAAGATCAATGTAAACGCTTTATTATGGAATTCAAAAGTTCTTCTTCCAAGTGGTGAATTTGGTCCACTATTTTTTTACTTGGTGCTCTTCTCATTAAATCAACAAGTTCTGACCGTTTGATCAAATTATATTCTGTAATAAAACCAAATGAACACATTTTAAGATGTAAAATGAGAAATATGAAACCACGGATACCCACTTTCAAAAGTCTGAATCTTGGAAAGATGCAAAATGATGCAAACGATTTTGACACCTCTATATAAAGCAGACCTTGGGTCACATTCCTATGAAAAAATCACTGTCCCATCTCACACCCTTCACCAACTTATGATCCATAATAATGAAAAAAAATATTTTCAACATTGATGAATGAGGACCTCTTTTGACAAGCTCATATCTCAGGAAATAATCAACTTAAAATTTTAAGAAAAACGGAAAAAGATCACATCTTACCTCTAGTTTCAAAATCCATGTTCAATTTTCTTCCAAAAAAATGGAAACACGTCAAAAGAGCTGTCGTTGTTAGGGTAACTGCTACAGTCAAATAAATCTACTCATAGTCGTAAACAGAAATAATAACTTTGTGAGCTTACAGTGATACCATAAGGTGAATTGGGGGGTGTTTTTATTTGGAAATTGTATATCCGTAGGTTTGTTGACAATTTTGAATAGTCAACTTTAACAAAATATCATTTTTATATTTTTGAATTAATTCGCGCTACGAGCTATATCTGCCCCACTGTGAGGCGATGCGAAAATGTGATTGAGGCCCAAACACCTTGCTCATAACAGATAGAAACTTGAATTTCATATGCAATAGACAACCAAGGTTTAAAAAATATGTAATTAAATAGAAATCATTGGAAATTACAAATAATTTTTGTTTCAATATTTACCGAGAAATTGCACAGTAGGTTTTTAAAAAGATAGAATCTTTAGGACTGTCGTACGAGTTTTCTGTTGTATTTTACGTGATTTTTTCCTTTCTAGATACAAGTTATCAAAATTAATTGAACTATCACTTTAATTAACTAAGTGAAAGAAAAAGTTTTAAAACGTGCTCTTTGCTATTTTAGTAGAGACATATTCGAAGATATTGTTTTTCATAGCTCAATATGAATTTATTTTGGTTGTCTATTATATGATTGAGATTTTTTTTATAACTTGACTCATATTGAGTCTAAAAAGATTGTGGACAAAGAAATTTGGACCTCTTTAACTAAATAGTTGTGAACATCACAGTACTTTCCATTACAATAGAGGTAAACTTTCCAAAATAATTAAAAATTGGTAAATAAATTAGTATCCATTTATGAATGATTACGATCAACCCCACATTTTTTACATTAGTTTTTAAAAAATGGAATTACATGAAAACAAATAAATTTTGGTGGTTTAGAGCTCTTGAGGTTAGGTAAAGTTGCATTACTACTACTACTACTTCAAACCAGTTCAGTTTTGTCTTCCGGGTTTCACAAATGAATTGAAAATGTAAATAGTTACAAAAAATGGTGGTTTTAATTCCTTTCAAGTGACCAGTTGAGTAAAAAAGGTTTTTGTCTTTTTATCATGGCATTTTCGGATTCTTCAATTCTTATTTGTAATTTCCATGTTCCATTCTCAAATCTAGGGCCTAAAATTCGATTTTGTACATTTTTTTTACTGTGTTCATTATTAGATATTCTGATCCGAGAGAGGCTGAGATGGGTTTTATTTATCAATCACTTTGATAAAAAATAGGTTTCACAATCAAATAGTCTACTAATTTATGTCTAGAGGTCTCAGTTCAAATCCATCTTTGACTTTTATGGGTAAACTTTTCAAACAACAACAAAAATCCATCACAAACCAAGTAATGAACACTTGAGATAGGCATTTTCAACCGAAATCAACCTGGGTTCAATTTATTTGTTGATGCAATTCCTAGGTAATGTAGGGTAAAACCCTCGTCCTGATTTTATGGCGGGACGTTAATCCTGAATCAATTATTGGTCTTGGAAGGAACTAGACATTGGATCTGGGTGTCCATGTCCATACACTCTTTCCACCGTGAGATGGGTCTCTGTCCCTATCTCACGGACATGTTAATAAATAATATTCAGTATTACAATGTCTCTGAGCTTGGTATTTAGGGATTTCTTGTTATTAATGCTTGTTTTCAGTTATAAATACCATGAAATTTCCTACATCTCTTACGATTATCTTCTTCATTTTGTGGTTGTTTTAAACCTCTGTCTGTAATTATTTTATAGCAATTAACTTTGTAAATCTATCAACCAAAATCAAACAAAAGAGTAAAATACTTCTTCCATTAAGAAATAGTTCGATTCCCCATAACAGTAGCGACATTACCTTGTTCTATCGCAATACACATCATTTGAATTACAAGAAGGTAATCTCGCGTTCTATATACTTTTATGAAACCTTTAATTAAATTACCCAAAACTTGCTCTAACTCTAAGATACAATATGATGCTAATTATTTATCCTTTTCAGAGGGCGAGTAATTGACGATACTCCTGTATATTTCTACTTTTTATGTTAATCAAGGGTTAGGACGTATACAGTATGTCTCAGAAGTCCTGGCAATGGCCTCATAACTTTTGAATGGGTACGAATTTTTGGATTCTGTTTGTTTCTAAGGATAGGAAATGCCCTATGGCCGATTCACTGGTGATGTCAAAATCCAGGTTCGAAACCCGAAAGTGGCACTTTTTTGATAAAAATGGCCATTTCTTGAGAAATTTAAATGAGAAGGTATTTTTTTAATTTCATATTATTATTTAACAGGTAAAAATACTGCATTCCTCAAAAAATTTATGGTTATTTCAAATTTAAAAATCTGGTTTTTTGAGACACCCTGTAGCTTTGGTACCGCGGGACTCAATACAGTCCTCAATGATTTAAAATGACGAAAAAAGTGTCTTGAAAGTACTGAAATGGATAAAATTCCGATATATCACCTCCATCAGTGCCGGAGAGCAAAGTGTTTAAAGTCAATAATACTTGTAAGATCACATTTTACCTATTATTTACCTAGGCTTCAATTATTCACCATACAAACACACAACCATCACCAAATCGCAACTTTAGTGGGTATCACAGCATTACAAGTCTAGTATAAGTAAGTATCCCTCATTCTTTCGAATTTCATTTAACTTGAAATGCCACCACTGATTGCTATTCTCAATTAAAGTATTTACTCATTTGTCTTGATGAGGTTGAGTGAACCGCCAACACACCCAACCACATAGTCGAGTTATAATAATTATTTCCCACCGAGAATCGAACCCGGGGATTCCGCAGTCTCATTACTGAATCTAGATAGGGACACATTGGAGAAGAAACTCATTGCAATGCCATGAAGATCGAAGAGAGTAAACTTTTAAATCAAATAAATATTTAAGTAGGTACCTACCTAGGTTCAGGAGTGAACTAATTTTGAACCTGCGTGGTCCTGAATCAGGTTGACTCAAATCCATGATACATAGGTTATTAGGAAAAAAACAGGTAGGTAACTAATATGAATGTGGATAGTTAGATATCTAGTTAATAAATAAATAAATCTGTTTCTCTTCACTTAACTAAGAGTTGAAGTTTGAAAACAATAATGTAGTAGGTAGGTAGGTGACTACACATTTTACTCAACTAATCAAAATCTATTTGTTGTTGTTGTTGTTCTTGTCGTCATTCTAACAATGTTCACAAACTAAAGTTGTTATCGAACCCTTTTTCACTTCAAGACAATGCAACTAATAAAAATTGATTATTGTCATGAAAATAGGTCATTGTTATCCAACCCTCCGGCACAGATGGAGGTGAAATATCGGAGATTTTACCATTTCAGTACTTCCAAGACACTTTTTTCGTCATTTTAAATCATTGAGGACTGTATTGAGTCCCGCGGTACCAAAGCTACAGGGTGTCTAAAAAAACCAGATTTTTAAGTTTGAAATTACCATAGCTCCGCCACTGATAGTGATAGAAAATTTATTTTTTGAGGAATGCAGTATTTTTACCTGTTAATTAATTATATGAAATTAAAAAAATACCTTCTCATTTAAATTTCTCAAGAAATGGCCATTTTTATCAAAAAAGTGCCACTTCCGGGGTTCGAACCTAGATTTTGACATCACCAGTGAATCGGCCATAGGGCACTTCCTATTCTTAGAAACAAACAGAATCCAAAAATTCGTACCCATTCAAAAGTTATGAGGCCATTGCCAGGACTTCTGAGACATACTGTATATTGGTCGCAAGAAATCAGGACAAAATCCGCAAAATATTTATGAGCTTCATGAAATAAAAAGGTTTTTAGAGGTCATGGAACTTGAATAAGCGAACAATTTTACTATAATATTGAATGTGCCGTAAAAAAAATGTGCCAAAACCAACCAACCTGAACCATGAGGCTGAACAACGTCGACCCTGCTTAAGCGGAATAGAACAGAACAAAAGAAGAAGAAGAATAAGATTGAACCTTCTTAATTTTTATACTGCCCGAATGTGACAATCAAATCTCTTGTACTTTTTGTGTCTCCAATATTTATTTACCTCGAAGTTTTAATTTTGTCATTTACGTCATTTCAAAAAAACCTGTTACATTGAAGTGAATTTGGTGTTTTTTGCATTTTTTTTTTTTTTTTTAACCCACTTTACGTATTCGGTGTATTTTACAAATTCCTCGCTATATATGTTATATGTTATGAAATAGATGGGCTCTGTGAAAAAAACTTGTACCTTATGTATCATTTATTTTTATTTTAAATAACTATTTTTGTGGGTACCCCATGAGACGTGACTGAGAACATTTTCTCCTTGTTCTCAAATAAAATTTCCGTGTTTAAACTAAAATGCCTCCTCTGTTAGCTACATGTTATACACAAAACTGTGTACTTTACGAAGAGCTAGCTAGAGCCGTAGACAAATTCTCAACCCCTCCGCTGCTCCGTTTGATACTTAATGTGGTATCAATGATAAAACACCAAAAACATGAAGAAATTCATCATCTAAAATGTCATTCGCACATGTTTTACCATATACTACAGCACTACAGATAGGAATAACCTCCTTGGTCCTATTCGGGCAGTATAATTAAAATGAAAGTCTGCAGCCTCAACTCTACGATAAAAGGGCATTTTATAAAAGTAAATTTAATCTTCTTTACCAGGAAAAACATTACGACAGCAATACGAAGAAACGTTGAAGCCTTCCTGATTAGAGTTATTTAGAGACACTCGCTAAATGAAATAAGATATGTCATTAATGATATATCATTCATTTGAATATCTGTCCTATGTCCTGTGCGCATTGACCGAGCCATGGCCGTACTTAGTTAAAATAAATGAAAATATTTTGATTGTTACAAATAAGTAGTTCATTATATGATATATGCATTTCTTAATTTCATTTAACAACTATGAGTAATGTATTGTTCAAAAATCATGCTAGGCGAGATCATTATAATTATGCAGTAATCTTTAAAACACGATCCAAACTACTGTTCTCTCACTGTTTTTATACATAGTATGACTACCTACTAGATAATCTTGAAACGTAGTGAATAATACTGTAATTTTATTACAACAAGAGATAAAATGAGTCAACCATTAGAACTGAGAAATTTAAGTTCTTCAAATTCATGTAAAACATTATTAATTATTTTCATTTTTTTATGAGTTGACCCGATAGTATATGACAAAAAAACTTTAATGCGATATTACCATTTGAGCAGGATGATTTTTGAACTGCGGAAGAGTCCCAAATGATTTTATTTATCAACCAGAGGTTCAATGGTTTTTTAGATTAAAAACTCCTTTGACTGTGCACTTTTAAATTAACAAGTATAAGAGGCTCCTAATAAAACTCAATTTGAAATAAATATTTAAAGCATGTTTTACAGAGCAAATATTTGGAATCAGATTTATGGACCTTTTTCCAGAGACTTCTGAACAAAAAATGTTACTTACTCGTATGAACGGAAATCTATCAATCTTAATCTGTTTCCCTCCTCTTTTTTGTTATTATATATAATGTAATTATATAAATTATTAACTACCTAGATAGGCATAAAAGTAGGTGTGTTTCATGTACTAGGTGAAACTCCTATGAGCATTAGGTAATGTTTTATTAGGACACCAATTTATATTAATGTTGTTATATGATATGATGATTGTTGCCGTTTTTTAATATGTAAATAGAATTAAGTATAAGAAGTTCAAATATAGAACCAGTCAAATGGATCTATAAAAGTTAGGGACTAACCAACTAGAATGTAGACAGTGGGCTCGATTTCCTTCTTGTATAGAATTTAATGTATATTAAATTCTATATATGGCCTTTGTTAGGAAAATCAACCCTTTCATGGAATACAACCAATATTTTTTTTATTATTATTTATTATTATTTTTCCTATTATATGTGCCATATTGGTGCAACCATATTATTATATTCTTTTTATTATGTTTATCTTTTTTTTCCAAAATTTAATAGAGTCCGTGCTAAAGATTATAGAATTGCCATGTTATTATTTTCTACGTTTTTTCAGAAGCACAGAATGACACGATATTTCCAAATCGTTTATATCCTATATCTCAGCTCATGATTCCACCATTATTCGATATCACAAGCTGAGACGGCATATGTGTACCACATAATATTCAAAGTACACAGCCGAAAACTTCCACGAAGTATAAGTCCGATTGAGCTGAAATTTAATATGGTTCCTAATGAATTTCACACTTTTTCACTTTTCTTTGTATTTTCCTTCGCAAATGAGGACAATGAAAAAGGGTCTCAATTGAAAAAGAGGAAGTTCATTCTTAGAAATGTTGTTACCTTATTACCTTGTGATTATCTTTCATTCAACCTTTCGTGTCGCAACATAATCATACCTATATATTTGTGTATTTGATGGCCATAAATATTATAAAGTGAGAAAAAGCAATGTATCAAATCAATACATAACTACCTAATGTTTTTCTTTCACCAGCAAGGCCATGCCTCGGTGAACCCAGCGCCCCGCAGGCCTAGTCGCAACGCGGCTAGTAAAACTATATGCGGATTTTAATTAATTCCTTTTGGATTTAAAAAAATACGAATTCAGTACTGCAAAAGGCTCAAATACACTGTACACTTAAAACATAAAAGATATGAACGGGCTTATTTTCCTGAGTGATAAGTTCTTTTTAGCGAAAAAAAGATTTTTAGATATACTGAAAAATACAAAGTAAATATCTATAGGAAATTACCATCATTTTTATTACATTAATAATAATTTTATATATTAACAAAACAATCGGTTAGGTTAAATTTACACATAGAATTTATATGTATAAAATATAAGTACATTTAATAGAAAAAAATATATTAAACAGTTAACTGTGCTACAAAACAAGTGGTTAATAAGAGTTGTTTCCTAAAATAATTATAATTCATCTAATAATAGAAACATTAAAAAAAAACTACACCTTAAGGTAACATTTATTTTACGGGTAGGTAGGTATCTACTGATCGGAGCGCACGGCAGTGCACCAGGCCAAGTTCCAGAAGCATCACAGTGAATATTTACGTCACATTTGATTAATTTATTTTGGCTTTATAAAATATGGGAAAGTCAAATCTGATAATATCATTTGAGAAAGAGAGAGAGAGAGAGTAATAATAATAATATCGCCTTATTTATACTGCCCGATTAAGACTATTAAAGTCCCATTATTCCAGCAGTAAGCCCAAGACATATTATTATGTGGTAAAAATCCCAAATGGGAGGATAACTTGTCATGTCCCGGCTGGGTTTCGAACCCACGACCTCTGAAATCTTTGGATTCACAGAGTGCCGCCTTTACCACTGAGCTACCGTAGTGAGAGATTTAAAATCAAGATAACAGTAATGAATATTTTACATCCCACGGTTAGTTCTTCTGTATCTTTGGTTGATTATAATTATTCATATATACTATACAGGGTCCGCCCAAAAAAAGAGCCACTCGAAATATCTAGATAACGGATTTAAATTTTGAAAAATGCTGAAACACGTGTACCATTATATCAAGGGGGACTACCAGTACTTTAGTACTACCAGGGAGCATTTTCAAAATGAAAAATGATTTTCAGGTACAAAAAAAAAAAAAAACAGTCACATCTTTACTATTATGTACCACTTGATGCAACACCAAAATAAATATTATTTTTGACAGCTATAGAACGGACAGTCGACCCTGTACAACCATAAAATAATCCCAAATTAAGGAGAAATCTTTTAAAAATGATCTTCTTTAGAGGTACCTATCAGAAAATTAATCGGAATTAAAGGAAAATTGACGATAGCACGGCTATGGTATCGCAGATAATTAAAAATAATAATTGAAGATTGTCATTTGCATGGTTCTCGATTAAAAAAAATAAAAAAATGACCGATTCCAATACTTTAGATTAAGTCAATGGAATGTAAATAGGAGATTGCCTGGAACTTGGCTTTTTAAAATTAATTTTGAGAGATAAATTATATAGCACGATGATTCTACTATTTTTGAACTTCAACATGAGGGTTAGATAGAAACTTGCTACTTTAAAATAATATGCTTGAAGTCTACGAAAAAAAAAACAGTGAAAAATATTGCAGATTCTTTTCTTCTTCTGGCAAGGGAAAAAATTATAAAGGATATATCAAGAAGCACTATAAGAAAAATCTACGTTTGAAAAATTGTTGCTAAATATTAGTAACTTACATTTTCCAACTAATAGCATGATTAACTTCTTTGGACTGATTAATTTAGCGTAACTAAAAACTAGGAATCGCTATAAATTACATTGTGATTTGCCGCCATCAATAGCTAACAACAATTTTTTTTTTTTTTTTTTTTATACATGATAGATTGACATTCGATCACAGAATTGAATGTCTTTCATTGAGGATATAATGTTATTCGTTAATGTACAATTACATAGAGGGAGGGTGTCTCATTTTAAACGAACCAGTGCGATGACTCGGAAACTATTGATCCTACAGAAAAATTATGCTGACCAAATCTTCCTTAACAATAGAGGGAAAACTAATGTTGACCTCGAAAATTTTCTCAAAGTTGCCTTTCTAGGTAAGATTGAGGTCAACTTCAGAAATTTAAATGGAAACATGTTTTTTGAAAACGGTTATGAACTAACCATTAAATACACTGCCCATTATGGACACAATACTTGATTAGTTTACATTGTATACAAATGGCAACTTTGAGATTTTCTACGAAATTACTTGTATCTCCAAACTTTTTAACCGGTTCTCTCCAAATTTGAAGAGAATGGTTCTACAAAAAATTCTGTATTGGCAAGTCGTAGACCTTATTTTTGCACCTTTTTTGACACTTTTTTTTGGTTTTTCTTAAATATAGAGCTAAATCATAATTTAGTAAAAAAAAAAAAATATACAAATAGACTATGTAAAACACAAATGCGCATATACACACTAATTTTCAGCAAAATCACGGGTTAAGTGGTTCACGAGATATAAGCGTTTAAGTAAAAAGTTAGTGGTCAGGCGCATGGTCTCTATCACCAAGAACCGCTAGTACGAAGTTAATAATTAAAATGGGACCATCTATAGAACGTCATCTATATGTGTACAAAATATCGTTGAAATCCGTTCAGTAGTTTCTGAGATTTGCGCGTTACAAGGAATGTATTTAACAGAACGACATGCACATACAGACACAAAAGCAAAGTTGTTCAGGAGGTTATGAAAAAAATTGAACACAATACTTCAATACTTCCCATTACTATTATTAGAAATTTATTAGAAGTAACAATAATTATCTTTTACTGAGATAATTTTTTTGATTGAACCTTTTTTTTTCCGCTCTTACAAATCTCCAAAGTTTACGAATTTTCTGGGAAATCAGTTCCTACTGAAAGAAGTACCGAGGAAGTATCTCAGAAAATTCGTAACTTTGGAGACTTTTAAGAGCGGACAAAAAGATTAAATCAATATATGAACTCAGTAAAATATTCTCATTTTTTTAGTAGTTAGTTCATAACTGTTAGCGTAATGGGACTTCCTGTCTCGAGCCGACAGTCTAAATAAAGCACTACTATACTATACTATTACAGTCCTCAAAAATACATGGTTCTATTTAAATTTCGGAAGTTGACTTCAATCTAACCTAGAAGGTCAACTTCAACCTTACAAAAAATTGAGGTCACCGTTAGTTTTCCCTTATTTTTAAGGAACATTTGGTGAGAATAATTTTTCTGAAGAATCAATAATTTCCGAGTAATCGCGCTCGTTCGTTTGAAATGAGACACAATGCATATGCTTCTTCTTCTTATTGAAATGCTGTTAGGTGTTATCCCAAAAGCCAAAAAACGGTGTTTTTATTTGAGGAATTAATTCAATTTGAATTTAATATAATTAGTATGCAGCATAGCAGAATCTCTGTGGCTCAGTGGTTAAGAGCATTGGTTACTGACCCGGAGGTTGCGGGTTCGAATCCCGGCCGGAGCGAATTCTGATCGAGTTTTTCCGTTTCCGGAATGGCATGGGTGGAAAAGTAGTGCGAATGTGGTTCCGGGGCACAATTAAAAAAAGAAGTAACCAGCATGTATTATTCTACGTAATAAGGTCTAATGAAGGATAATAAAAATATAATAGAGAACACGATTTAAAATCATTCAGTTTTCAATTGATAACATGCTAATAAGATATTTTTATCAAACAATAATTTTGCGTGTTTGTGTTATAATGCTGGCCTACTTCGATACTTTTCTTGATAGCTCGAACTTAATGAAGTTGTCATTTATGAAATACTTTTTGGTGCTGAAATACCCAAACGGGAGCAGAGCAAAAAACAAAAACAGTCATAGGTATTTTACATTACAGGAAATTTAATTCTGTTCAATCGAGCTTGTGCGTTCCGAGAATCTAAAGTTACATGGATATATTTTAAAAAAAAAGCTCACAAAAGGACAGACAATGTGAGTAACCTCAAACCAATTGCAGTATTGATCATTTAAAAATGGTATTGATAAAAAAGCAAGTTTGAGAGCACATCATTATATTTTGGCGATTTACATGAGCCTAGATATAAACAATAAACATAAACTAATTAGATAATTTTGTTATATTTTGAAATGATATTAATAAATATCAGGTAGCATAATATTGAGATCCGGATGAATCAATTTTATTCCAGTTCTTAAATATTGTACAAAATATTTTGATTTGATTAAAATGTTTTGATTTAATTCTCTAAAGCTTTGATTCAATTCTCTCGAGTCGAGCGTTGGCCTTATTTATGGCAATCAAATGTTAGTATTAAATAAAATTTGCAATATAAAAATTAAAAACTTTAATTAGAAAAGAAGCAATTAAATATTCTTTCTTTTTTCAGAATATATTTCCCAAAGTGGTGCATAAGTAAATGGATAATTTTTTCGTCATATTACGTTTATTTTTCTTGTTCTAGAAACAATAATTAATTATTGTTTTCTAAAAGTTTGGGTAATTGCAAAACATGTTAAATCACACTCACACATAGGAAATGACCAGTTTCGTCCTCGCATAGTTGGGCTCTTTCCAGAAAAATTTCCAATGCTAATTTCATAATTATGTACCGGGTAGACAAGAACTTACCAATCAGGTCTATTTTTTAATAATTTCTTTTCCTTTTAAATTACTAAAAATGTGAATCAGTTATTTTTATAGTTCTCCAAAAAAATTAACATTTGACAAGTGAGTACTATTGAAAATATAAAGAATACACAAATTTCGTACGGGGAGCAGGGCCTCTTAGTTGTTTACTTACTAGTGATACTTGCATGAAAGTTTCAGGAAATGTATAACATAATATTTAGATCACCTTAAGAAAATAAATAAATAAAAAACAGCAGATTTTGCCAACATCATAATTATACGAGTACTATAGTATTCCTAGGATTGAAATTTTTACTTTGTCCCAACAGGCGGGGTATTTTTTAATGTCATAAACATCTTCTCTCGTTAGTAACCACGAAATTTATTGCTCTTTATTTTTGGTGCAAAAGGTCTTTTGCAAGTTTAACAAAGTGCTTACTTGGACAATACTCTGTTTTATATTATTAGTACTTTTGGCAGCTTCTGTCGTTGTGCTACCAACGTATATCATAAGGAATTGGCTTGTCTTAATGGCACGATATTATTAATAATAATATTCAGATTTTTTATGGCAAACAAAAGTTCCGTTTTTGTCATGCTTCTTATTTTATATTTTCGACAATTATACTCATACATTTCAAGCTTCAGTTCAGTTAGTTCCCTGTGGTCTTTTGAGGGTGATTTTTATATTATACTCCATGAGCTTCTCAGCATAATTATGACGTTTTTTTCTGTTGATTATTGATCTCCTTACTGTTATGTTTTTCATGAGTTCAAAAATGCCTGGAAATTTTCTCAATTTCAAGGAAGATTATATGATATTTAGTACACAAATTTAGTGATATTTAGTTTAGTTTTCATATTGCCACATGCAGGGTGTCAAACTGTTAAATATCTCGTGAATTAATGTAAAGAGAAAATTCGTGTTGTTGTTGGTGGCTTTCCTTACTTTTTGGCGTATAATGGATCTTCACAAATATACTAAGATTTGTTCATTGAGGTTATTGATCAATGAAATGAATCAACCTGAATTTTATCTTCAGATTTTTCATGAATTAATATTATTCAACTATTCACATCAGGTTCAGTGAACCTAAATTTTGAAGGTCGATATTTTTCAACTCGAACTTTCCAATGTGTCGTATCAAATTAAAGATCTCGTCATACTGAATGTAACAAATCGACTAGGTGTAATTTTGAGGAGAAAAAATATGGGAAAAAATAATAAAAATCACTTTTTTACTTTTTTCCCGGATATCCATTACAACATTGTAAGACTAATTTGTAAGTTAAAAAAAACATACCCCAAAGTGAGTTTGAGTTGTAAGTTTGAGTTGAAAAACATCAACCTCAAGAATCTCGGGAAAAAAGGTCCACTGAAAATGTGATGATAATAGTTAAATAAAACCATAATTTCATGAAGAATCTGAATACGAAATAAAAATTCATGTTGAACCATTAAAAATTCTGAGGTTGCACTTAAAATAATCTTGATCGACACTTTGGCATATTTGTGAAGGTCATCATTAAAAGTATCCGCAAAAATTTAAGAAAGTACGAACCTATCTTCATTAGTTATCGAGATATATTTGAATGTCTCGTTTATAATGGCACACCCTGTATATGTATGTAGCAATATGGAAATATCAAGTGCCCGGTTCATTCTGCCGGTAACATGAACATGATATTCCAAATATATCTTACTTGCATAATACAGCATTCCACCTAAGTGAGAAACAAAATCAAGGTTTTACTCGTTTCACAAGGACATGCAAAAAATGGTATGTTATAAAGGTTTAATGCAGTTTGACTTCTGAAATAATATCATGAAAGATACATCGATGTAGTATCATGGATTTATATTATAAAAAGATTGCCTTATAATTAGACAAACTTTTCTCAATTAACTTTATTTATTTTGCACCCATGCGAAACAATTATTGAAGATATTTATTTCATTATGGTACATTTCCATTCAATAGGTTGACATGAATAAAATAACGAAATATAAATCATTTTACCTATTATAAAATCATTAAATTGGAGATACTCTTATTATAATTGGCAGATAATTTAGGCATACAGTAAACACAGTAAACGATTCATCTGCTCATCTAAGTAATAATATACTCTTTTTTTTTTCATTCCAAAGACAGTTTGAACTTAAATAGCTATGGAAATATGTAAAGTACAGTTTATAGTTATTTTTAAGTACCTACTATTATAATATTGTTCTTAACATTGACAGTAAATAATAGATAGGTAGATGAGAGAAGTAAAATTAAAAATATTTCTAAATTATTTTTAAATATCAAATTGTACTTCAGTTTTGGTAATTAAATTTAAAAATGTTACTCTTAGGTTCCCAAACTATATACGTATTGACACCCCAGGTTGCAGAACAAAAACGAAGACAATAACTGGCATTTTTCGTAGTTAAAACTTGCCATCAAAAATAAGGCTGATTTTCTCTTCAGTTAAAAGAAAACATTTCATCAATGAAGTAGAACTACGATTAGCACTGAAGCAGGTACTGCACAAGTACCACTATCAGTTGAGAACCAAAGTTCTCCAGAGGTGAATTAAAATTTAAGTAGTACTAAATTCTACATAAAAACTGTTAACATTAAAATTATAAAATTTCACGGAAGCAGATTAACAAACTTTTACAACGTTATAAAACATTTTTATTAAAAACTTTGACAGGTGATAAAAATATCAATTTTCACTATAAACAATAAAGATTATTTTTGTTACAATAGTAATGTTAACACATTTGAGTGTACATTAAACATTTTATTTATTTATCAAGTCATAAAAATATAAAAATATATATTATTAATAAAATGTGACTCATAATTTTACTCACACTGTGGAACCTCTCATCCTTTACGCTTGGTTCGAGTAAAGAGAAATATTTTTATTCGAGTTCAAATTTCATAACTCCGGATTTTTTTACTCCCAATACTTACTTCCTGTGATACAATGGATTTTTGTTTGGCAACAGAACAAAAGTCCATTGTATCAAAAAAAATAATAATAAAAAATCTGGTGTAAACATCACACGACTTTCCTTATCCCCCAAAAAGGACTCGAATTCCGCCACTGGTGACTCAACAGTAACAGATAACTAAAAATAAATGCCAAATTCGTAATCAGCACTTCAAAATCATTAAATTTGATATGTCACAACCCCTAACTAGGATGAATAATAAAAAAGTTAGTCAAAGCGGGTCCCCCCCACAATACCGGTAAATTGGGGCCGGGTTCCAAAAAGTTAAAGATATCAAAAAAATGATGAGAGTGAACCCCTATTATTTTTTTAATCTAAGAAAATGTTGTTCTGTAACTTTTTTTGCATCTTTAACCAATTCAAAGAAGCGGTGTTTGCGGCCTATAATTGCGGCCCTGCGGCCGTGGAATGCGGCCGATTTCAACCAAAAGTTTCGTGGTTCGTCTGGTGTATAAAATCAATTTCCATACCAAATTTCAAATCTCTATCTCTTACCGTTCTCGAGATATCCTGTTCACACACAGACAGACAGACAGACGCACGGACCAATGGCTGAAAACAACTTTTTTGGTATCCTGAGGCTATGACTCGTCCAGAAATGTGAAAACCTGGGTAGATCAAATTTTCGACGAATACAATACTTTCCTTATTATAGGATAAGGAAAGTAAAAATGGATGTAATGAATGGCTAAGAACATCAAAAGAATGTGTTGCTAATTATAACAAATGTACTTTCATACGTTCCATTCAGATTTGAGACAGGAATACAGAGGTTTGAAAAAAAAACTCCAGGACCGTTTGAAATTCAGAATATGGAAAAACAAGTTTTTCTTCATTTTTAGGTGGAACCCTTTAGAGAGACTCAATTTTTTAACACTGTCAGGGGGCGTTCCAGGTGGGTCAACTTCGAAATATCAAATGGAACCACCCATATTATGATATACATTGAAAAATATTTTCTGTATAACAAATTTTACATTTCTACGTTAAATGAGCCCGAAGTTATGGGCTCTCAAGCTCGACTAAAAAAAATAGATAACATTGAAAGAAGGTTGCCCAAAAATAAAGAAATACGTGTTCCTGGGTTTTTCCGAATTCCAAACGATTCTCGAGTTTTTAGGGGTGGAAAGTTTTTTTTTCAGACACCCTCTATCTTGATGCTCGATATCTTTCCAAGGAACAGAAATGGGTGCACATCATGAAGAAATCGTGCCACTATGTGACAGTACTGTTAACATTAATATCCGGGAGGTTTTTTTCAGCTGACTAACTTTTTTCGAACCAACCAAAATTGCAAGATATAATTGCAGTTAAAATGGGAACGAACCACATTTTTGATTTACTTGACTGACTAGCCAGAGTATTGAGAAATTCGTATCATCCTATCTTGATTGAAACTATGAATGTACATCTAACTCATTTTACTTCCGAGAAATTTCTAAGATTAGAAATCGGAAGTATTGTGTTCGTTTTTGTAAAAAAAAATATTTTTTTGCTCCGATTTCAATTTTTTTCATATTTCTGGACGTTTCATAACCTACTGAGTAAATTTGGTTTTGTGTCCGTCTGTCGGTCTGTCGGTCTGTCGGTCTGTCGGTCTGTCTGTTAAAACAATTCCTTGTAACGCGCAAATCTCGAAAACTACTCGACCGATTTTGATGAAATTTTGCACACATCTAGGAAACATTCTGCAGATGGTCCCATTTTAAATTTATCGAATTCATACTAGCGGTTCTGGGTGAAAGAGACCATGCGCCTGACCACTAACTTTTTACTTAAACGCTTATATCTCGTGAACGGTACACCCGATTTCGATGAAATTTTGTATGTATATGCATGTTATTGTTTTACATAGACCATTTATATTTATTTTTTAATTAATTATAATTTGACTCTGATATTTCAGAAAATCCGAAATTTCGGACAAAAAAGTAAAAAAATAAGGACCACGACTTGCCGATACAGAATTTTTTGTGGAATTTAGAATGTAGAAAAAACAGTTTTCTACCATATAAAACAAATTTGAAGAAAATCGGTTCAGCCGTTTCGGAGATACAAGTAATTTAGTATAAAAACTCAAAATTCGCACGTGTACACAATGTGAAACAATCACGAGGAAGTATTGTGTCTATAATTGGCAGTGTTTTTCTATTTATACTGAATGATAAGTTTGACTGTTGAAAATGCTTTTTGATATGACGCCCAATATATTTCCTCAGCAACAAGTGACATACTGGTCATTCATTATTACTGCAATTGGGTGATATGAAGTGAATCTGGGGTAAGATGGTCACTAAACCGCTGAGGGAGGAGACAAAATATCTCTGCCAAAGGGTTTTTTAGATTCTATCATGGTCTATTTTAAAAAAAGTCACTAATGCGACTATTATTTCATACCCCAATTATTTCATTTAGGATTATACTATTTTCTTCTTAATGGTTTAACACGTGATTTATTAATAGTTTCATCTGAAGGTCAGTTAATAGTTCATACTTTTCAGGAATAAATAATGTGATGTGCATTTGAGAATTATTTGTTGTTCTTGTTGTGTTATATCTTTCTTTCATTTTGCTCTTTCCATGAATTTATCGTTTTTCCCTAATAACTTGGAAAACATTATTAAAAAATAAAATGTAACGTGATAACTTTCTGTTACTAACTAACTGTCTTATGGCATTTATTAGGCTTGAAATTTCCCTATTAAAAATTTCAGCGAAAGGACAAGAGGTGTTACTACTACAAGATCTGGAAGACAATCTAACTGTCCGTCATTATCCAAACATGAAATGGATTGACCAAGTTCAGGGCAATGAAATTACTATGAAATTTAATACAATGTCAAACTATTCAAGTGATAAAATTATTTCACATACATATTTGAAATTCAAATTCCTGAAACTAAATCCTTTATTGTGGATATTTGACTTGAAATTTTAGGCATTTTTTAAACTATAAAATACATTTTGCTTAAAAATAATACCACTTTTTGTCTTTCTCTTTTTGCTTGAGCATCAGCTGGTGTGCGGTTCCCGAGAAATTTTCCGCTTCATTCATCATACGTTGTGTGCGCTCTTCCAGTTGAGATAACTTATCACCTCGTTCCAGCATTAGCTGATGAGCTCGTGATACTTCTGAGCTAGCAGATGTTGCTCGCTGGTTCAAAGCATCAAGTTGGGCATTAGGACCAGGAATGTGCTTTGCGATACTGCGCGATGGCTTGCCACTTGTTACTTCGCCAACTTGAAGAAGAAAAATTAGTTTATATTAATGTAACAAATCATTCGGGCGTGTTTTTGTGATACTTGAATGTCCAAGTTCCCCTTGTCATATAGGAGGAGAGCAGTTTAAAATACCACAACTTTTCTTTCCACTCTTACAAGCATTCAAAGTAACGAATTTTCTGGGAGAGTTTCGCGATACTGCTTTCAGTAGGGACTGATTACGGTCTTTTCTTGTAACCGAATATCATTTATTTTTTTTTTTACCATCAAACATGTTTTTCGTTGATTTCTTTCTTGTCTTTTTAAGTGATTGTTTCATAATTTATTATTAATAAACCAATCCTAAGAGATATCCTATCATGACAAAGAAAATAACAAATAAACGAAAAACATGTTTGATGATTAAAAATGATATTCTGTAATGAGAAAAACGCAACGATCAGTCCCTACTGAAAGCAGTATCGCGAAATTTTCCCAGAAAATTCGCAACTTGAGGCTTGTAAGAGTAGAAAAAAAGGTTTAACCGAAAACTGATCTCAGTAAAGATACTCATTCTTTAATGGTTAGTTCATTACCATTCTCAAAAATATGTGATTCCATTTAAATTTCTGAAGTAGACTTCAATCTAACCTCGAAGGGCGACCTTGAGAAATTTTTCGAGGTCACAATCAGAATTCTCCCTATTCTAAAGGAAGACTATGAATTTATTTAGGAAGAATTGGTTAAAATATTTTTTCTGTAGAATCAATAGTTTCCGAGTAATCGAGCTATTTCAAACGGTTCTCAAGATTTTAACAGTCGATTCTTCACTTTTACCAAAAACACGAACCACCTAACCTCAAAATCAGCGTTTCGCTCGAAATACGCTTACTTTTTGCAAAATCAGGGATTGGCAAGAATATAAACAAAATTGTGGCGGTAATTTAAAAAAAAACCTTCATTATGTGAAATTGAGGCGTATTTGGTGTTTGATCATTTGTCAAACAAATAATTAAATATAATAATCTTTACTCTATAGAAATAAACAACGAATTTAATTATTCAACAGGGTTCAACAAACAACCATAAACATTATTTACGAAAAATTCTCTAGAATAATTCATTTTTAATTCTCATTAAACTATCCCTTTTTCTCTTTTACTTTACTACAGTCATTGCTTCCCAGCTTCATTTTTTTTATATTTCTTCATCTGTTAACTTGCCGATCAGGGCGATGAGGTAAAGTGAAGTCGCTGAGATTAATGTTTTGGAGATCGCGCATGGCACTTGGTCTATTTTTGTGCATAAATTTAAAATCATCGAAATCGAATTTTGTTTCAACGAAATTCGGATCGCCCTAAAAGATTATTGCTTTAAACCTGGCGGGACGCAGTCATATATATATTATATACGAATGTCAAGGAACCAAGGTCTGTCGTAATCTAGCTTGTGATCAATTGTATACTATGGACATGAAAGGAGCCTAGACATTGGATTTGGGCGTCCATATAATCCTCTCACCACCGTGATTTAGGTATCAATACCTATCTCACGGACACGGAATTATGATTATATAATTGTATACTATTTGTAAAATATTTTTGTTGTTGTAATTATTACTAAGTTACGCGCGCCCTAAAACTTTTTATATTCTTGTTGCAAATAATATTGAATGTTATAGATGGCGGCATGCAGTCATATCCGACATTGAAGGAACTAAGATTACGACAGACGATTACAACAGACCTTTTGGTTCCTTCAATGTCGGATCTGACTGCGTGCCGTTAGATTATAATCGAGTTATTTTGCCTTAAATTACAGTCAATTGTATTTGCAACAATAATAAAAAAAGGTTTTAGTGCGCGTGTAAGTTTATAAAAATTACAAAATTGATTTAAAAATTTATATCATAAAAATAGAACGCAAATGACTTATGCTAGTAGTGGGATTATATTTACTCTGCGAGAAAAAAACATCTTAGTTAAAAAAATCTTGTGACTGAGGTATGTATTATTAGTACCTCTTTGGTAACTTCAGCAATAAGAGTTAAAATATTTTGCCGTACCCTGTAGAAATTTCGATAAAAATTTCAAGACGTTGGTAGCTTCGGGTACATTAGCTTTTCTTGTTTTTATGCTTTCTGTTTATGTTCTTGAATTTTTAAATTTTGGCGCTTTTACTTTTTTTCTACCTTTGGCGTATATCACAAAAAATACGCCAACTCCGTTTCGCGAGAGCAAAACTCTACTGGCGCTATCTTGAAGAATCCTTTGGAACTAACATTTTTCGAAAAACACGGTGTTTTTTTGTAAGTGAAGAACCCATCATAAGGGTGGCAAGATTCTAGAGAAAAGAAAATATCACCCGTCTGGAGATCGAAAGCTACGGACACGATAAAATAAATTCCTGAAATGGATAAGATATGCATTTCCTTAGCTAGTTATTAAAATCCCGTTTGATTACCAGAATGACAAGATTCAATGTGGACCCTATAATCGCGACTGTACAAGAACCAAAAAGCTGCATTATATAGAATATTGGTTGCAGGAGTACTACCGTAGTGCTGCAGTACTGATAAAAGCATACGTGAAATAAAGACATAATAATAATACTATCATGGTTGGCTAAGCTTTAAACCCACAATTTACAGTTCACCAGTCAAGCGCCTTATAATTACACTGTATGCAAGTCTGCACTACTAAACTAGTCTCATCAATATAGTAAAGTTTTACTTACATAGTTCTTCCCTATCAAGTTGTCGGACACCACCACCAAATAATCCTTGAAAAAAACTTTGTTTTGGTAACTCTGGCATTTCGTGGGGAAGAAATAGCTCACCCACCATTTCTGAAAGACTCATGCTAAAAAAGAAGAAAAAGAAATACTGTTAGTAACTCAGTTCTAGCATCTAATTAATTAATTTAATCACACACCTTTGTCAGTTATAATAAATTGACAAAGTACACAGTTTAAAAAAGTCTGTCAGTTCTAATTGACTAAGTACTTCTTATAACCCTCAAAATTTACATGTTATCATTACAATCGAATAGAATTCAGGAACTGTGGCAAAACTCTTCATTTAAGTTGTATTTAAATAATAATGTTATAGGTACTTCATTTACAATTCAGGTTTGAAAGAATTCTTGGACTTACACAGACAAACACACATTATGTCTTGACTCGAGTTTAATTTAATTCCTTTTAAGATATACACAAGTATACTTATAATCATATCATTGGTCTCTTACTCTTTTAATTTGGTAGTTGTCTTACCTAAATTCCGATGACACTGTAAATTTTTGAACTTCGCTTGGAGAACACAAATACAGCCCATGACCACGATTGCTAAAACAAAAAGTTCTAGCTATCCTAGAAAAAAGAAAGAAATTTTAACACTTTTAAATAATATAAAATAGGTAGGTACACAAAAGAAGAGTGGTTTCTATTAAAAGTCCTTTTGATAGTGATATTCAGAAATTGTATTTAAGAAAATGGCTAAAGCCTACCACACACGTACATGCATGTGCGACATGTGCGTGTATGAAAAAAAAGTCATAAGCTTGCTCATGCTGCCTGTTGAAAATTCAAATTTTCAACCGGTATGCAAGCCTGTCACAGGTGTCAGGGACTCGCCTGGGATAGGAATGCATGTATCGACGTCTGTGGCCTCCGCTTGTTGACAGGCATGCATGTACGTGTGTGGCCGGCCTAAGGGGAGGAAGAAGTAGCTCTAGTCATGGCATGGTAACGATTAGTTCAAAGTGGTATTTCTCTCTTTCGAAACAACCCTGGAAACCTCTAATAGTTTCTGTTTACATGTTTCAAGAAGCCCAAGCAGTGCTAGAAGAAGATTTACAGGAAACTATGACCATGAATATACTCGTATAAAGAACAGATTTCACAAATTGATGTGCAATTTAAAAAAAATAAACAGGTGTAGAGCAAAACTAAAGATGAATCACATACAATATTTGTAAGTTTCTGGTAGTTTGATAAAATAAATAATTTAAAGATAAGTAAAAGTAACACCATCTTTTAAATGAGTATATTTTAGTTAAATTTCCATCATTCGAATGGCAATATTTTGAAATCTTTGGATTTGCTCTGAGCACTAAAAAATAGTCACACATGAAAAATTACAGCTACAGTGCATAGTAATCTCACATGACTTACAGGAACTTAATAGTGAGAACAGACTATTAATGATGATATTTTTATTTGACATCCAAAAGGATAGAGTAGCATAGCCTTTTTAAACTTTTTTTTTCAGTTTTCACTACACTACTTGTGTTTATTTCGATTGTAATCACATACATTGGATTTCACATGATCAAGTTAAGTGAAAACTGGAAAAGATTAAGGTTTCAGTGCACACTAAATTGAGAAAATCACGTGTTTTCACCTTTGACATGCTGAAGAGTTGCATGCTTCAGATAGTGAAGGCTGTGGCATGCTTGACTGGCAATATTTGTATTTAAATTATGTGATTTTTTTGTTGTTTTAAAGTATCAAAATACAACCCAACTCTTAAAAAATTAGCGCAATATTAGATTAAATTCGATTTTCTGAGCAATACAAACGCATCACTCAACAAACGAAGTTAGAATGAGTGTATTTAATACATTATTCGCCAGTAAAACGTTCCCTTCTCAATTTCAATATTGTATACTTTGTGAAAAGTTCATAATCTGGTGAATTTAATATTAACAAAACTATTATAAAAATACTCTCAGTATATTCCAACAATGGTTCTATTCAAATGGTAGGTACTATTTTTGGAATTGAGATTTTTTCTTTCACTTGGAAGGAAAATGACCAGATAATAGAGAAAGCTAGAATGTCTAAGAGTATGTAAGACGGGATAAGACAGAGAGAGAGAGAAAGAGAGAGAGAGAGAGAGAGAGAGAGAGAGAGAGAGAGAGAGGAGAGAGAGAGAAAAGAAAAAAGTGAAAAGGAGACAGATATAAAGTGATAGATCAAACATAACTTTGGACAACATTAAACAGAAATAATTGTGAGACACAAGAAGGCCTTTGATAAATTCCTTTTGGAATAATAGGTACTAACTTAGGTTCTTTGTTTAATCTTGTCCAACAGAAAAAACTAAACAACTAACAGAGGCAAATTCTGCGACAGTTTAAGTAGAAGTGAGTAGTTGCTTAAACTCTGTGTGAAAAAACTTGCAATTGTTTTTGTCAGAGCATTAAGAAATTTTCAAAACCACGAGTTTTTGTGACAGTCTTGAAGCATTTGAATTAGGAATCCTCTTTTTCATGGAGATCAGTTTTGGATGAAATTTTCAAAATTTACATTTATAAAACAATAATGCTCTGACAGTAACAATAATCTTCAATAGATAGGTGGTTGTTAAATTCTAAAAAATATAAATATCCTAGATCATATCATTTCAGCGTACCTCTTCAACCATTGCTCATCGTCATTAATTGTTCGCTGTTTCCTTCGCTTAAATCTATGTAATAAAACAACATTGTTAAATTCATTTTCTGTTCAAAACATTTATTAATTTAGAAATAATTGATTCATTGATATTCATTAATTTTGAAATAATTAATTCATTGACCACGATTAAATGTTAAAAATGCTTAACAAGTTTTTAATTTACAAATCAGTTAGTCAAAAGAGAAAATACCTACCTATGTGTCAATTTATCAGTTAAAAAAAAAATATACCGTGATAGCTATAAAATATACAGGATGAATTAGGAAAATGTTGCTTTTTCGTTAATAGTAGTTAGTATGATCATATTTAATCTGATTGATTCTGTAAAATGTAGTAACGAGAGAGCGAAATTGTGGACCATTTTGATGTCAAATAATTTTGAAATATTCTCTCTTGACAACTTGCTTTAACTTTACTTATAAAAGAAGTTCCAACAAACCTTCAAAATCATGCCACACATTAAAATAGACGTTCAATAAAAACTCAGGCTATTTAATTTTAAAGAATCAATCGATTTTAACAACAAAAATTTTTTTTTCGTTTTTTGAATTTACTTTTATTGTAATAATTTTGACTGTTTTTTTTTTGACACAATGTTAATGTCGAATGGATGTAATTTACTACCACACCTTTATCTCCATTTAAAATAGGAAATTTTGTACACATTCTTGGTTCTTCAAGAGCATTGTCTTTAATTGATACATACTTTTTAAAATTAGAAGCACCTTTTCGTCAGCGTACATTACATCTCGCATAAATACAAAAGGTCCTCAATTCTAAGTTTGTTTCATTTCAGAGTCAAAATTTTGGATTTAATGACAAAGAAAAGTACTATGCAATATGAATACCAAATTCAATACAGCAGCATTATTTAACTGATTGATGTCTACCTGTCAAAACTATCTGTCTAAGGCCATTGATTTGAATTCCTCTTCAGATGAAACACTCGACTACTCCAAAATTACAACAAAAAAATTAAGTAATAATTCAATTGAACTCTGAACAAGCTAAACTCACAAGTGCTTAATTAATGTAAATTATTTATTCATTTTAAAATAGAGTCCACTGAAAAAGTTAGTCTTTAGAATAAAAACTTAAAAGAACGTTCCAACTACAGATATTAGGAATTAGTGCCTCAGGGATTTAGCTGTAATTTTCAATATTATTCTTATTAATTTTATCCGATAAAAACCTAAAATACATTTTCTTTAATAGAAAACTAGTAATAAAGAAACTTACTTATCTGTATCTTCATTGACAAACATCTGTTGCCCCCATATTGATAACATTGGATCTACAATTCCCTGTTTGTGAGTCTGAAAACTATGAAATAGACTGAATTTTAATGACATGAATCGCGAAGATGATTTCAATTTTATTGTCATGTATCTTCCTTTTTTGGGGGAGAAAAATGGCAGTCTATTGAAATTTATGTGGCTATTTTCTGTAGGCTTAGACAAAGGTATTCTACGAGTAATTATTAAACTTGATATATGTTGATTACTTCCGAGTAAATCTGACAATATCGGACGTATTTTGATCGTTTTTATAAACTAATTTTTTTTGTTCCGATTTTAAAACTTTTTTGGACACATTGCAACCTCCTGAGCAACTTTGCTTTTGTGTCTGACTGTTATTTAAATTTCTTGCGACGAGCAAACAACTGAATAAATTTCAACAAAAATATGTACACATGTAGGAAACGTGTTACAGATGGTTCCATTTTAAATTGATCAACTTCGAACCAGTTAATCCTGGTGATAAAAAGTTTGCGCGTGAACTCTAACTTTTCACTTCACCGATTATATCTCATGATCAGTACACCAGATTTTGAGGAAATTTTGTATGTGAATGCGTATTCTATAGAATGTCAGTAAAAACAATTTAGGTAATTATTATGGAGCTAAAATAAGGTTCTCAATTTGCCGCTACAGAATCGTTTGTGTAGGAAAAGCTCTTCTGTCATATGAAACAAATCTCAAGAAAATGGGTTGAGCTTATACTCGTACTTGAAGATGAAATTGCTTTAGTGTAAATTTACTGTATTTGATTTAACCCATTAGCCTTGAATCAAAGTGCTTATAATACATTCGGAAAAAATTACTACAAAAATTGATCTCTTGTCTGACCACCTGTGAGAGGAATGACGACTACGTTGAAAAATAACTTACACATATACACATGCAATCAGGTTTATGAGGCCTCAAGTACTCTTACTTTGAGGAAATGCCTTGTATTTTCAAAATGAGTTGAGAATATTCGGATACAAGTGATTTAGTGAAAAATCTGAGAATATATCAAATATGGAAAGTCGCAAAAAAAAATTCGCCAAGTGTATACAATATGAACTATTTACGAATAAGTATCGTGTCAAAAAATTAGTATTTTTTTTACAAATTGTGTTAATCACATTCTTGATGTCACAATTACTCAAACACCCTTACAAGTGTGGTGCGCTACTCCACTCGGCCACGGTGACTTCAAACTGGTAAATTAGTGTATATCTTTTTTTTTTCTGGCAACATTATACTCGTACAGATGCGAAATTTCAGTCTTTAAATTCAGGAGTTTTCGAGATATTCGATTTTAAAAATCGGCCATTTTAATACTCATCACAATAATGGATCACTTCCAGAATTCAATTGATTTTAGGCTATAATTAAAAGAAAACTCCACAGATTGCCTCTGTAGTAAAAGTGGTCGTATGGCAATCTATTTTAGGAATTTAGATATTTAGTACTCAAAGTTGGAGTAAAATAACTCATCAGTTCTTTTACTCCGGAGTTAATGTTTATAATTCTATCATAACACTCTAACACCAGTTGACTAAATTGTACAAATCAAAAAGTAGTTGTAGGAAAAATCAAAAAGTAGTTGTAGGAAAACGTAGAAATTCTGTTCATTATTTTTTTTTATTTTTGACATGCAAATTTTTAATCAAGATAGGATTTCAGGAGTTCTGATTTATAATTTTCCTGGGTCAGCTATTTTACTAATACACTTTACAAAGACTATGTTCTCTAATTAATATTGACTACAGAAATAATTTTCAAATTTGACAACCCAGAGAAAGCAAGAATTGAAAGAAAAAAAAATGGGGTAGCAAAAACTATACATGGCAAAGAGTGATCCATAAATAAGCAACTAAAAGAAAACTATGGAATAGATAGTTCTAGATAGATCCTTATTATCTAAATGTCCTTCAATACAATAATAATACTCTTAAGTGGAAGGTAACCACCAGGCGAGGTTAATGCTGAAAGCATTTTCTACCACCTGACCCTCAAAGTCTTATTATTATGTGGTCATAAACTCAAATTAATGAGGAAAAATTCATGCACTGGGTGGGATTCGAACCAACGGATCCCTCCGCTACCTGAATCACCAGACCAGCGCGTTAACCGCTTGACTACCAGTGCACTATAATCGAGGGTTACATTATCTGATGGTATAATGAATCTTCTATCTTGCACTGACAGTCTAAATAAAGCACTACTTATACTTATTCTTACCTGGTAAAGATGAGTTCAATAAGTATTACATTGTTAAACAATGTTCTGTATACTTGAGAGCTTTTAATGTTTATGAATAAAAGACCATGATTTACTTTAAGATACATACTATATTACTTTTACTTTAGACTTGGTCTTGAACCTCAGACCCTAGATTAAGAGTCGTCCATTCTCCCAATTTGGCCTTTTGGGTAAGATAGGTACCCATCATTGATTTTATTTTATCAATTTAACAGTTTCAAGTACCTGAGATCAGCAAGAGGTAGAAATTCGAGATCTATTAACATCCGAAGACTTGGTAGACTGTGAGCAGTGATACGCCCGTTGGATAAGTAACAAACAACACAAACACTATCTGCAAAAAGAAAAAGAGAAAGTTGGAAACTATTCAGTGCATGGAAGATTTTTTTCTTCAATTTTCTGATTAGAGGTGGTTCATTTTTTTTCTTCTCAATATAACTTGATATTTCAATAATGAAATTGTTATCACCTTAGTCAACACAAGTTATAGTGGAAAAAAAAACAGATTAACAGAATAAGTTACATAAAGGCTACAGATATTCAGTAATAAAATAAATGTAAAGGTTAATACCTAAAAAGTACACACATCTAGCCAAAATTATTACAAATATTCATCATTTATACATAGGTTAAAAAATCTGGTGTGACACCACACGACTTTCCTTATCACTCGAAAATAAGTCAAAGTCCACCACTGGAGACTCAACGGTAACATTTAGCTAAAAAATCAATGTCAAATTCGTAATCAGCACCTCAAAAACATTAGATTTGATAAGTCACAACCATGGGGGTTGGGTGAATAATAAAAAAGTTAGTCAAAGCGGCCCACCCAAAAAAAGGAAATTTTTGCAATGTTCCAAAATGTTCAAGATATCAAATCAAATGATCTGAGTAAACCCCTATTATTTTTTCATTCCAAGAAAATGTTGTTCTCTAACTTTTTTGTATCTTTAACCAATCCAAAGGAATTTTTTGGGGCCCTGCGGTCTGATTTCAACCAAAAGTTTCGTGGTTCGTATGGTCTTAACTTTTATACCAAAAATCAAGTCTTAGCTCTTACTGTTCTCGAGATATCTTGTTTAGAGACAGACAGACAGACGGAAGGACGCATGGACTATTGGCCGAAAACAACTTTTTTGGTATCGAAATATGAAAAACGGTAGGTCAAATTTTCGACGAATACGATACTTTCCTTATTATATAATAAGGAAAGTAAAAAGACTCACCTTTCAGATGAATTATTTCAGCCTTTACAATAAAGTCATTTTCTGTCAACTGCTGTCGATAGATACAATTCTGGGAAGGTAGAGCGACCACCCGCGCTTGCTTTTCACTTATTGCTACAACGAATTGCTTATCACAAGAAGAATTAAAATTAAAAGACTCTCCTGTGAGCGGAGGAGACATACGATTATTAGGGGAAGATTTTGTTGGGGTTTCTGAAAATAAGAAAAACAAGAACAAACACTATATTTTATAACTCGCATCATAGTTGTCAGAAATATTATCTATCATCAAACAATGATATATAAAAAAAAAATAAGAAAAAAAAATAAAAAAAAAAACACTGAGATTTCTCTCACACTCACGTTTTTGTTTGTTTGCAACTGAATTGCATCGTGTGTGTAAATCTTTAAGAGAATCTGTTTGTGTAGAAATAAAGTAAACATAATTATAATTCTAATTCTAATTCAAAGAGTAACAAATTAAAGTTTTACTATTTATGTATAATTAATAATAAAAATATTAAAAAAAAAAAAAAATCAAAAGGAACATTTCTGGTAATAATATATCTGGTATCTAGTACCTACTCTTGAACAGTATGCGACACATTTGCTAGGTATGCGACTTCTACTATCAATTGCTTGATTGGTACTAGAGATAAAAATCAAAATAAAAGGTACAACATTTCTTATCTCTTCATAGAGGCAATGCAGTAACATGAATCCGATTAGATAGTTTTTAAACATACAGGGTGCAAAAAATGAAAATGTGAGAGATTTCTCTCACAACCGTACTGATTGCGGGTTAATGAAAAAATTGTAAAATGAAATTTAATACATTCCTTCCTTTAAAAAAATGTAGAAATTCTTACATTTATAATTTCATAATTCGTACTGTTCAATACAAAGTTACACTATAGTAATTCGTAATCAATGTAGCACAACAGTTATAATTTCATAATTTATTTTTATTTCCATCAAAATCCAACCATCTATAAACAGAAGACTTCCTCCTTCTTCAACCTCCTTTTTCTTGCAGGTCTGAAATTATATTGCTCTACAACTTACAGTTTGCTAGATATTTTTTTACTCAAACTTTCATACTAGTGGTTCTGTGAACTGTAAACCTCACACAGATTCAACTATCGCATTATAAATGTTCAATCAAGCATGAGGACATCTAGACCTTTCATTCAATACTCCACTCGATAGGTTTTAATTAAAAAATATCAACCGGCCCTTTTTCGATTTTTACTGTAGTGCAGCCCCCTTAGCTTTCACGATCAACGAATTTTACTACTGAACTCAAATTTCTCAACGACTCTACAAAATTTCAAGAGCTATGCTTTATTCAATAAAAATAGAAAAATCGTTTTCAATTTTCACCAAAATGGCCCCCATTTGGCCCGAGTGGCCTAATTCGGCCCAAAAAGTATAGGTAAAATTCTAGGACTCCAATAAACATGTATACAAAATTTCATCAATTTTGAAGAATCCGTTCGAGAGTTATCGCGGAACAGACAGACAGACAAACGAAAGCCAAAATGGTCCAGTATGTAAGTTAAAACAGAACCTCACTTAGTGAGGTCGCTTCGCTCCCTCACTGTGTTCGGTTAGTTATACTCTATACATATACAAACAAACCATTTTTATGAACCATTCTTCTACAAATATGCTATCAGCTTAGTTACCAAAAAAAGTGAAAGATCGCGATACTTTCTATAGGTAAATTAAAACTCAGAATTTTAGGTAGCTCTAGGAGACCTACAAAAACATACATTAATTTTATGATATTCAACTTTATCACACTTACTTTGTTTTTCCCGACCTTCGTCTCGCCACACCTCGTACGAAGATGGGATAAGGGCACCATTGCAGTCAAGAAAAGATAATGTCAAGATACTTCCTTTCAGTCGAAATACAGTTCCTGTTGCCAAATTAGAATATGGTAGTAAATAACACTTTAAAAATGACAATAAAGGTATTAACATTAAATTAGAAGGTTATTGAGATGTGAACTTAATAGCATGACCTGCAGATTTGAAATCACCTATTTGGATTAACAAGTAAACATTCTCTCACAAAATGTTAGAGGTTCACAATGACAGTTATCATCATTACCATTACTACTATGGACAATACCTATTTGGTCACCAATTGTGCAGTTCAAATCCTCAGCTTTTAGAAACAAAATCTAACACATTAGGTGAACCACTTTTCTATTTCTGTATTATTTTTGTAATATATATATAGTGATGCTTTTGAATATTTTTTACAGAAGCTTAGTATAAGGTTTTTCACAAAAGTTGCAATTTGAAATCAAATTTGAATGATTAAGGCAATAATGGACTACCTTACCTGATGAAGATACCGAGGAAGTAACAGGTTGGGTTTGTCTTGATTCGCCGCAGGAAGGGACTGATAGAATGACGGTCAGAACAGAACCAAGACTTGTACCAATCCACAAAGTTGGAAATGAGTTGGAACTCTCTGTGATAAGAAAAAAAAATTGAAATTACCGTTTCATTAATCATCGCTATTTATATTTTTATATTTTAAATTTATATTTTAGTTAAAAAATGAACTTTATTAATCAAAATATCAAAATTTACTTCATTTCGAGAATATTAAATCCGATTTGATGAAATTTTGCAAGTACATTGCAAGTACTGTGAGAGTAAAGGGACTCTTAAGTCTCATCCTCGTAGGGTAAACTGAGTATAATACTGTACAAATACAGGGAAGGTGTTGTATATCTTGTACCGGGATTCTAGGTGGTGATTATTAAGGAAGTCAAGAACATACAGAAATAACTATATTATTGCCAATTTCTTAAATTGCAAGTGACTACCGAGATGCCCGCAATTTTGTGATGTTTAACCTTTTACGATTTAATTATAAATCCGAAAGACTAATAGATAGCTCTACATTTTTTTTTTTTTTGAAAGATCACAACTGACCATTATTAAAAGTGAATTAAAATACAAGTAATCCTGTTCGACCTTAGGATCTCCGAAATAGGCTACCGATCACTTGCACAACAATTTACCTTTTAAAAAAAACTTACAATTGCGACAAGAGAAAAAATTATTCACTGTATTTATTGGGACAAGAAAGAAAGACAAAGGAACAGGTCAAGTGCCTAGTTCATTTTTAAATAAATACCGGGTAGACTAAAAATTTTATACTTATTTCGGAATTTTTATTTCCGTGGATTGAAAAAATGTTTATCTGCAAGCTCACCTGACTTTTTGGTATAAGATTCGCCAAACAATAAACAATGGATTGACTCATCACTGATATTTTCTAAACTTGACATACTAGAACTTCTACTTCGGGAGAAGGAGCTGTCCAATTTATCTACAGGAAGAAAGCAGATTTTATAAGTTCAAGTTTTTCAAAAGAAATATCATACTGGATGACATCATAAAGGATTACATTGACATGATTGAAGGCTTAGAATGACCCTTTCAAGATAATATTGAAACAACCATACATATCATAACATATAGGTAAATAGATCTACTGAAATATGAATACATGTAGAATATGTATTCATATTATTATATGTATATTGGACTGTTAAAAAATGATAGGCACTCTCATTAATTTTTTTGTTGCCATCAATCAGTTCAGTTAATTCTTCATATTCTGATATTAAAATCAACCTAATATAAGATATAGTATGCATGTAGGGTTATATCAATGAGAATCTTTATTATAAGCTTCAGTAAATATCTTCGTGTTTAATCAAGATGGACAGAGAAAAATTAAAGATAATTTTAAACATTCGACTTCTATTAGAGATAAAAGGATACAGAAGCACTGCTTGGAGAAAAAAATATTCAAAGTTGGTTTTTTTTCTCTTATTCAAAAAATGCCGTTTAACACAGACCGAAAAACTTTCTGCAAGGGCTACTTCGGCATGAAGATATTTAGTGACACGTAAATAACTATTTTTTCCTAAATCAGTTTAAAAACCTCGACCACTTTTGTTTCAAGACTTCAAGACCACTAAAGATGACAAACTGAACACGTCATATTTAACGATATTAAATAAATAATAATACATAATCTGATGGACAATTGCTATCTTTCTATTACAATGAACAAGTCATGCTCATATACCTAGTTCATTATTAAAGTGAAATTGAACCTTGATCAAATAGACAGATTCCAAAATTATAGACAAATTCATTAATATAAATAAGAACAAAGATCACAATTTTAAAGGTTACCATATTATTTGTATAAATCACAAGCGTGATTTGCCATCAATCAAATTCCTGAAAATAACAACTTTTGGAAAGTTGGTAATTTTTTATTGCCTCAGTATGTCTCAGAAGGTCTTCTGAGACATACTTTATAAAAAAACACTTTTTGTAATTAGGAGAGCCGAATTATCAAAAAACTACTTCGAAAATATTGACAAATGGTAATAGAAAGAAAAAAAACATGAAGCCGCTTGCAGAAACAAAAGTAGTTAATCATTTTTCTCTCAATTTCTATTTCCAATTCAAACAGAAAAAAAAATCGTTTTTTTCCAAATATTCCTATTGAAATGAGTTAACTCATTACTGTTCATAGTGTTCATATTAAAATTTTATTTTTCATCTTTAGTGGTTACAAAGTCATTACAAAAGCAATAAGTGTTTGTTTTTAGTTGCAAGACTGTTATACATTCTCAGATTATACAGTGTTGTTTATAACTGCACTATAGGATTGTAGATGGTGGGGTTTTCGTTTTTTTTTTTTTTTTTTTTTTTTTTTTTTTGCAGAAATATCCAGTAGGTGGCTATTGTATTTTTATTCTGTGAACATTGATAATATTTTTCAAGATAACGCAAGTTAAGCAATTAAGGATAGCTTTAAAACTTGCTGGTACTAATAATCAAACAACATACTCAGTAATTTTCAATAATTACCTACTACAAATTTCTACAACCAAAAAATCAAAATTTCATTTTAATTTTATTTACTAAGGAAGCACTTAAAATTATTAGTTTATCAAAAAATATTAAAATAAGAGAGCTCAATTTTTGTAATGAACTAATAATTTTATTCATTTTTATAAAGGTATTTAATTGAGGGATACGATTTTAAAAAAGGTTACAAAATTTAAATATTCTTTATAAAGTCGCAATAAGAAAGTTAAGTTACTGTCAAACTTTAATTGAATATCCAAATAGGAAAAAGTGTAGACTATCAAATATACCAAATTGATATCATATACATATAACATCTTTTGATGATGTGAAATATCTCACTAGGTTAACTTTAACAAACCCTATCTAATAACAAGATCTGAAAGATCAATTATTTTACTAAAAACAAATCTACTAAAAAAATCAAAACAAAGTATACGTGAGCATTTGTTAAAATTAAATTTGACTGAATTAGGTTGGGCTAGGTTGATAATAGTAATCAAAGCTAATATTTTTTTTTATAGATGTAATAAATTATGACTAATCAGAGGGATAGAAATTTGACATTGCCCAGAAAGCTACTTATATTTTTCAAATCAGCTTTGCTTCCTAGTTTACGGAAAAGTTAACTTTACTTACACTTATTAATACACCTTACAATCTATACATACACACACACAAACAAACACACACACACAGACACACACATGTATGTATATGCACTTAAATGTACATATAATTATAAACGTATACATACCAAAAACTGAACATTTTTGTTTTCGTAATAAATTCAAAACCAAAGGAGATTGGAAACTAAAAATATACTTGAAAATATCAAATCGTTTTGAAATGTCTGCTTGCGAACAAACATGGAGCATAATTTAATCGATTCGAATACACACTGGAAATACACATCCAAGCCATTTCGAAACAGCTCAATATAAATTTTCAAGTTGTCTTTTACTTGTACCACAGTTTATGTTAATTCCATTTTCTATCTTCAATTTGATTTAATTGGTATATTTCAAATCCTCATACGTTCACACAACTTTTGTAGTAGTATCTATCTACAGGAGATTAGTTGGTTTTTTCTCTTAGAAAATATACGAGTACTTACCGACAGAAATATCTGTCCACTGACTGTTTTTTCATGTGTTTCCTTGTGGACTAAATTTTGTACAACTTTATTTTGTATTTAAAAATTTCAAGATTTTTTTATTTGTTTTAATAGAAAACCAAGAGTATGGGGACTTACACTAAACAGGATAGACATGTAAAAATCATCTACTGGTCCATAATAGAAAATTAATTGTTGTGATTTTTTTGGTAAGAGACGAAAACTAAAAGATAAAAAACAACAAATGGATCATCAAAACACTTTATCCCTTCTCTATGTACTTTTGATGGTGATTCTTCTTTTTCCATTGTGAACATATGCGAGTAAATTTTACATATTTATACCTCCTGGTCGTTGTAAATTCCAACACTGTTAGTTTTATATCAAAATGGGAAAAGAAAAAATATGGAAAAACAGAAAGTGGCCGGAATATTCTGCCGGTAGGGATGGTGGGTGACATCAATGGTTCTGAAGTTTGAAAACAAAATTGTTCAGGGTTTCACATATTGGTGCATAAAACATAATAACTAATAAATTTAATTTGACATCGTACAAAAAAAAAGAAATTGCAATAAGGTTATGGTTTGAAAAATTAGTGAGAAATGTTGCGCTATAAATGGCGGGTAAATAAACAATAGAACACCAAATATTTATTAAATAGTATTTCATAAAAACCATGATCATGCAAGAAAAAGTATTGAATGAGGTGAAAGAGAAAGAAATCGTGATGGGAAATATCCAGAAAAGTACATGCTCCATTATAAAATTTCAAAACACACCCACACATAAGGTGTCCCATACAAACGTTCAGGGCGAAATTAATAGACGTTTTTGTAATACCTCTTTGGTGCTAAGTTTCTATTTGCGTACTGTATTTGATGGGGATAATCAGTGCTAAGTCATCACTTAGGAATTCCATTTTGTCTATTAATTTCGCCCTTAAATCTCATGCAAAAATTGAAAAAAATATACATCGAAATAGAAAATCGAAATCAAGTCCAAAGTATTATAGACACCTTACACAATACTCAATAATTTCAGCTTGTTACTCGTACGAATCATATTAATTCTCTAGTTCTTTAAGTTGCATTCTGACGTTATTTCCAAATGATTGTGTAGGATGCCTATTTTTACTGTAGAAAAAATTATCTTTCAAATTTGAAAAGAGCATAATCAATAAACAAACATGCAGTGAAGGAAAAAAAGTGTTTTAAATTAAAAACAGAGCGAAGGATGTTTATGCTTGAAATTAGCTCCAAAGTCCTTTTGGATAAAATATTTAAAAATTTCTGAGTGTTAGGTAGCATTGAACTAATTAATAAAAATACTGGTGAAATGCAACGATGTTGATAACTACTTTGATGGGTTTATTATTCATCATAGGGTGGTATAATCGTGAACGATGGTAACCACATAATGAAGATCACTTGGAGTTTTTACCATTGACTAAACAAGGAGACTAAAATAATCATAGTTTCCAAGGCTAATTAATAAAAAGAGCTTTTTACAGAGCCAATCACATAAAAAATGTGATCTTAACTCTATGGTAATAAGCATTTGGTCAATAATTTGAACCGTGAATTATTACTTTTCAAGCACGACATCTAATAATTTTTATTTCATAAAGATAAATTTTTGAATAAATCTTGATAACTCTGATAGATCTGCACGATACTAAAAGTATTTTAAATACTCATTAATGACAGTTAAGGCACGCTGATGAAAGTGGGGTGTTCTATCAATGAAATGGTGTTTCTTCTGACTTTATCAGAGTGAAGTGGGGAGGGAAAAGATATCACACTTATTTCCAGACAATAAGTGATTTTGATTTTCATGGAGAAAAGGTTGGTGATATTTTGTTGAATAGAAGTCGAAATATAAATTGCATGATTACTTATAATCACCCTGCTAGTAGAAAGTTCTGTAATTATAAGTGGACACAATTAACTGTTTCACCAGTATAATCATATAAACAAGCAATTGATATAACATAACTCGTCACTCGGGGTAATTTACCCTAATATACATTTGGATACGTCAAATGAAAATCTCGTCCACTGTCTCAATTTTTTGTACTTGACTTAAAATAATACAAATTACAAAATATTCGTAAACCTAACTGACTTTTCAATAATTGATTTCTTTCTATGATGAAATGGTAAAAAGGCGTGGCTATTCCCAATCAACTTGAAATATATTCCCAAGAGAGTGTAGTAGCTAATTATTCAACAATACCAATCCTCATTAAGAAAGGGATAATTAAAAATAATTTCATTTTACATTTTAGAGATGATACCTATTATTTTAAAGTGTAACAAGAACAAACAAATACAACAGTCAAAGTGTGATCTGAAGAAAAAGACAAGAGTACAGATTCAAAATGAAAGGAAATAAAATAGTGTGAGCAAAACTTTCTTATTTCCTATAAAAATATCAAAATTCCACCAATGGTGGTTGCATTTATGATTATTTTTTTAATGAATTTTTTTGTATGGTATGGGGGTCTAATACAAGGTAAACCGCCTAAAAGTTGGTATTTAGATCGGCGATTTCCAAACTTTTTTTATGATGCTTCTTTTTTACAATGACAGTAGTACTCAATTTTTTTTCAACTTAATATTTAATAGGGTTTGTCTATCGAACTTATTGTTTCTCCAATGAAAATATGATTGATATTCGTCAAATAATACTTACGCTGTTGGCCTATTTTCTGGAACCTTGAGGAACCTAAAATCAACTTTATTCAACGCGAACATTTGACATGAGCTCCTTTACATAGTCTAAAATTATTTTTTTCAATGCACCTGCAGTTGAAAACCTGTTTTTTTTTTAATTCCCATAAACACAGGTTTTCATCCAATGTGTCTTTTTGGGACCCCTATGCTTCTTGGTTTACTAGGAACTTTTAATTGTGATTTTATTTCTCATTAAAATACATCCTTCAGTGAACAAAATTTAAAGTTTACATCTTTTTCTAATCAGGACAGCTCTTAAAAATCCCTGATCGGGTTCATTTTATTATAATCTTCATCGTTTTCTGAACTGTCCTAAGATATCAAAATTTGAGCTCTTCTAGCTTAAACAGTTCAAAGTTCAAGAGACAGACTTGTAACTCTAAAGTGGCCAGATTTTATATTGTCAGTCACATAAATTTATTATTTTAGGTAATTTTAAAAGATAAGGAAATATAATAAAGTGGTGTGAATATATGTATTGTAAGGACTTTCCTTATTCTTCCCGAAAGCCATCAAAAGAAATCGATATTTCATTGCTTAGCTAAAACCACCTAAACCTAAAAATCTTCGAAATCTACCACGGCGCAACGACTGCAACAAAAATGGAAAAAAATATTGTTTTGTAAATAGAAAGTTTACACCCGTTTCATGTTTTTACATGAAATTAAAAAAGTAAGCCCCCCCCAAGGAAATTTCCGATATGTTTGTTGTAAAAAAAAGTAGACCCCCATATTCTTTTACTGTAAGAATTTTTACTAAAAAAGCATATATCTTATCATAGCCCGAATAGCCATTAAAAAAAAAAGATCCCTAGGGCCGCCCCAGACCTCAACCAAAAGTTTTATGCTGTCTTTCTGTCTCTATTTTTTCAGTCTAGCTCTTACAGTTCTTGAAATTTTTTGTTTACAGACAGATGGACAATTGGACACACAAACTAATTACTGAAACTTTGGAATTGGGCTCTGGGGGGCTTTAATTAAAACGTGTTTTGGCACTTAAAACTGATTATTAAAAAAAAATTGGCTACATAATGGGCGTAGCCAGGATTTTGGCTGATGAGGAAAATCAATAATACCTAGTGTTGCATACTCCCTGGAATTTTCTAGGGGGGGGGGGGCTGCCCCCCCCCTGGCTACGCCCATGGCTACATATTACATTACTTTCTTAATTATAGGAAAAGGAAAGTAATAAGGATGAAAAATATTTAGTTAAGACGTGAAATGTAAACTCTAAGCAAACGAAATTTGAAACCATGCAAAATAAAACAATTCATAAAATAAATCAAGAAAATAAAGAAAATACGACAGTTTTGGATAGTACGTCACCAAACGGAGCAAGAGATGGGGTGGGTGGGGTAGGGGGAGGGTTAAAATCATATTCACTTGAGACTATGTATTACTGGCAGGGAGCTACACAATTTAGAGGAACTTGAGAAATCAGACGAGACGAAGAGAGAAGAGAGGGTGGTCACAGGTCACATACATAAATGTCATAAACAGATGATAGTGAGCAGGTATGTTGAGAAGGTTAATTATTTGATACAAAGAAGAGCTGATAGGTAATCCGTGATAAATCGTAAGGGTTAGAGAAATATTTAAAATTAAGATTAAGAAGAACAAAAAAAATTACCTACGTATTCTATTAGTTGTTAGTTATGGAGGTCAGACGTCAAACCATGATGATTTTCCCTTTTCAATGTTGAATTTTATATTTGCTGAGAAATCAGTACATAGAATATTACAATCTCACGAAGAATAATAATAATATTAAAAACAAAGACATCCCATCCAAATTGTTTGGATTGACCGAGATGGAATGATAATTAATAGTAGGTATTGTGTAAGTAATGGCGTAAAAGGTAGTGAAGATAGCGTTAAAAAACGCACTCGGTAATAAATTCGACAAAAGAACTCATTCTTGTTCAAATTAAAAATAAAGTTTTGGAATTTTCGTCACTTTTTTTTGCTCCTAAGAGCCCCAATTTTGTTATTCCCAAAATGTTCTAAAATAAAGTACTTTTATGACAGCCCTTGAAAACATCTAATATTGAATATTAATTAATTTTATGGTGGTTACCGACATCAAAAATCGACCGTTAAGGAGCAGACTCGTGACCAGGAGGTCGATTTCCAATCATGGCGAATTTTAGTTGGGTGAGTTTGAGTATTTAACATCACTCTTGTGATTGACACATGTATGGTAATATATTTCTCTCGAATTTATGGGATTTTTTTAGTATAATATAAGGTTACTAAGCTCTTTTTCCAGATACTATTTTTGTTGGTCGGTTTGAAAAACTTTTCACACATAAACTTTTCATTTGTTATGAATCAATGAACTAGTAGGTATTTAAAAAGTAAAAGAAATGAAAATCACACTGAGAATATTTGACGTGATAAGAGTACTTTTTTGTCCAGACGTTTGCCTGTCTTCCAAGGTATGTTCCTATGAGTATGTTTATTTTAAAATTTAAATGAAAGTTTACAGAAGAGAAGAGTGTAACGAGAGATATCGATAGATCATCAATGTATGTTTTAAAGCTCGTGCAAATGGTATGAGTAGGAAGAACTAAGATTTAATCAAATTAAGGGTAGTGATATTTACATGTTTCAAGAAACACGTCGTAGTGGTCCTATTTTCACGAATCATAGGATAGAGCACACAATATTTACATACGAGGACACATTGAAGACTTTCTGATAAATAACATCGGGGCTACAGAGAGGTAAATAAGTATATTAGACTTGAGGTGACTGTACTACCAAAACTCGAGTATTGTCGTGTTGACAACTTGTCAGAAGAACAGTTGCGAGGGTTAGGTTGTAAGCCATCAGCGGAATATGAAATTGTAGACAAGCATCTTTGAAACTTGGTCCGCTGAGTACCTTGCGATCGGGATCTTCTCACGGGCTCAATGCTGGGCTTACTCCCCCGAGCTGAAGCAGGGTTCACAGGGGCGGGGCCTTGGCCCAGGGAGGTGGCACACTGTTTGGCTGACGTGGGAGACACACACACGCCGTTCATCTATTTGATGCAGTGACAGTGATGGGTTATGGTTAGTATGAATGAAACACGAGGTAGAGCTCAAGGCTTTACATATAATGCCTAACCTATCAATATAGATAAGTCTACATCAAATTATTTTCGAAATGTTATGAATCTTTTTATATAAATACTAGCGGTTACACCCGCCGCTTCGCCAGCCCATCAAACACACACAACGCACACACACACCCACCCACACACACACATCCACACACACACATCCACACACACCCCACACACACATCCACACACACACATCCACACACACACACCCACACACACGCACACACACGCACACACCCACACACCACACACACACATACCACACCCACACACACCACACACACACCACACACACACACACACCACACACACACCACACACACACACACACACCACACACACACACACCACACACACACACACCACACACACACACCACACACACACCACACACACACCACACACACACCACACACACACACACACACACACACACACACCACACACACACACCACACACACACACTACACACACACACCACACACACACACACACACACATACACACAACACCACACACCACACACACAACACCACACCACCACACACACACCCACACACACAAAATGTCATTTAGGTTTGAAAAAAAACCTGAATATTTTTGTCGCCCATCTATTTTCTGGCCTTCCCCGCGTAAACTCAAGAATGGCTCATCAGAATTTCGCGATCAATATGTCAAATGAAAGCCTAAACCCTTGCCTAAAACTTTCTCGCTCTGAGTTGATAGGTCGTCACTTCAAATTTCGAGAAAAAATGTCATTTAGGTCAAAAAACGTGAATATTTTACATGTTACCCATCCATTTTTTTACCTTACCGGCGTAGCTCAAGAACGGCTCATCAGAAATTCGCGATCGATATGTCAATTGAAAGCTCAAGCCTTGCCTAAAACTTTCTCGCTTTGAGTTGATAGGTCGTCGCGACAAATTTCGAGAAAAAATGTCATTTATGTCAAAAAACGTGCATTTTTTTGCGTCACCCATCCATTTTTATCCTTACTCATTGTAGCTTAACCTCAGGGAGATATAATCTAGCCTAGAAGAATTTCCTGATCCAAGCGGACCTATGTGCAAAATTTCAGGTTTCTCGGTCAAACGGTGTGATTTGTATAAAGAACATACATACATACATACACACACACATACAGACAGCTTTCTTTTATAGATATAGATATTTAAAAAAAAAGTTAAGTAATTATTTTGAGTCAAAATGATAAAGGAGACTGTATTTCGTCGCAAGCTTTCTATTAGAACCTCAAGATAGTTTGCAAGGTATAGTAAATTACTTCAAATTCAATTTCAGGAAATTCGGAAATGACACCGAGAAATAATTTAAGAAAACTACATTTTTTGTTATAAACCAGACAATACTAAAACAGTAGAATATGGAAAAGGGTGGCTTGAAAAAGCTGTTATTATGAAATGATAATTTTTTTAATTCAATTTCTTTTTGATAGATTCAGAACCATTGCAGTGAACAAAAATGAAAATTAAGCCGGTTTGCAAGTTCTCATAGGTCTCTCAGAGCTACCTAAAATTCTCAGAAAAAAAATTTGGTGAAAAGTATCGCATCGCGATCGTTTATTTCTTTTTATATAAATCGAGCTGATAAAAATTTCTGGTTCATATGAGTGTATATAAAATATGTCAAGACCAGTAAGTTATGGAACTATGAAATTTTAGCATGAAGCTTTATTAGGGTGTTACAAGTACTCGTACGCCAACAAATTTCAAGAAGAACGACCATTTCTGGAATCCTAACAGATTCCCATTAAATTGAACTCGTCACTTAAAATGGGACCGGACCATTCCTAATTTTTTCAATGATCAGGGTTAGATATTTTTTTCATCGTCTAAACTATCCGCAAAAATCACATTTTCAGCACTCTAGCCTAACCTCACTAATTTTTTAAATAGTATTTTATTTTAACAAAAACAAAAAAATGAGAAAAAATGTGATTTTTGGACATCTATTTATGTATTCATATGCATCCAAGTAGCGCAGGGATCCGTTGGTTCGAATCCCACCCAGTGCATGAACATTACCTGATAGTACCTTCCACTAAAGAGTATTATTTTGCATTAATTTGGATTTTTTTGTTTGTGATATTATCTGTATGGAACCGACGACTGTAACAGAAATAAAGTTTTCAGGTGCGAGACAAACCGGAAATTGAATTAAAAAACAGTTTGATTCCTCATAACCAAAGTATTAGTGTTACAAAATTCAATCACTTGGCTGTCTCTTCATTCACAAAGCACTCTTCATCAAGGTAGATTCAAAATTCACGTTCAACTAAATAGCACTACTTAGTGATGAATTAGAAAACTTAAACATTTTACTTGAAAACTGTTCCAATTGAACTTATTCAATGGCCTGGTTAAAAGTTTTCTCCCATAAATATAGGGTGACATGAGCCTAAGAACTTCAATAGCTCTACGTTTGGGATGTCTTATGATAAAAATATATGCTTGCGAATGTGGTTCAACCGTTTTTGGAAAAGGGTCTTCATGGACTGGGTTATTCAAAGAGAATGGACGAGATGAACGCTGACCACCATTGAAGATTAAACTGTATAATCCATAGGTCTTTTTCCATAGATCACATAACATATATTATGTATACACCGGAACCACTTGGTTTATCAAGTAATTACCGAAAATTACGGAAAGAGACCAATGTCAAAAGAATAGATGTTGGAATGGGACTCACTACCTACATAATACACATCAGCAACAACAAAAAAGGAAAATTCTCACGTCAAGTTTTCAAAATATATGTAGTTTTATTTTAAATCAAAACTATACTCTCGAACTATTGGATTTTAAGACATAGGAACAAGAGGTATAGTAGAAGAAATTGGAAATCCATTGGCAAAATACCATCTTTTTTTGCATATGGAAAAGGTGCAACACATAGCACACTATTTGAACGTTGAATGAATTACTTGTGTATCATTAATAAAATTCCTGGTATTTAATTATAATATTTTAACTTAAATTAAATAGAACAAACTGTCATCCTTCTTTAAAAAATAGTGCCATATAAAACAATCTTGATTGATTAGTTGATAAGGTGCTGCATCTTCCAGAACACCCTGTATCGATGTGAACATGCATCTTAGAGTAAGAGAAGAATTACAAGTGTTAGAATTAGAAGTCATGTTGTTAGTAAAGGAAATAATATACCCAATTAGAGATTTACGGCCAAATTATAAAATAAGATCACAACAAACATGAGGAAAGACCTGTGCACCATGCCTCAGATATGGACTGGTCTTCCCCTATCTTCATTGTAATCTCATTTTATAATGTGTACCACACTATCAGATTATGAATATTTATGAAAAATAATGAACGGTTCCTACTTTGTTATTAAAAAAAATATATGTACGCCTACGGGTAATATAATATACTTTGTCACAATGGGACTTTCAGGTCTCTACCGAAGGGAGACGCGACTGTATAAAAAAGGTTATACTTATTTTATTTTACTTTTACATATATCTGTCAGTAACTTATTCATTTAGGAACATTCGAAGTGAGTTGGCTTTGTGAATGAAATTCGAAAAAATAAGCCAACAAAAGAGAACTTACCTAAATTATAAAATGAAAATTTAACAATTGAAAACCCTGGTGAGTTAAAATACTATTATAACAGATATAGATATGTAATAAAGCAATGAGCCTACAAAATTATTAATTAGTGGTCAAAGTTGGGAAAAAAAATTAAAAAAAAATAATCCTATCTTAACCCCAGAGTGATATGCAATTTTCTCCTCAAATACAAAGCTCATTTATTTAAAACATCGAATTGCTTCCCCTATCTTTTAAGGTAACTGATTATATTTCCAAGATAACTGATTATATTTCCGGTAATATTGTTGCTTCAGAATATAATGGATTGTTGTCTCGAGACTCTCGAGAATCTCAGGTCAGTTGATTTCCTGTATACACCTATGCCTATACGTGTGTACCATCTGCCTTAGATTTTTCTCTCATTTATTTATTGATTCCTTTTCAATCTCACTAATATTCCTTCTGTAACGTCTTTTAATTTTTGAATTGTTTTTGTCTTGTACTAACTAACATTACTAGACTTTCTTATTTGAAATTTACTCAAGAGTAAAGTTCACACAAAAAAGCCGAGAACAATTCAGGGGCTGAAAGATGAGATAAGAAAATGATTTGGTGATATTTAGGAGCAATTGTGCTCAGACTTAATTTGATAATAAAAAAAAAATTGACCATCAAGTAGAGGAGCTTCAAATCCGTGGTGAAAATTGGACCAACATTATCTTTCATAAATATTATTTGTTAAGAGGTTTATGAAATATATAGTTGACATAAAATACATAAAATTTTGACTTTGTTCATTATTAACTTTGGCCTATATTTTTTCTAACAAAAGAGGAGTTTTTGATACTATACCACTCAGAATTATTGAAAAATTACACTCAGAATATATTATTGAAGCATTTGGACATGTTTTCACAGCATGTGTGTGGTTTTATAGAAGATTACCTCATCTGGTAGTGTGGTCTAGAATTCTAGATCGATTTAAGTTTGGTCTTCCTACAAAATTTGCATGAAGCCATTGGGTGCTCCTTTTAACAACAACAAAAAATCTCGCGAAGTTCAAATTTAGTTTTTGTGTTACAGCTGACTCGAGAATTTTAATCCGTTATTATATAAAATAAAACATTACCAGCAATATAAAATCAGTCATATTGAAAACACTTAGAGATAAGTCAAACTAGTTGATATATCAAATACCTATATGCGAATACAAGTCAAGTTTAAAACGGTAACATTTAATATCCAATATAAAACAGTAACATTTAATATCCAATATAATTAGTTGTTAGCATTGCAATGAGTAATAAACCTTCCGGCGAGCGCTCGTCAAGTAGCTCTCACCAGAAAGTCTATATTAACTCGAAACATAGTTTATATGTATTTTATAAACACCAAACATTGCGAATAAAATGAAATAACTTGCAATATGAAAGTAATTTGATCAAAAGGGCCCGTGCTTCGTTGTATTTATGAATCATGCTAGACATATAATGAAATATTCTATTGTTGTGTACAACTTCTACGTGAAGGCAAACTTTTTGAAAATCCCTCTTAATTTTCAACTCTTAGGAACAACACAAAACGAAAGCAGAATAGTTCAGCTTAGTGGTTCTTAAATATCTTCAAGGCATCTGAACTATATGTATGTTAGTTTAATGTGTTCAATATACACACTAAGTAGGTATAATTACTACAATTTGATACCACTTTTAGTGTTTACCAAAAGATACTATTTAAAATCAAATTTTATTGACTTGTAATTGCAATCTTTAATCCTACATAAAAAAAGATCACTTTGAAGTGAAATCTAAAAAAATCATTTCATTCAAGGGTTGTAGTGTACCAACATGTCAGAAACTAATTTATTTAAATAATTAGTATAAAACAAATCTGAAGAATACCACTGTTTGAGTTGTTCGTAATCAAAATTTTATCAACTTTAATTCAGATTTCTGAAAAATGGTCAGACGTTTCTAAAGTTACTGATAGCATGGATTTTGGAATATTAAAATAAAGAACAGGTTTAGTATGATTAGATAAAAATTGTTAGTTTTTAATAAGTACACAATGTTAGTTTTAAGAAATATTAGAACATAGAGGTACTTCAGACTATTAATAAAATTTAGGAAGTTGTGGCCAGTATTTTTTATGTAAAAAAGATATCTTATCAATAAAAATAAGAAATAAAAAACTATCACTATCAAATTATTTAAGTTTGCCAGATATGTATGTATTTAAATACTTATAATTATATACATGCATTTCCAAAATATATGGAAATGTTGTGCTTTGAATTTTGTAGTACCTACTTACTTTGTACCATAACTTTATAGTACAGGATCAATAGAATATCCTCCTCTGTGTGTGCAGTCTAGAAGGTGCACCCAGTTATATGAAAAAAGTCCACCTATTAAGTCACGTGACCATGTACCTCTTTACCCCTCGTTTCACTCTCAGAGTATCACTGCGGTCTTTGTGCACCAGCTAAGGGATAATTTTTTTGTTTACAATACAGTGAGCGACCATCTACTCGTATATTGTAGACATTGGAAAAAATATCTACTTTACGGACAAATATCGCTTATATCAGATTTTTTTAAAAATTATTTTATTTATTTTAATAGGCATGGGAATTTTTTCTTATTTTTTGAGGGGGTTCAGTGCACCAAGTGCACCTGTACAGAAACCGCCACTGTGTCTGGTACACAACTTTAGTACAAAAGTCTTTACTAGTAAAATATCTTATCTGATGTCAGCTTTGAGCCGTCAAATGAAAAGCTTGAAACAATCAGAAAAATTTCAACTCGGTAGCAAAGGATTATTTAACAGAAAGTACAGTTACTTTTAGTTGGCCGACATTTCACTTACACACTATCTGACTGTCAGTCTGTTGTTTTTATTTCTTTCAACGCAAAAAAAAAAAACTACTGAACAGATTCAAAAATAAAACTGTACTTATGTACGAGAATTGTGGGATGGTTATTTATTTCAACAATGTACAATATTTTATTCACTATATCCTACTAATATTGGAGAAAAAGAGCTTGTCCACGACCTTTAACATTTTACTTAATTGCTCCTATCTCCTGAACTAGACAACCGTTTTTGACGAATATTGTAGGTTGATGCGTTTAACATAAACTATGGGTAAATAATTCAAATTGATTTTTTAATAAAACAGGAAAAATTGTTTGAAAAAGTTATACGAGTAGATATGAAATTGTAAAAAATAATAAGTAAATTGTTTGTGTAGTTGAGTGTTTTTTGTAAAGAATCTCAAAATAAATCGATTATGAAAAGTTCATATTTTTATCGCTAAATTAAACAGATGTAAAGAATTCATAAGGAAATGATCTATTTAACCTGAAATAGGGAAAATCCGCATTTTAATAGTAAATAGATACTTTTGGCAAAATGATTAACTTATGACTTCATTGAAGGCTACTATGTTTACATCAGTCAAAATATGCAGCTCAATGAAGTAAAAATATTGGATACAGAGGTGGGTGATCTCAGAATCAAGTATTTCCCAAAAAGTTGGTGTTATTAATATTCATCCCGAGAATAATAATTCTGGATATTAAAAAAAAAAAAACTTTGTCTTTTACTTCAGAGATCAGATATGTTACATCTGTGATTCAATACGTATGTATACAATCTCAATATATAAATGTTAAATGGTTTATTAGAATATGTTTGTTCCCTTGCGGCAGTCTAGAATGTACCAGATTGTACTAGAAAGCGAAAGAAGTACAAAAATCTGGTATGATTTTGGTCAAACTTAAACATGGTTCGTCGCGAAGTACGGGGTAAGGGCTTGCGTAATATAATATGACTGTGTTTACTATGTGTCATTATATCACAACTTGTAGTGATGAGCGCAGAGTTGCAGGATTTTTCCAAATATTTTACAGCCTAGTAGTCTAATATTTTGCAAATCCGCCAAAGGTCGCTCCTAGCAGGACCTTTTAATATCCCAAGACCAAAGCTTGAAAAAATCTGAACCACCAGGATTTTAACCCAGGTCACCTGCATGCAAGCTGAGTGTGCTACCCATTCAGCCACGGTGACTACATTTAAAAATAAAATATTCAAAAATCTTTACAATTGGTCTATGTAAAACGTTTTCACGCATCTACATACAAAATTGAATTAAAATTGCGTTTGCTTTCCATAAGATTAAGCGATTAAGTGAAAAGTTAGAGTTCTCGCACAAGCTCTTTATCTTCAAAAAATAGCAGGTTCAAGGTTGATCAATTAAAATGGGACCATCTACAATACGACTACTACATATGTACAACAAGAAAAAATTCTAAAATATTAAAATTCGTCAGACCAACAGACTGACACAACATCAACGGAAGTAATAGCTGTTATGTAAAATGTGCCAAATTCAATCCAACATTTTTTCATAAATTACTACAATCTGCAATCGTCAATTCAGGATTTTTTCTTTTCTTTTTATATGTATAATATTCAGTGTTAATAATACCTATTATTTGAACAATTTTGAAGTTTAATATCCAATCCAAATAACAATTTACTACAGGTACATGCTAACATCAATAAAAATGTACATAATTTAATAAATCACACTAAATTTGAAAACATGATCAATAATTTCATTATGCTAAGAGCAAAAACTTGGAAAGGCCAACTATAGCCCTAGCAAGTATAAGAAAAAGAACTTGCTAAATAATCTTTGAAATCCTCTATGTTCTAATTTTCAAAGTTCATATCTATTCAACCATCTACAATAATAATTATGATTCTACCACCACAAACTAATGCTTAAAAAACATAGATACAATACTTACTAAGCTTTCGCATCAAATTCGAAAATTGAGTATTTCTTGTATGTCTTGGCTTTCGAAACGATATATTTGGTACTGACAGCAACCTTGTGTCACGGGATGGCTGTTGGTTTTTCTCTATGAGTGAAACTCGTTTCTTGGGTGCTCTATCGAATAATTCTAATTGGGTTGGTCTTGTACATTTCTCGACAGGTTCACTGTAACTATGAATATCAGTAGTCTCCTCGCTGTCAGTTGGGTTCTCAGGTACTTCTGTATCGGACTCGGGACAGGCAGATTTATTTACAGAGTTATTGTTGCTACTACTAGTGATATTGCTTGGAACATTAGAAAACGTGTTTTTAAGATTCAAATCTACACGACTCAACTGTTTCTTGAAACTAAAGCCCTTCCACTTTCCGGGTTTGGCTCTGGTAGCACCTTCAGGTTCAGCATCAGGGTCAGGTGTTTCTTTTTCTTCTTCTTCATTGTTCATAAGGATGAGTGTATCTTCACCTACTTCAGGTACTTCTACATCAGGTGAGGTGCTATCGTCTTCAGTGTCGAAACCTTTGTCTATGACCTTGTAAATATACAAATTGTGTTTAGATCAAGCGGATGCAGATTAGACATTACTATAAATAATTCAAGTCAAATACATCGTTTTAAAAAAAGGAAATATAATAAGCCTATAAAAGTGGTGCGCACCCACTACATTATTTTTCATTTCCTCCTGATATTTTTAGTGTTTTTCCAAATGTTAAAAAAACCCAACAAGCTTAATAATTGTATACCTTGTGTCGACTATAATAAGTTTTCATTTTGCAACGACTAGATAGAGAGCTCATTTTTAATAAGATGGTCGGAACATGAGACGGTGAGAAAAAAAAATATGAACCCAATTAGGATCTCGGGGGGTCTTTGAGGGCCCTAAAATCTGATTTTCAAAAGTATATATCCTTATTGAAAAATGATCGAAACATGAAATTTTATGCACATGTGCAATTGTGCATTTTAAAGATTCAAGACCCTTCTCTCAAAATTTTGAAACCAAGAAGACAGATAAACCTATCTTGTGGGGTACCAAAATAAAAGTCTACCAAATCATACAATCAAATAAATACGAAATTAATATTTAAGATCTTTAGAGGCAAAAATTATTAGTATAATAAAAATAAGTATCACACCAGATGTATTAATATTAAACTGAAGGTATAATTGAGCTGATTTATATCAAACTCAGATTGTCAGAAACTCAATGGTGGGGTCTTTAGGGGCCCTAAAGAGGGTCAAACAGAGCCAAAATTATAGTATGATATATACATCACATATATGAAAATAATAAAATATTTGGAACTTTGGGGAAAGGGTCAAATAGGGCTAAATTTGTGTAGTGATGAATGCGTATCAAATAGGATGTGAAATAAAAGACCTGATTTCAATAGTAAAATTGACAATTCTAATCAATAATAATAAGACTCTTTGGAGGAAGGTAACCACCAAGCAAGGTTAATGCTCAAAGCATTTTCTACCACCTAACTCTCAGAGTCTTATTACAAACTTAAATTAATGAGGAAAAAAATATTAGACATTAATCAAATTTTTAAAAAGGATCTTATAAGACCAAAATTATTTACATTTTAATGAAAGGTCTCATTGGTCTCATTTCAATTATTGCATTGGAAATGTAAAATAAGCGATTTTACAGCACTTAAGTAAGAAGGACAAAAAAAGGGGTCAAGTGCTAATTATGATGTGATAAAAACCTAACGTATCTAAATCTATATTGGAAAAACACTAAAACGCACTTACAACAGCAACAAAAGATACATAGAAAAAATAATCATTTCATAATTTTTGGCCAAATATTGAAGTTACGAACTATGGCAATATATTGAAATTTTCAAGAAGAAACTAACCATATCAGTATTTTTCTCATATTACATCGATGTGTAATTAATTTTTTTAAAAAAATCCTATTTGAAAATTTTAAATAGTTTTTGAAAATATACTGAGTGAGCCACTTTAATCGATCTAGTCAAATATCTCCGAAACTACTGAAGATAGAAGAAATCTGTTCAAAGAATATTTTCAAAGTTCTAAAGGGGACACATGAAGGTGGCCTTCAGAAGTTACTCAAATGACCCTTTCAAGGTTATTTCAAGGTCAACTTTGAAACTTTAAATGCTACCCCCTATTTTTAATGATTTGCTTGAAATATAAATAAAAATCTGAGTTTAAAAAAATCGTCACTTGTAATTTTTGTCACACCCAGTTTCACACGCATTTGAGAGTGTGAGATTGTTTTCATCATAGACTATGAGTGCGGTATATCAAATCGATCTAATTTTAGGTGCTAAACACGATAGTGATATTGGTATCCAAAAACTTAAGTAAAATAAAAAACCAATATTGCCATGATGTGTTCAGCATCTAAAAGTAGACTGATTTGATACGCCACATTCATAGTCTATCATGGAAAAAATCTCACATTTCCAAATGGTTGTGAAATTGGGTGTGATAAAAATTACAAGTGAGTATTTTTTAAAATAAATTTCTTACAAGGAAATCAAAAATATCATAAAAAAATAGGAAGTTCTATTTAAGATTCCAAAGTTGACCTTGAAATAACCTTGCAGGGGTCATTTGAGAAACTTCTGTAGGTCACCATTTTGTGTCCCCCCGTCCCCTCGGAGGTATGCAAATGTTACCTGAATAGAATTCATCTATATTCAGTAGTTTCTGAGATATTTGATTAGATCGATTAAAATGGTTTACCCTGTATGTAAAGGGGGGTGTGTATTTTTTGTATACATTAGAGAGTGTTATAATTATGTAAAATCCATTTTCTGTCGAAGTATGCAGAAATTTGGTAAGCGACCTGATTTTGAAAAATAGAGGGCATCATTAAGATAATCTGTAGGTAGGTATAATTTCATGTAAATTAGTCAATCTGTTCTGCAGGTATAAAATTAATTTTAAAAATCGAAGGTCACCATTAAGTCTCACCCATACATCTTAAAGATCTTACTGTTTTTAATATTTGAGAAAATTAAAAAGAAAGATTAATATGACTAATTATACGTCAGATAAATCTGAAACATAATACCGATCGTGTGTATGGAGAAATCCGACAGATCTGACGGAGAATGATCGAATGAAATTTATAGCTGGCTTTACATGTTTCGCCAGCTCAATATTTGTAATAGTAAAAACCAATTTTTTATGTTTTAAACCTTGCTGTAAAATACACCTATAAAATTTTTTAAACAAAAACGAAATTAAATATAGACAAAAACTAATCTCACAGGAAGTTTTTTTCAATATAAATTCTGAAGAAAGAGCCTATTCAACAATCAACATATTCATTTTGCTTTGAGCAAACTGCTGACTTTTTCATTACTAATTTATTTGACAATCCTTAGATTTTCCTTTTTTTTTCTTTTTTATCTAGCGGACGTTTGAAAATTTTATACAGCAAGTAAAATAACTTTTTAAAAGGTTCTTGATTAGGTTTGAAACCTATTTCTTCAATGTTAATTTTTTATTGAATGATGATTCTAATATTTAGGATAATTTAGTTTTAAATTAAACCCTACAATTAATTCTGAATATTATATGTAAGTTAAAAAAAAACATTAAAAAAAAAACACACACTTGTAACATGGCACATTATGAGTTACCCTACTTATAACAAAGGCGGATGAAAGAGTTGCTGTTATTGTAGCAGCTCAAGTTACGTCGGATATGTTTAATGTTTTAAAGCGACTTATTAAGTAATATTTTAATGATTAGTGTTTTAATCAATACGAAAACAATCAATTTCAAGCTCGTCCTAACTCACATTATATCTGAATATTCATCATGAAGCTTTTGGAGCCTCTAAATAGTTTGAAAATAACCAGATAAATAAGATATTTTTGTCCCAATTAGTTTACCTTCTATGACAACAACGATTCCTTGATTATCTACCCGAATACTACTCGGGTGATGATTGAAGAGATACTTGATTTCTTTAATGTTTTAAATATGTGTATACCTTACAACATATAATTGTATGAACCATTAAAATTATGGTGGTTCAGATATTTTATCATGTGAGTGTTTCACAGAAACATAAAACCACATATTCCGTGTGCGATTTTAACCCTCTGTGCACTAAATCCCACAGTTTTCTACATCAAATTGTTCATTTTTTTCTTCTTTCTTTTCCTTCACCAACCCTTTTAAGGGCGCCAATATTGATTTGTGTTACTGTCTTGTGGCCTGACAAAGCTAACATATCTATTAAACGCCCTCCAGCGAAACTTCTACTTTAGTTAGTATGTTTTGGCCACAACCAAAAAACTACTTTAGATGACTTAACAAAATAATAATTTTATAACCTATAAAACGTTGGTCTTTTTCAAATACAGACATATTTTTTTCTGTGAGGGTTGGAGGAGAAAGCCAATCATTAGAAAATGTGAAACTTTTTGGTTCTTTTTTTTTAAATGCTACTGTCTACATTTATTTATTGTTTTATTTATTTATTGTTCTTGATTTATTTATTGTTTTTCAGTCAATACAGTAAAAGCAACTAAGTACTTTGAAGCACGTCACGATCTTACCCAGCACATATTTGTCAGTGATCAGGAGTGACATATTTCTCATTTACTCAATCATGTATATATCGGACCTAATGCTCTCAATAATGCGTCAGAACTGGCAGAGTAAAGATAAATAACCTTTAGCTGAGAAAAGAAATGATAGACCCATGTAATTCGAGATTACAAGAACTTAAAAATAAAACCAAACAAGATAATGAATACATCAAAGTTAAACGAAGAAATTATCTCGAGAGCTGTGACAAACGATTGAAAAACCATCCAACACTCCAAAATGATTCTTGAAAAAAAAACGAGACAAACTAACGCTGGACAAAAATTCCACTGAAATTAACCGCGAATTAATACCATTTTTAGATAACACATAAATACACAAACGTTTTCGAAAAAGCTCAATTTACAAGTTACATAAGAGTCTTCCTATTCCAAGAAGTAATTTTATTCATACAAAATTCCACAAAATTAAATTTCTTTTTTTCAATTTGTATTTTCATATGCGAAATTGCAAAGTTTTTCTGTTCCTAGGTTTTTGTAATTTGTTTATATCATAAATTATTAAAATACATATGTATACATAACAACGATTTGAAAAAAGAACTTGTATCCGCTCAATGTTGGTTTGGGCAGTGAAGGAGGTAGAATCGTTCAGAATAGAAAAAGAGAAGACATGTACATGATGAACTACTCGTATAATCGTTGACAGGGTAGTTAGATTTCATCAATTGTAATCTATTTTAAATTTATATAAGATTTTTTTCGCTCTTGCTCCGTTCTGTTCAAAATGAGACAGTGGACATATTTTTATCCCTTAAGATGGAAATCTAACAACCAAAGGACAGAATTATATTTCATATAATTTATATGAGGTAAGTGATGAGAATTCTTTTTCGAAATGAAACAAGTCACCTTTGACCGAGAAAATTTGCGCGAGGAACTGGTATCATTGAGGAAAAAATGTGCAAAGGAAATAACAATAAAACGTAAAAACTTGTGAATACTTCTTATACCTATAAATGGTCAAGTATATACGAAGGAAGATAATCAGAAGTCTATAAACAGAAACAGAAAACTTCAACAATTACGCCACTTTAGTGTTACGCCGCTTCTGACAACAAAGGTTGAATAAAAATACTAAGTAAGTTTTGAGTGTCTCATTACTAGCGCTAAAAGATTGAAAATTCATGGCTTTGATTATCCATTATGTATTTCAATGGAAAGTATTTAGGTATATTCATAATTTATTAATATTGTGGATACAAACTCTCCTGTACTTATCTTTGGCTGATGAAGCTTTAGTAAAGGAGAGGTTGTAACGAGCAATTATTTTTCAAATTCTTTATATATTTTTATAAAGGTATAGGCAGACGTTGTTACTTTTTTGTCCAAGATAATGTGTTACCTTTTTTTGGTAAACACCTCAAGTATCTAAATTTCAAACACTAATTGCAAGTGAATTGTAACATTTAGACATTATTTGAAGAAAAAAATCCTTATAGGCTTAACGTTACTACGTGGAAAATCTACAAGTGTGTTGTACATTTAACTGTGTATTTATTATTATGATCTAAATGTACACTATCTTATTAGGACATCGAAAAAAAATACCACATTTTAGTAGTCTAACTTGGATTATGCACCAGTTGATAGAGGTCATTGGTAAATTTCTAATCAGGGGATATATATTTTTAAATATGCAGCTATTCAAAAGTTATAGACAATAAACAAGGATTTTTTGGAACATATTCTCTAATAATTGTTTTTTTTTTTTCAACCCTTTTATCCGCCTTAGTTTTATTTCTACACCAAAGAAAAATGTCACTCATTAAAGAGAAGGAAAAATTCTTACCTGATCACTGCTCGGGGATCGACATCGCTCCGATGGGAGACACTCCGACTCTGCATTGGTGCGTTTGGGAGACCGAGGGACGCGCTGATAGGGATCTGAGGAACCGTAAAGATCCGGGGTGGAGATGTTGAGAACACAGCACTTTTGAATCATATCCACAATCACAACGCTAGTATCTGTTCCATATGCAATGCTGAAATCGATCAGTTGAAAAGTTAGGATCTAACTCGAGCGTTCTGAATCAAACTGGAAAGGCATAAATTCGACATATACTTCAAAAAGTGAAGACTGGTTCTTTACTCTGACTTTATGAAAGAAAGAGTAAAATCATAGACAAAAGAAAATACTAAAAGTCTAAAAATAATAATTGATTAAACCATACTCACAGGCCATAGGAAGAGTTAAGAATAAGAGCAGTTATATTAACACATTGCTCTCCGTTGGGGGCCAAGTTCAGACACACAAGATGGGCTTGAAATCCAGGAGGCTTCTTCTGAATACCACTTCTAACTTTTACAGGCCAAGAGTAATCACCCTGCAATTTTGAAAAGAGGAAAAGAAATAACCTAACGCCATATTTCTATACCACTAATAAAGTGTTTGTGAAACTAGAACAGGCTCTGAGAACAATAATTAACCAAAACCTTCAAATCACAATAAGAAGCAGTCTTAGGTCCCAAGCAAACAAGTTATAATAATGGCACCAAACAACGGCTGAAATAAGAGGACTCTTTTAGTCCTAATCAGGCAGTATAAGTAAGTGTTATACATGACGATGAATGTTTCAAAGTTTCTGCTTCGGCCACTAGCATTTAGTCTAATCAGGCAGTATAAGTAAAGTGTTATTACATGAACGATGAAATGTTTCAAGTTCTGCCTTCGGCCACTAGCAATTGAGTTGTGGTATGCAGTTGAAAAGGCCACTGCATACATTTATTTGCAGTATCGATATATGATTAATCAATTTGGATTTTTTTCAATGCACAATAAGACACTGTTATAATGGATATGTTAGATTCAAATACCGAAATCACTCATCGAACGAAAGTAAAACGGATGTAAAGGCTAAGGGCTCACTTTTTTATCAGCACTGCTATTGGTAACTTCCGTAAAATCAGTCTTCATGAGGGTTGCAGTTCTGGAGGAAGCAAATTCAAAGTCGGGAGAAATTTCAGAGTCGCCTAAATCCAATAGAGATTCGCAAGCTAGAGGAATTTCTAATGTCTGAAACAAAAAGTCAAAAATAACATAAGGTGTAAGGTTTTGTGTCATAATTTAACCACAAGTTCTACTGAACAATTTAGAGAAAGATAAATTCACGTTCTTTGGAGAAACCTTCATTTGTGTTTGAAATATGATGCGTATTTCAGTTACACAATCATTATTTTTAAATTTACTGCAATATTAAAAATGTGTTAGTTAGAAAATTAACACTTTCCGTGCGGAGACTCATTTTGAAATTATTGCCAGTGCCGTAGTGTATTTGGCCGATGGTAACACGGCACAGCTTAAATTTTTGAAGTTTTTCTTGTTCTGTGCCGTGTTACCATTTGGTAACACTATTCCATGTAAGGTGTTACCAAAAGGTAACACCGGGGTCGAGAAGTAGATTCTTACGATCTTCGGTGTTACCAAACGGTAAACACTTTTCTGAACAGGTGTTACCAACGGTAACACCGGCACGGAAAGTGTTAAGTACTTATGTAATAACATGGATTATGTTAACTTAAATATATAAAACTTGAAAATATACATATGTAGTAACTACAGAACACATCGAGAAGATTTAATTAATTATTTGGTCCAAAATAAACTAGGTTTCAATAATATTATGAGGTCCATGATTTATGAAACTACAGTCAGCCATCTTCGAATTTTAGTCTATACTATATTAAACAGATTTAATCAAGTTTTATTTACAAAATATAGTATATACTTACAATTTACAAGAAATAAAGTTGAAATTATTAAACAAAACTTGATCAAGGGCGGTGCTAATGCCTACGGCATTCTCTTCATTAATTTTAATGGAGAAAACCACAAACATAAAAAAAAACTTACACTAGTTTCAGAGGGAGATTCGAGTTTGCGGAACTTGAAGAGTATGACGTAAGAGCTTGCACCCACCACGGCCAGCTTGCGAGATTCTGGACACAGGGAGATCAGTTGTACAGCAAATGGATCGTCTTCCAGGTCATCAACCGAACGAGGTCGAGGCTTCTCGAACACCTTTGGAAAAAATGTATGTATGTGATTTCTTTTTGTTATTATATCACCACTTTAGTGGGTTGCTTAGCATTACGAAATTCCTCCAACATCATTTGCTTAGTAACTAATTATTTGCACGTCATGCAGCGATTGGTCGTTAATAATATCTAATATATACCTTACCGAATGCCAAATTCAATACCTGACTAATGTAGATCTCAAATCTGATTCATACAAGAAAACCGAGTACTTGGTACAGCACCTTCAAATATTGATGATTCAGAGAAATAATTGTCAAGACCGGCCAGAACAGCCTTAGCTAAATTAAGACTACTCAATTAAGCTCAATTAAACTACAAGTGATTTAGTATAAAATCTCAAAATCGCCAAATGTATACAATGTGAACCATACCATAATTATTGGCAGTGCAATTTTGTTTCATCTCAATATTTTCTTTTTAGTCTGATAATGCCGCAACTGGTTGTTACTCATACGAAATACTCATTATTTTTCAAGAAGCGAGGTTTGAGTTGGAACCTATAGATACAGATAGGTAGAAAATTTTCTACCCCGTGAGCTACTCACACAGACACGGTGACAAGATTGATAAATCTGTAAAAACCCATTGTTATGTATAATCCCAAATTAATCATTTTAATCATTTTTGTTAGATTATAGAGATTTAACTTGCACTTGTTATTATGACTGGCTGACTGACTATATACAATGATTCGTATAATGATAGTACCCCGATAACCAATTGGTGTTTTTCTACTATCAAAAACAGGGAAATTCACACTTTGGCTACTAATTAGTTTTACCTTGGCTGTCTTCAACTTGTAAAGGACTTGAAGATTTCCCGCACTAGCGTCCCAGAATTTAACACTGCCATCTGCATGTCTGGGAAATCAAATGAAAATATCTTCAGATAAACAATAACAGATTTAATTTTCGGTTTTCTGTACTGTCAATGAAAGTCATTTTATATTACTTGGACTTATTCGTTCGAAAAATTGTTTTTCGGATAAAGATGTTTTCCTTCTAGGGAATCTAGGGTAACTGTTAAAATATCGATATTTTTCTCAAATAAATACTGCTATGTGCAATTTGAAAACGGATAATTACTTTTTGGTATATATTTTTTAGTATGTCATGTCTAAATTTCAATTATTCAGCTTTATTTTTTAAGAAGTTATTACAAATAGTCTTTGGTTTTGATTTGAAAATCCAGTATTTATGTCAAATTTGAGCCTAATGAATGAGTGAATGTCTGTTCCATTTTCACAGCCCTAACTGTAAACGATAACCAACCCTCCTACATCCTGAAATTAACAATTTTAACTGAAAAAGACATCAAAACACTTATCCATAAGAAAGTCACATGAATGTAAAGAATTATTGATTGATCTTACCCGGTAAGTATGACCTCGTAGTAACTACAGGAAGTCGGGCTCCACTCGCCTCCGCTTAGAGGCCATTCTTTCTCGCTGAAACCTGTCCGTTTTGAAGTTCCTCTGGCACCCACTGAATAAAAAGCAGGAATAAGATCCGAAGGACAATCGGCCAAATAGACACAGCAGGTGACTGGAGACTCGTGAATGTCCATCGGGTAGGGGTTCTCAAAACAGGGAAATCCCGGCGTCAGCAAGTCTAGAACCACTAAGTCATTATGTAGAAGCACAACGACAGCATATGGTTCTTGCATTTCTGGGAACGAGAATAATAATAATTCAATTTATTCTTACATTGAGTTGGGTAAAATACAATAATTAAAACTAAAAATACATGAGCTCTTTAGGAAAGAAATTCATTAGAGAATAATGAAAAATATAATGCCTCAAACCTAAACCCACCAGGGAAAAACATGTAATGATAATAATATGTATGTATGCAATATCTTTATGTTACTTTGTCACAACAGTAGTGGATAGAAGAGCATTACATGACTTAACAAGAATCGTCTAATTCATTACTTACTTCAAACACCGCCAACTGCCGCTATCCATACCTATGGACCTCGTTTTGCTATTGACTATTATCATTCTTATTGCATTTAACTCAATTTGAAACCGTTTCTATGATATGTGAAGTAAAAATTGGCATTCATATTTATACTTAGTTTCAGTATACTTACCACAGATGTATGGGCTTTCACACAGTGTCACGAAATCTACTACGTTATGTTCCATCTCTAGCACTGTTGTTGTTTTATTATGCATAACAGATATACTGGGGCTTCTTCCAGCCTTATCATAGGTGAGACCACCAGAAAATATCACAAAGCCTTCACTGTAAGCAAAAAAAGAACATATCAAAATGGTGCGCGCATCAATTATATCTGGAAAATTTTCGAAAGTTATAAAATTGTTAAAACAAAAATCAAAATAAATTTGGGAAATATTAATTGACGTAACAATCGTAAATAAGTTTTTTTATAGTTAATCTCGATTCCTTTGAATTTTCTTTTAGTTGAATTGTCGAAAATTAAGTTTTATTTGTATTCTACACCTGAGTGTGATCTAAAATTACAAAAACAAGTGGAGAACATGACTTCATCAAACCAACGCCAACCTGAAGTAGGTTCGGGAAAATTTATATTGAAAGAAGATTATTTAGTTAGATTTAAAATATCTGAGAAAAAAATCAAAAAACAACGGATATCTATGCTACCGATTTCAACTCTCGACTAGCAATGCATATTTGCATAACTCGATAGGAAATGCTTTATCAAAGTTTTTTTTTTCACACACAAAGAGTAACTCACCCGGATCTTGAATGTTTCCATTCAACTTTTTGAATTGGTTTACATTGCTCTAATTTGCCATCTTTATTTGTTTTTACTGTAACAGAAAACAAAAAGTAAAATACTGATTGAATCATCTTCAGTGATGCAGTCACATATCGCGGTTAAAGTTGGTGATACAAAAGAAAAACAAAAAAATCCTCCAGTTTCATCCTCTGAAGAAAGTTGTGTCATGGTGACTTGAAAAATGTTTTTAGGTCAGATAATTTTTTGTTTATTTCATTGAATAATTATTGTGTTTCTTATTTCAATATTTTGTAGGTAGCATTTTTCATAGCATCACTGTATCAACTACTGGACTATTTGCAGGAAGTTTAGAAAAAATTCCAGGTTCTTTTTACTACCATGCATTTGTCATAGATCCTAGAGATAATGTTTGAAAATTATGTTCTATATATCTTATTAGTAATGTAATGTATATAATTTGTAAGTTTAATACAACATTCAATCTAATCTAGATTAAAATTAGAATAGTAAATTGAATTAAAAATAAATAATACATTTAGAGAATTTGAAAATAACAGTGGTAAGTTGTTTACATAACACTAAGAATCTTCTTGTTTGTAATGATAAACATCTATGGAAGGTAACCACCAAGCGAGTTTGATGCTCAAAGGATTTTCTACTACCTAACCCTCAAGAGTCTTATTATTTTGTGGTCACAAACTCAAATTAATGAAGAAAAATTCATGTACTGGGTGGGATTCGAACCCACGGATCCCTTCGCTACCTGGATTACCAGACTAGCGCGTTCACCACTTGACTACCAGTGCACGTTTCTTAATTTTTTTAAAATGAATATCTTATCTATTCTTCTTTTTAAATAATAATATTATTGACATAAAATTTGACTACATATTTGATAAATGGCACGATTAGCTCAAGGGTAAGGTACTCGATTGCTATGCGGAAGGATCCGGGTTTGAATCCTAGAGCCGACAAAAAATTCTAATCGAAATTTGGATACAGTTGTTTGTAAGTGATACCTGTGTGCTCGTGTTGACCCAGCACCATGGGAAGTATTGTATCACTTCTTGCCCGTCAGAGGGAAGGCATACTGCCGGATAGGCAAGCTACAACACAGAACACAAGCACCTAAAGTAGCTGCTGTTTCATGGACATGACATAACAATGGCTGTGAAACGCCCTTGAAAAAAGAAAATAATAATAAGAAAATGCCGATATCGAACGATGCCTGAAATTCTGGTGTTTCTTTGTTTTACTTATGTACTTGGTACTTACTATGAGGCTGATTTATTGAGACTGGTTTAGCAAGCGGCCTGACTGCCCAAGTACTGATGGTGCCGTCAGTGTGACTACACAAAAACTGTTTACCCTCGTAGTGCCAGCAAACAGATTTGATGGGTTCAGAGCATTGCCATCGGAATTCAGCACGCTTCGTTTTCAAATCCCAATGGACTACTAGGCCTGTTTCGTATGCAAGCAATAGCTGAAAAATAAGTTTAAAATTTAAATAGATATTCTTACATAATTTTCACGAGCAATGCTTGTTTGGAATATAGAACAGAAAGATCATCTTTCATTTCATAAGTCGATCGTATTGGTCCGTGCGTCCGTATGTGTGAACACGATAGATATCTCGAGAACGGTAAGAGCTAGAGATTTGATATGGAAGTTGATATTATATACCATAAGAACCACGAAACTTTTGGTTGAAATCAGCCGCACTCCGCGACGGCAGAGCCGCTAGGGCCGTTCCTTTAGACTGGTGAAAGATTTAAAAAGTTAAAGAACAAAATCTTCTTAAAATAAAAAAAGAATAGGTGTTTACTCAGATCATTTTTTTGGTATCTTTGAACTTTTTGGAACCTGGCTCCAAATTAAGGGTATTTGGGGTCCCGCTTGATGGGGGTTGTGACTTATCAAATCAAATGATTTTGAGGTGCTGATTACGAATTTGACATTGATTTTTAGCTAAATGTTACCGTTAAGTCACAAGTGGTGAACTTTGAATTCTCTTCGAGTGATAAGGAAATTCGTGTGGTGTCACACCAGTTTATTAATCTTCATTGAACTATTCAATAAGTGTTTTTATTATTATTAAATCAGCACATATTCGACGTAGAAAAAGCTATTTTGATTACCTTGCTGGGGTCCAAAGGATTATCACTTAAATGTATTATAGGTCCAGGGTGCGTCTTCATACAACTGTGGAAAGTAGAAGAAGAAAAATCATTTATATCAATAATAATTAGGACTAAACAACAATGAATACGTTCAAAGTAATTCATTGTTTATTCATTGATCCCACCATTCCACCACCTTAATGGTGGGTAGCATCGACATAACGAGAACTAATCCTTATGCATCATATATCCAACCAACCATCATATTCCAATATCAATCTCGTAATGCCGCCACTGGTCGTTGCCCACTCTACAACTATCCCAAATTGACATCACGGGGCTAGGCTAGGGCCCGACATCCAAAGTACACAGCCGAAAAAATCCGACCCCGCCGGGATTCGAACTCGGGTCACCTGGAGGGCAAGCCGAGCCTGCTACCGGGCCAAGGTGACTACTCAGTCACAAACATTGGGAATATCAATAATAGGGCTTGAGTCTTAACACTCTTACGAAGCATATTATAGCCGTTCAGAACTGATAGAAACAATGTACCTATCATAACAGAAAGTGAGAAGTTGTACATCTAGTACAACTTCTCACTTTTCTGTTATACTGATTAAAATAGAGAGGTTAGTTGATGCCATGGATACTCAGAACTATTACCTGCTGATGAGAGCAAATAAGCTCGAAACAGCTGTCCAGGTATGTTTGATATTCATGTACATCTAGTACAACTTTCATATTTTCTGTTTATACTGATACTGTACTGATAAAAATATTTACCATTACACGTACTTATTCGTAAGTACCTACTTAGAATAATCAATCGCTAAAGAATGTTTTCAATTGAAATCGTCAGTTTCCAATATTGCTAGAAATTTTTGGGGCCTCTTTTAGAAATAGACTGTAAAAACTAAAATTCATTGATTCCAAACTATCACAAATCACAAACACTAAGTAAAAATAGAGGAAGAAATACAAAGCAATGCAAATGATCAGTCTTCCAATAAATTAATGCAGCATAACTAAATTAGGTCATAACAAGGGTTTTTATTCTCTAAGAAAAAATATAAAACTAATGAACTATCAATCCTCAGGTTCAACTACTTACACATCTATTGCTTTATTCCAGTTAATAATGTAACCAGATAGGGTGAAAGATTCAATGTTAACAACGTGGATATTGCCTTTTTCAGTTCCAACGTACAGCCATTTGCTCTGGAGTGGAAGATGGATGTAAGTGATTCTGTAAACAGAAAAACAAATATAAAGTACTAGCGGGCTGTCGCCCGCTTTGCGGGCCGAGGCATGGCCGTGAAAGCAAAAAATTTCGAAAAATCCCGTCTTATTGCACATCTAGACTATAAGACAAAGCTACCTACCAAATTTCAGCTTCCTAGGACTTACCAGTTCGGAGAAACAGTGATGAATCAGTGAGTCAGTCAGTCAGTGAGTGAAACTCTCTTTTATAGGTATAGATGGGTTCGTTTTTTTTTCCTTTTTTAATTCCCTTGGGTAACAAATTCTCTTAAGAATTTGCCAACCTATAGCCTATATCTTTGAGAAAAAGAAAATGGTAGTCACTTTTACACAAGAACAAATTAGGTGTACAAAAAAGATGACTCTTTCATAGGATTGAGGATTCAAACTTTTTTGTCATATTTCAGAGAATTTTAATTCTTTCATAATCTGAATTTTTATTCGTGAGAATTTTTCGGGAATATTCTTAAACTATCAATCTGGTCTACAAGTTACGAGTGCCATATTGATCAGATTCAGATTATGCAAAAGAAATGTGTACTCAGCTAGAGAACCACAAATCAATACTAGTAAATAATATTCATAATGTAAACCATTTGTTCGACAGAATTTCTTTGAAAATAGAAATTTAAATAATAATAATCAACATTTATACAATCACAAGAGAACTGAAGAAAACGAATAATGCTACGAGCCTACTAGGCATTAGAAAGGAGATAAGGAGAAAAATAATAATAATAATCAGGAGAAGAAAGAACATAAAACGAAAGGATAGAAGAAAAAAGGAAAAAGCTAAAGAAGTAGATCATGATTGATGAGATTCTCAACAATGACACTTTATAGATTAGTCTGAGATTACACTCAATAAATGCTTGTTTTATCAGGCAATAATTCTGGGATAAAGGCTAGAGTTCTAAATTTAAGTACGGACCCATCATCAGAATGTTTTGTTGAAATCTGTAAAGTGCTGCTTTAAAGAGGTATTTAAAAAAAGATTACAGGTCCTTAAAATGAATCGCCTTTTACTATAAATTTTTGAGAAGATTTTTTCTCACACACCGTATTGAAATGAAATTTAGAAACAAAATCTATAATCTCTTCACTCATTAGCATCATTACATATTTCACAAACAATTTCTTAAACAGCTCTATTTGTCAAAATATAGAACTTGAGAACATGAAAATCGCATGTTGCTTGGTGGTTGGTTTGTTATGGTTCAGGTCAAGCCAACTTTCAACTTAAGTTGGCTAGAGACCATCACTACCCACAGCTGTAGCCAAGCTGGTTACAACAATTATGACTAATCAAAGAATTAGTTCTGAGGAGAGATGTATCAATTTGTGAGTTCCTACATAAAAATATCCTCAATCAAATACACTGTAGTTCCTTTGTATCAATTATGAGCCTGAAAGTAAGAGAACCAGGGTGGCTTGCAGATAGTGGGATCTTTTCCTACCTCCTTCTGAAAAAACCAATCCTTGGAACTACATCTTCTCTATGGGCAACTTCCTTTTCAGAAACAACATTGATGTTTTCTGCATTAGTCATAGTGCACTCAAATCCTCAATTGAAGAGGTATTATCAACTTAATATTTGTATAATGGATCTTTTTTTATAAATCATACCTACTTATTATATTCTACAATAAAATTATTATATCTTTTATCTATTTCCTAAGGTCCACAAGTCTACATTGTAATAGAGTACCAATAAACTTGTTATGTAAACCTTGTAAAAAAAAACAACAATAATACATAATAATAAAATCGCCTTATTTATACTGCCCGATTAAGACTATTAAAGTCCCATTGTTCCAGCAGTAAGCCCAAGACATTATTATGTGGTAAAAATCCCAAATGGGAGGATAACTTGTCATGTCCCGGCTGGGTTTCGAACCCACGACCTCTGGAATCTCTGGATTCACAGAGTGCCGCCTTTACCACTGAGCTACCGGGACAGAACAATAACAATATCAAACTGAGAGGATGGGTAATCATAGTTAGGCAGGACTTTTACTTGGTAATTGCCCTTATTTGATGGACGTTAAGTAAAATTACGATAAAACATATAATAAATGAACAAATTACCTCTCTCTTTGGAACTTGAGACTGTGAACCACTTCAGGTCGCTTCTGGCGGAAATTCCACAGATGCAGAGAGTCATCTGCCGTGGCCGTGATGAGTGCTCCCTCATTGGTGAGGAATTGCATCTGAATGACAGCCGCGTCCGTCTCATGACGCACATGCGCGTCGACACCAGGCCGACCCAATCTGGAGGAAATGGTCAAGGAAGAGACCCAAACTCGCGGACAAAATATGTAATAGTAAAAAAGAAAAATCAAACTTTATTCACTATGGAATAACCTACTACGGAGGATATGTCTCCATGCAACAAAAATCCCAAGTAGAATCCGTTGAACAACTAGAAAGTAGAATTCCTGAATACAGGGTATCCTGTATTCAGGGATACCCTGGGATCCTGAATACAGTAAAAAGAGCAGAATAAAGAAACTGATAGAGTATCCTTTGAAATGTATTACCTCCAGTATACCGATTTTGTCAAAAACGTACAACAATCCTAGCGACCTATTGAAAAACAAGGATTTGGCCATAATTCTTTAACGAAGCAAACTTCAGCTTTTATGATAGTCCATGGGGCACTGAACCTACCCTTAAATTATTTGCATCTAGTCGTGGGACACCTTATAAAATAAATATTAAATAAAAAAGCCTGATCAAAATTAGTGATGTTGCTGTTGTTACCAGCATAGCAACAGCTGAGAGAGAGAGTGATGGTCTATAGCTAACTGCAGTTAAAAAGTTGCCTCGTCCTGAACCACAGTTCTATGTGCGATCAACCATCGTGAGAACTTTGGCTTTTTTTATGAGTCATTAAACACACGGGAAACTGCAAGCTATCAGGATTGGCTAGTCTGTTCTTTGTTCATAGTCCTTTAGGAAGACACTGGTCTTCTCCATATTTACGTCCCCCTGACAGGCAAAATTTAAATATAATGCCTATGGCATTCTTTTCCACACCACCCTTAAAATGAAAATATTTCGTGTTCAAGAAGTGTTGGGTAAAATCGAATATTATACTTCCGAGGCAAGTCTGAAAAGTCCATTTACAGTTGTTATGTATTTTATGGTTAAAAAGGTGTATTGTATACTCGTACTGTTGGTTTGTGCAAAGCGACATATTAAATTTGTAGAAACAGAATTTGAAATGGAGGTGATGCATGTAATAGTTGGGATACAAATTCCAGCATATATGTATTGGGTTAAATTATAACCGTGTATAATTGAATGAATAGCATAAAACTTTGGCTACTTAGTGGTCACTGCGCGTACTTCTTAGGTACTCAGGTATAGTTTTAGACAATCGAACATAAATAAAGGATACAGTCTGAGGGAGCCTGTTTTGGTGCCGATTGCTAGCAACTTCTGAATCGGATCAAAAGCGATCGCCGTAGGCTGATATGGAAATCCATGACGAAATGTCTGAAACAAAAAAGGTAAAACAGGTTTAAATATTTCATGTTAATTTAAATTCAACAAATAATTGATGTTTCTATTCTTGCCTCATTATTAGCCGATATCACAACCTATTTTTTTTTTTTTACTTTTGTTTCTACTTCTGCTGAAATTGCCTTTAATTGCTCTTGAAGATTTTTTTAAAGCTAAGGTTGCTGTTACAGATGTCGATATTGCAAGTGAAAAAAGTAATTGGGATTTTGATATCATTGATTTCAAATAACTTTTTACAAAAGTCACAAGTACTCGTATAGACACCAGTGGCGGAATTGGACATAAAGTGTTTATTTTAAGACCATTCACTGATTTTCGACTCATTGACTCATAAAAATTGAGAGTTTCAAAAGTGCTTATTTTGCGACCTATTCACTGATTCATTGTATGACTCCTCAACAACAACAAAAAGTCTCCGAACAGGAAATCTCTTGAAAAAAGTAATGAGATCACATAAAAATAAAACTTTGAACTTCCAATCCACGGGCCCTAAAAATAATGAGGTGTAAAAAATGTGGTTCAGTGCACAAAATAATCATAATATATTATAGTTCCAAAATAGGGTCGATTTTGTTTTACGAAAATAGGATAGAAGCCGGGTAGTTGGAACCACCCTGTTGGTGTTGATATTGTATTATAATTGTAAAAAATAATGTGTTATATTATGTCGGTTGAAATTTCATGTTAATAGGTTGATTTTTTTTCAGATGACCTATATTGATAATGGAAAATCGATTAGTTTTTCTCGCCAAATTAAATGATGTAAATTTATGAAAATCACGAAAAACTAATTTGTCCAAAACATTAGAAACATTAAATGAAGAAATCTCTATAATGAGGACTTCTGAAAAAGGTAAAATGACGAATTTTCAAATCCTTTGTGCTAGGAGAGAAGAAAATGAGTTTCTTTCAATGTCTAGTCATATGTTTTTCCTTGAAATTTCTTTGCGAAGTTCAATCTCCTTTCCATGTCCGACTTTCAATACATGTTTTCTAGGAACTAACAGTTTCTACCTTCTTCTATTTAGCGTATTTCTTTGTAGTCACCGCGGCCGAGTAAGTAGCGCGCTAGGCTTGCACGCACTCAGACCTGGGTTCGAACCCAGTGGAGTCGGAATTTTTCGGCTCTACCGACTTCAGTAGCTTGATCGATAAGGCGGCGGACTTGTAACCTAGAGGTCGGTGGTTCAAGTCTCGGTTTCAGCGTAGTTTTAGAAAAGCGAGTTTGAGTAGTTGTGACATCACGAAAGTGATTAACACAAATATGATAACTTTTTTTTTTAATTTTTCGGCTCTATTTTTTGGATGATATGGGGTCCACTCATACCTTGTTAGGAAAGATAAGTAGTTATTTGTATGAGTAAAGAACAGTGGCGGCATTAGAATGATCAGGTAATGAGGTATTTGAGCAAATGATGATATTAGAAGATTCGTAATGCTGCGCTACCCACTAATGTTGGGACTAATACAGTGACACAAATAAATTACATACATACAGGGTGGGTCATTTTAAGTGACGCAGTCGATTTTCTCAGCCTCTGTTAGAAATCCCGAAAATTTATTCAGAAATCATTTTCATAACTCACAAGAGGACGCTTAATGGTGACCTCTGCGAATCTACCAAGATTGACCTTCAAGGTCAACTTCAGAATCTTAAATTGATCGACCTGATTTTTATTGCATATTCATATTCTCTGTAAGATTCTGACCTTATTTAAATAATCATAACACATTTTCATTTTACTTTTTTCCCCGATTTTTTAAGGTATTTTTTTTCCCCCCACATTAACATATAAGTGTGACGTATCAAATTAAAGGTCTTGTCGTGCTGAATGTGAAAACTAATCAATAAATAAAATACCGTCGGCCATTTTTGACCTTGAAAAATTGGGGGGAAAAGTAAAGCGTGTTCTGAATAGTTCAATAAGATTAACATTACATGTAGACTTGAATATGCAATAAAATTCAGGTCGATTCTTTTAGGATTCTGAAGTTGTCCTTTAATTGACCTTGAAGGTCAACCTTGGCAGATTTCCGACTATCTAATAAGATTTTCCACTAAGACCTATGAAAATTATCTCAGAATAGTTTTTGTTTTGTAATTCCAGCACGGGCCAAGAAAATCGACTGCGTCACTTAAGTTGACTCACCCTGTACAGAGTATTTCCCTCTCCTATCGACGAGAAAGATTCCATCGAATATACTGTCAACCAATCCGATACCTTGAGTTCAATCAGGCGTAATATGTCTTACAAAATGACCTCAATCCTATAATCCCATGTCAAACAAGTGATTGATCGACCCCAGAAAGTTTTACTGTTGAAACATTTTTTCTTCTTTTTTTGGGGGGAAGAGTAACAAATGAGATGGCTTAGCTTCTTTTCTTATTTTTCTCATTTCTGTTTTCTTTTATAAAATTTGAAGCAGGATAAATGAATATGGTTGTACACGAAAATTCATCTAGTTGGTAGAGTTAATTTCGAAGAAGAAGAATAATATTTATTTTTTAAACAAATATTCATGCTGCCCACCATATATATGGTGGGTTGCTAACAATCACAGCATAACACTCAATTTAAAAAAAAAAAAACATTTTTTTTTTTTTTTTCCGCCTTTTTTTTACTTGTAAATGTGTTGATTCAAAATACCTGTATATATTGAATCTTTTAAAATTGTTTATCGTCTGGGAGTTTTTTAATACGTACAGACTAAGGGCCGAAGTAGAACAGAATTAAATTTAAGATAAATCAGACTGACCCTCAACTCGGACTAAAGTGCGCTGTGATTGGTTGAAACTCCGCTTTAAGAGAGGGTCTGGCTTAGTCATAAATTTAATCCTGCTTTGAAATTCAGCCCTAATTTTTTCCAACCCTACTTACTCTACACCCAAGGTATGGCGCTATAAGTATTTTCCTAGTGCTACTCCTGAAGAAATACCAACATTGTTCCAGGAAATACTAAAGAAGAACGGGGGGGTTTTTAGCGGGTGAGCCGACAGAATTGGTGCCCTTCAAAAGGGGCGACACACCATACCCTGCCGGCAAGTCCCGCATATCCTCCAGCACTAGAGCTTTGCTGAAGGAATCTTATAAGATTTTCCCCCTCAAAAAAAAAAAAAAGTGCTACTTTACAATCAAGGCAATGAATGAAAATGTGAGCAAATGCTCGAAGTAAAAGCAAAAGGTTTGAAGGAAAAGGTAGAAGTGAAAGCATTTGCTCATTTACGTATTAATAACCATTTGCTCGTACTCGTGAGCATTTGCTTTTGTTCACAATAGCTTCATGTTTAAGTTACAGTAGCTACTAATAAAAGGAACAGATCAGCTTTATGAATATCCATATCCATGTACCATTCACTTCCACAGAAGTAAAAGCTTTTGCTTTGAAGCAAAAACTTTAGCTCTCAAAACTTTATGAATACCCTGACTGAAGCAATTGCTTCAAATTTCGGAATTAAAAACATTTGCTTCTTTTATGAATACGGCCCATTGACTTGCATTAGTTAAATATTGAAGATGTTACTTATAAGAGAACTATGTTTCAGTTGTAAATTTGATTTTTCTTTTTTCGTTTTCACTATCCTTTTAAAAAAATGGCTAACCGGACCTCAATTCGGTACAACTTTATGTCTGGTACAACTATAGCTCCACAATTTCTGGACAGAACTCGGAATTCCACCTAAGCACCTAGGGCCGAAATTTGGTCAATCTGGCGATAGAGCCAACTTTTTATACAGTGAACAATGTACAACTTACATTGTTCACTGTACTATTATTGCAATAATGTTATACAATATCTAATGATTTATTTTTAAGTCCTCCATATCCTTCTATTTTCCTTGATACCGAACAAAATTAGTAAGTACCGAACAAACAAAATGTATTTTCAAAATATTGTGTTTGTTCTTTGTGGCAGTCTCGAGTACTAATTCTGTAAGTATTACACCACGGCTGAGTGAGTAACGCACTTACATTACACATAGGTGACCCAGGTTAAAACCTTGGGTGGGTAGAAAAAATAATTTCGCTTATTTATACTGCCCGCAGTGCCCGGCTAGAAATAATGAGTCCCGTTATTTCAGCAGTAAGCCCAATACTAGGTATTATTAATATTATTGTGTAGTAAAATTCCTAAATGTGAGGATACAGTGTCATGTTCGGAATGAGTTTCGAACCCGCGACGATGCTCGCGAAAACCCGCAATAAATAAAATTAAAATTGTGTGATGTACATTTATGTGTGTTTGTTTGTTATGTTTGTGATCGTGCACACGCGTATGTGTGCGTACGTGTGTGTGTGTGTGTGTGTGTGTGAGTGTGTGTGTGTGTGTGTGGAGAGAGAGAGAGAGAGAGAGAGAGAGAGAGAGAGAGAGGGAAAGAGAGAGAGAGAGAGAGAAAGGGAGAGAGAGAGTGTATACACAGTATACAGCATTACAGAGTGTTAACTTTTTAGACGCACCATAGGAAATTAACACGTAAATCACGCTTGTGAGTCTATTACCAGTTTTCGACTGTTCCAAATGAATAGTAAAGACTAAAGGGTGAATTAGGGGTAAAACTTCACGGATAATTAAATAAAAAAGGTTTCACATACGTCAAAGCTTTACGGTGTTACGGCTGCATTTCCATTATTGTGTCCATTTTTTACTGTTCCCAAAGTGTCTTGTACAATATTCATACAGAGTAAAGAGCGTTTTAATTATGAAAATTTATAAGTATTCTTTTTTTTTATCTCTGTTTACACGCATATTATATGCAATTACGTAAACAGGTAACAGTCGGTGTTACGGCTTTCATTCAAATGACAAATGCCGTTTAATAAAATTTGTCAAAAGCTTAGTAGTATAAAATTAGGAATATATTCCTAATTTTATGGTAATTGAAAACTGCACTCGAGGAGGTCGAAAAGTGACCGTGTAACTCTCATTAACATTTTTGAGCATTTTAAAGAAATTGAAATGTGGCTCCAACTCCGTAATGCGGATATTTATAAAGCCTAAATTTTTAGTCGTTAACACCCTTCATTCTGCACAAGTATATCATTGGGAACCGTCTGGATGACTCTAAAAATGTCAATATTTTTCGTGTCACCCATCCATTTCTTGTCCTTACTCGACGTAGCTCAAGAACGGCTCATCAGAATTTCGCGATCAATATGTCAAATGAAAGCCCCAACTCTTGCAAAAACATTCTCGCTTTGAGTTGATAGATTGTCACGACAAATTTCGAGAAAAAAATGTCATTCAGGCCAAAAAACGTATATATTTATTTTTACCCATCTATTTTATGTTGACGTAGCTCAAGAACGGCTCATCAGAATTTCGTGATTGATATTTCAAATGAAAGCTTGAACATTTGCTTAAAACTTTCTCGTTTTGAGTTGATGAAATGGGAGATAAAAACCCTAAAATTTTAATTCTTTTATAATTCAAGTTAAACACTATAGATGAAAACCCCTCTTGTGAGGTACGAAATTAAGTGAGGGTATCAATCAATCAATGAGTGAAATTAAATCATATCTCTTTTAAAACAAAATACATATCTATTTGGGTCTGTAAGACAAAAAATGGAACAATTAGTGTAGTAAGCCTGTCATATTATAGGGCTACTCAACCATTAAAAATATCCTTATGGTACTTTCAAGAGTGAATATGGATCTGTTTTTTGGACATCCTACTAAATAAACTCTCATATAAGTTGCCTGCAATGCTTACATGGGGTATTTTCATATTCAGTCATTTTTATAGACATTTCATACTAAAGTTCAAAATAGAAAGCTTCTGGCCCTAGATAAGTACTTTTGGATACTATTTTAAATTAATATGATTTCAAGCCACTTGGCTTCAATTTGAAGGGTCAAAAGATTAAAAGTTTTTTGAAATTATCATATTTGTGTTAATCACCATAACCTTACTAAATTTTCCCTTCACATGAAAATTGGAACACCAACCTCTAGATTACAAGTCCGCCACCTTATTGATCAAGCTGCTGAATTTGATTTAAGATAGTCTAGTCTAGTATTTTTTTTTGTTTAGTGGTACAGGAAGATTTAGCTGTAAGTAGGTATATAATAATAATATTCCCTTATGTATACTTCCCAATTACGACTAATGAGTCCCATGTGGTCAAAATCCCAAGTGGCAGGATCACTTGTTAAGAACCACAACCTCTGGAGTACCACTCAGATACCTTGACCACTGAGCCATCGGGACAGACCACACATTTGTTTGTTTTATAAAACTACTTAGGTTATTTATTCTCAACCCCCCAGTACCTTACATACATTAAATACCATATGATTTTAACATAGTATTATCATGTACTTAATATGTAATGAAATTACTGATTATGTATCATATGTAATGACTTAATGAGTAACAGCTAATGTATTTAAGTAGGTAAAACTTTATGTGTTATATAGGTTAGTAAATAGGTTTATGAGCATGCTATGTGTTATGTGTAGGTTACCTTTTTCAATTTTTTTTTTTTTTTTTTTTTTTTTTTTTTTTTTGAAAATGCACCTACAAATTATGAGACTGCTCCATACTCTAGTTTTGTAGGGTACAAATACTATGCTGAGGAAATCTATAAAATATATTGAAATGATTGTGTCTAAGGCTACTTAATCAAAAAAAACACTGCCAATTATGGACACAATACTTCCTCGTGATTGTTTCACATTGTGTACACGTGCGAATTTTGAGTTTTTATACTAAATTACTTGTATCTCCAAAACGGCTCAACCGATTTTCTTCAAATTTGTTTTATATGGTAGAAAACCGTTTTTTCTACATTCTAGATTCTACAAAAAATTCTGTATCGGCAAGTAGTGGTTCTTATTTTTTGACTTTATTGTCCAAAATTTCGGATTTTCTTAAATATCAGAGTCAAATTATAATTAATTAAAAAGAAAATATAAAAAGCCTGTGTAGAACATTAATATGCATATACATACAAAATTTCATCAAAATCGGGTGTACCGTTCACGAGATATAAGCATTTAAGTAAAAAGTTAGTGGTCAGGCGCATGGTCTCTTTCACCCAGAGCCGCTAGTACGAATTCGATGAATTTAAAATGGGACCATCTACAGAATGTCTCCTAGATGTTTACAAAATTTCATCAAAATCGGTCGAGTAGTTTTCGAGATTTGCGCGTTACAAGGAATCGTTTTAACAGACAGACAGACAGACATACCGACAGACCGACAGACCGACAGACGGACACAAAACCAAATTTGCTCAGGAGGTTATGAAACGTCCAGAAATATGAAAAAAAATGAAATCGGAGCAAAAAAAATATTTTTTTTTACAAAAACGAACACAATACTTCCGATTTCTAATATTAGAAATTTCTCGGAAGTAACATAACATATCTCTTCTTTGAGCAAAGACATAAAAGTTATGCCGTGACCACTGTTTTGACCAATTACATACTTCATGTTATCTGTTAATATTTAACAAACATTCAATTTATCTAGAATGAAACACTAGATGACCAAGGGCACAATAGATCAAGATTAAGAAATAAGTTGAAAGAAGAAGAAAAAGAAGGAAGGCCCTGTGTATTTTTCAGTACATTTTTGCAATTTCTATGGTAAACTAGGGGAGCCTTATCAAACTTCTGCAAAAACCATCAATAGTGAACTGGCAAAGAAAATTCACTATACATACACTTTAAAGAGTCAACATGAAAACTAATCTAAAGTTAGGTAAAAATTATTCTTTATTGTTGGAGAAAATAAATTAAAAAGAGACAAAAGAACAAGAAAATATGTGAAAATTCATTAATAAAATCTATACAATATAGACTTGGGTTATCATGCATTGAATAAGTAGAGCAAGTATTAGTATTCTCCTACCTTTACCAGTTGGAAGTTCTCAGGTCTCAGGCTTTCCACAATCTCTTCATGATCATTTTTTGGCTGTTGAACAACACTTGATCTTAATCCATCAAATACAGAGCGAAGAGTTCTTTTCTTCATCTTTTAAGGAAGAAAAAATTGGATAAAAGTCAGCCTTGGTCACATGTATTTTACATCTGAAAATGTTCTTGCCACACACACTGACACACTCAATAATAATTTCCCATTGGCCAGATTGGCCTGCTTCTGATGAGGGGGTAAAATTATATATCTGCAGAAGAGAAAGGCTTTCTGGGTATTGTTTTTCTGGTGAAATGCAGGGGCAGAAGGAAGCCCACTGAAAAAGTTTATTTTCAAACAGAAATCCACTTGTTACTTCTAATTTTTAGGCTCACTATCACAGCTATCTGTCAAATGTCACTGATAAGATAAGGAAATAAATATGCAAATTACACTTTAGATTGAAGGAAGAAAATTTCTCTTTTTCCCCAGCTGAAGGTGTGTTTGTTGCGTACAATATGATAATGTAAATCAATAATACAATTCTGGTTTTCAATGTTTTCTGCTGATATCAGCTGTAACTTTGATAAGGAAAGGCTGAAACTCAGTCCCAGACCCCATCTATCAATAAAATTAGCAACATAAAACTGAATTGTATTTTGAATTCTAAAATCTTTGATGGTTATTTCAATTGAAGGTTCTAATATGGGAAAAAATAACTGAGGAAGAAAACTGAAATACAACTTGGACACTTTTAACTGACGAGATCGAGGACGACAGACTGTAGAAACCTTGCGCCTGGCAGGAAATTTTTCACAGAACAGAACAACTGAAAACTGATAACAAAATAAAAAGAAATGTTTTTTTTTTTTTATCAATTAACTCTACTTCATAAAATATCCGCTAGAGTTCAGTAGTAGTTTGTAAAGAGCTTCACAGTGTTGCCACTGACAAAAAAAAACGATAAGCGCTTTTATTAAAAACTATAAAAATATCGCCTTATTAAATTTCGCCGGAATGCCAGTGCAACATTTTGTCTCACAACGTTGAACAACAATTTTCTCGAATTTTAAATGGGAAGTGTTGTAAAGCGTTATTTGATTCCAAACGAAGAGTTAAGCATGAACCGTTGCGGAAAAATGATGCTCTCAGTGGGATCCCGGCTTTGTACATACTGCCCAATTAGGATTAATGAGTTCCATTATTCCAGTGTGTGTGTGTGTGTGTGTGTGTGTGTGTGTGTGTGTGTGTGTGTGTGTGTGTGTGGGTGTGGGTGTGGGTGTGTGTGTGTGTGAATTTATATTACTACAGAAAAAAATAGATAAATCCTTCTTTACATTTATTTTTATTTAATAATACAAATTGGTGAATATAGGTAGGTACCTACCTATAGTATAAATGATTTTATTGCGTCTTAATTTTATATAAAATTGGAAAAACACCAAGTTCGTCTTGAAACGCGCTCTTAACTAATATGAATTCGATTGAAAAACTGTTTTCTTGTTTATACATACCTATTTTCTTTCTTCTGTTTACAGGAAGATAGAACTTCCACAAAGGTACCTCATTATAGGTAATTACATAAATATTATTTAAAACTGTGCCCATGGACGATGAACAAAACCCTTTCTGCGTTTAATTTGATAACGTGCTCAGAGAGAAATGCTGTGAAAGCCGCCTTCCTGCCCTCCAGCAGGTTGCCAAGATGACAAAGGGTACCATATGTTTGTGTTGAAATACCAATGAAGATGAAAATGAGAACCGAGATGAAAGAGAGATAATTTATATAATATGAACAATTTGGATTTTATAGACAGAATTTGACTATTTTTTCTATTTTTTCCCCCTATTTAATACATTCATTCATGTCATACATTCATGTCATTCATCATACTAGTCTCAAATTCCATATTCTGTGTACACAAAGTGTTTTTTGGTTGTTTTTTTTTTCATTTTTTCCCCACTATTTTTTCCCCCTATTTAACTCTGTCGGGATTTTTCACAACTAATACGAATATCTTCTCCCGGCAACACCGGTCGGATACTCATTCGAATTTTGGTAAATACAACTCCAAATCCAAAATATTGAAAATATTCCAAATTTTTCTAATTTTAGTATTTTAATTACTCAATTATTACATACCTATTACAAGACTACATATAATTTTTATGAGGTATCTGCCATATCCTTACTGAGAGTTATACTATATATCCTGTGTTCAATATAATATTATCCTAATTCCATTACAATTTCTGTTTCCTGTAGAGAGCCTGTGCTTGAGAATCAAACTGTACATACTTATACCTGGGTACCTACTTTCAAGCACTTTTTTTATGAGCTTTTATATTCATTACTGTGGTAAGTAGTCTTACATTCATGTCATTCATCATACTAGTCTCAAATTCCATATTCTGTGTACACAAAGTGTTTTTTGGTTGTTTATTAATCATTTCAATTGTTGAGGATTCTTAACAATTATCCTCAACTATAAGAAGTTTCTAAAGTATCAAATGAGAGTTAAATTTAATGAGAAAAAAAAACTTGTTTACATGTAAACAAAAAAACAATAGAATGTTCACACAAAGATGTTTTTTTTTTATATTTCATTATAGATGAAAGGATAATGCTTCAATTAAGGAGCTACACACTATCTCAATTGACTTGTAAATCAATTTGTTTTGATGGTCGGACACACTTGTTATTCCATTGAGAACTATAAAAATCAGACATGTGTAGGTGTTTTGAAAAATGATCTCTCTAAAATTTCAAACTGTCATTTTTACTTTCTAAATTCGTAATTGTAATATGTACTTTGAAAGTAGGTAATTCAAAAGTGTTGCAATCACTTCACAACTCATCCCCAAGAGCTAGTGACAACCAGTTCCAAATCTTCTACGAAATTATCAGAATTCATTTAGTTATTAATTTTTGTTTGAGGCTTATAACTAAGCTGTTCTTGAAAGGAAAATAATGACTGAGGGGTTTCAGACACCTTGTGGTATATCTGGAGCCCATTCCAGAAACATTTTCTACTCTCCAAAATCTCCCTTCAAACACACTCTGATTGGTTTATTTGAACACAATAACCAATCAGAGTGTGTTGTGTGACAGTTGAAAGGGAGATTTTAAGAGCAGCAAGTGTTTCTGGAACTGGCTTCTGATATTAAAAAATATTGAGAATAAAATGTTTGTGATACTAATTTAATTTGAAACCTCAGGCAATCTTCATCCTGTGCTGTCATTGTAAGATGATGAATTATCAGCATATTTAATTTTATAAATGCTCATCATTAATAGTAAACAATGCAAGAATCACATCATCACAAAGGTTAGCTTGACTAAATAGTTACTCAGAAATTACTCCTATTTGTCAAACAAGAACTTGGCAAATTTTTAGTAGGTTTTTTTTATGATAATTGGATACATACCATTTAAACTGATTCACTGGTAGATTTTGCTTGCTTTCTGGTTTCAATTTATTTATTTTAAACAAGTTTGTGTTTTCTGTTTCAGCTGTCACTTATGTATGAGTCTCATTCATGGATACTGAATCAGTTTTGAGTGATCAAAATTCAATCAAATCAAAAGGAAAAAGTCACAAGTCATATCATTATCATAGATCCAATAGGTAATATAATATTTGAGTGACACCCAGTATTTGTGGGCAAAAATTGTCTTTGCCAATCATTCTCTATGAAACAATATTTTTTGTAGTGAGTGAAAAGAGACATTTTGTTGTTGATAATTCTGACTTTTTCATCTTTTGATTTACACTTTTTTGATTGTTGTATTTTTAAAGATTGACCAAGTTTGTGTTTAATCCAGGAGTCTAAGGATATAAGGTTTATTTTGAAATACATTTCATCACTTCAAGCCTTACGTTGAAGTGATAAAATGTTTCTTTTTTTTTTAATGAACTTTTGTTGCAGAAAATTTAGAAGTTTAACAATAAATTTGAAAATTATTGACAGACATTTGTGAACATGGTTCAGTTATAAATATGAGATTTTTTTGTTGTAGTTGATAAAAAGTTTGAAAAATATGTGTTTTATTTTTTTCTCCCTTTTGCAGAAGTTCCAAGAGTAAAAAAGATGAAAGAATGGCTCCTTACCAGACATCTGTTACATTAGATGATAATAGAGATGGCCAGGAAGTCATTGAAGTTCAAATTCTGCCTCAAGTAAGTATTAACAAGATCCATTTCCTGTAAAGGGCCAATAGAAGAGTTATTGGGCTTTGGGTGGAAGTTTTGTGTCTCTTCTTATATTGTGGGGTCAGTATGTAACTGATTTTCAAATCTCAGATGTGTGTTCTTTTTGAGGATATAAAAATTCACTTGAAATAAATTGTCCACTTGATCTTTATTTTCAATTTTTAGCAAATGTGTATTTTTTTTACATTTTAGATGATATAAGATACTAACTAAATTATGTAGCTACATTATGTAAATTATAGTCAGACATTAGAAAGTTAAATATTATATAAAATGATACCTCAGCAAACAGTAAAGAAAAATCAACTTCTTTAGTTACCTACCTTATTGGAGAAACCAACACATTAATTTTAAAATCACTAAATTTAATAAACTAATTTTTACACATTTTGATCTAAAGAAAGTAATTTTTTATTTTAAAAAATATTGATCTGTTTTGAAATGGCAGCTTGTGGTATTTTTTTTTATTATTAAAAAGTAATGTTTTAAATAAAACTGGTTGGTATTCCAAGGGTTGTCCCATTTAACTTGTCTTAAAGAAGCCAGGAGTTGCATAAGATCTAACAGGTATTACAAAATATTTGGGTGGCCTAGATTTCTGTAAGGATTGTGAATAATAAATAGGTTTTTAACAGTTTTTTAGGCAAAGTGGTGTGTGAATGTATAAAAATTAACAATAACTTCTCTCTCAAAAAACAACAAAAATGGCTTACATCTCATATTCAGTTTAAAATAAAATATTTATTTTCTTTTTCAGGATGAAAATTGGGGTGAAAATACAACAGCCGTGACAGGCAACACTTCAGAACAGTCTGGATCCCTTGAGGATTTAGCCCTATGGCCAGGTGGAAATCAAGAAACAGGACTCTTGTTTCTGTGCCATCGGTATATTGGATCTGTGTTCACTGTAATCCTGTCAGTCATATCCTTTCTTAGTCCTCTTTTAATGTTGGCTTTACCAAAGTTAGGTAAGTAATCCCTAAACAATTAAGTAGCTGTATCCAGTACGTTTGACTTCACCCAAGCATTCTTCATAATTATATTATTATGATCCTTTTTGTGATTGAAAGGAACCCGAAAATAAATGGGTTATTTTTTAATCAATTTCTTTTTGTTGTTGTTGTTGGAGTATTCCCATAAGGTTAATTCCATAAAATCAGTCTTAGGTAAGAAACAGTACTATTTATTATACAGTATTTTTTTTTTTAACCATGCACACACAATAATACTATTTCATTTACATGTATGAAAGGGTATATCTACAATATGATGAAATATTACATAATACATTTGGTAAATAGATAAAAATTAACGTAACATTTTTATTACTAAAGGAATTTAAGCTAGTAGTGACGTACATGTGTTTTTGTAAACAATATTATGTTTATGTTTCTGTAAACAACAATATGTTTCTGAAAAGGTGGCCACCCTCTTGTAACTTTTGAACGCGATGGAATTTTTCAATTCTGTAAAGTTCTAAGGATAGGAAGTGCCCTATGGCCCATCCTGTGGTCATTTATTTTGGGCTTTGGCCAGCCCTTCAGACCATTTTTTTTTTTTTTTTTTTTTTTTTTTTTTTTTTCATTTTCCTTGCAAATTTTAAATGGAATGCCATATTTTTTATTTCTGTTAGTTAAATCCTAGATTAGGCTAAGCATAATGATCTTTTAAAAATTTAAAAACCTTATCAGGGGCGGAGCTGGTAGGGTGAAATGTTCAAATCTGTTAAACCCTGTATTTCAGGAACTAGTTAATTTTTTAGTGCAATTTTTATTTACATAGATTCATAATATTGATTGAACTGTATGAAACCAAAAAATATTCTTGTTGGCTTTTCTCTAGGGTCGTAAATAAATTTTCGTAAAAGTATTTTTTTTTTTCAAGTAATTTTTTTGATGAAATAATTGTCTTTCAGAAAGTGGCCTTTTTCGGGGTAAAAGTCTGTGGTAACTTATCTGTTTTATGATTTAAAACTAAATAATAATAATAATAATGCTTTTTCTTTGTGTTATTATGTCACAATTTTAGTGGGTAGCGCAGAATCATAGGACTTTACCACTTTAATTTACAATATCTTGTATTATTTTTTTTGCCTAAGATTCTGCCACTGGTCGCTGCTTCACATTAAAGCAGCTACTCATTTTTCCTCACGAGGTATGAGTGGACCCCGAACATCCAAGTACAGAGCAGAAAAAATCCTCCCCCGCTGGGAATCGAACCCAGGTCACCATGTGTGCAATGCCTAGCGCGCTAACTCGCTCTGCCACAGTGACTACTAAGATTTAAAACTAAATAAAACTACCTAAATGTAGAAGCATTTAGAGTTATAAAAAATGCCATTTAACCTGCAAGATTTTTCACAACATTTACCCGGAAAAGTGTGTTTTCTTCGAAAAAGTGCAATAATTTCTAAATTTCGCTTTACCTTACTCTGTTGTAAAAAATCTTGCAGATCGATGACCTTTTTTAATACTCTAACTGCTTCTTCATTTAGTTTTATTTTGTTTTAAAGCATAAAAAAGATAGGTTACCACAGACTTTCACGCCATACAAAACAATTTTCTAAGAGACCATTATTTCGCCCAAAAATTGAAATATTACTGTTTTTATATAACATTCAATGAACTAATGTTAGTATTTATATTATATTATTCATACATTTATTATTAAAACATAATTATTCTTACATTTTATGATGTGATTTGTCCAGGTGCTTTCTCTAGTGTTACATCAAATTTGACACCGCAGCAAAAAGCAACGTTGCTGGCATGTGGCTCTGAATGCAAGGGGATGCTGTTGTCCTTCATATTCAAGATGATTCTACTGGCTGCAGGAGCATGGGCAGTTTTTCTGCGGCATCCGCGAGCCACAATGCCACGAATTTTCATATTCCGTGGAGTTGTTCTTATGTTTCTATTCATTTGCACAATCGCTTACTGGCTCTTTTTCATTGTGCAAATGAACGAAGGTGAGGACATATTTCTATTAATTAAAACGCGGCAATGCAGCCTGTATGTTTGAAACTCTACCACATGTCAGTGGTATGGACCAAGTATACAAACTTCAATAGATGTGTTAATGTGTTATAATTAAACAATAAAAAATATACATTTCTACAACAACAACAACAAAAATAAGTTTTCAAGTAAAATTCTATTTTTTTATTGAGAATATTATTATTTATTTTTTCATAGTAAAAAAAAAAAAAAATCTCAATTTTAATTAGTACGTTTCCTATAATTTTAATGTTATTATTATTAATAGTCTGGCTGGGGGACTATAAACAGGAAGTTGACCAGCATTGACTTGGTTATTAGCCTCCATGTAAAGACAGTGGTAGAAGTACTGAGTCATTCCTTCTCTGTCTGGCTACCATCGTTCACGATGACGCCACCCTATGATGATGATGATTTTTTGCACATAGTCACCGTGGTATAGCACACTACGCTTCCACGCATACGTAGGTAGATCAATAAGTACCCGTGTTTAGGGACATGTTACATCATTGGTGAAACTTGTTGATACTTGTTGATGGAACGACATCTCAAATGACCACATCCAAAGTTTGAAACTGATTACTCTCTTAGTTTTCATTTATCGGTCACTTGAAGTTGTTGTGTTGCGTATAGTTGAGTGATATGGAAAAAGAACAGTACCGAGCAGTTATTCGATTCCTTTTTTTGGACGGGAAAAAATGTGATGAGATAAAATTAAAGTTAGATGCTGTGTACGGGAGCTCTTCACCTTCTATGACCACTGTTCGCTTTTGGTTTAATGAATTTAAACGAGGGCGCACAAGCATTTTTGACGAGGACCGCCCAGGACGCCCAGAAGACGTGTGTACCGAGGAAGTCTTGGAAAAAGTGCATGATATGATTCTCAAAGATCGCCGAACAAAAGTGCGTGAAGTAGCTGAGAGTGTGGGCATTTCATATGGAACTGTTTTTAAAATCCTTCATGATAAGCTGGGCATGCGAAAACTATCGGCGCGATGGGTGCCGCGATTGCTCACAATTGACAACAAACGAATTCGGCTGAATTGTTCAAAGGCTAGTTTAGAACTCTTCAATCGCAATCCAGATGATTTTTTGCGTCGAGTTGTGACCGTTGATGAAACCTGGATACATCACTATACCCCAGAAACCAAACAGCAGTCAAAAGAATGGACTTTGGTTGGAGAATCTGCCCCAAAGAAGGCGAAATCGGTCCAATCGGCCGGAAAAGTCATGGCTACCGTTTTTTGGGATGCAAAGGGAATTATTCTTATTGACTTCTTGGAAAAAGGAAAAAACAATAACTGCTGCATATTATAGTGAGTTATTGACACGATTTGATGCAAAATTGAAGGAGACACGCCCCCATTGGGCGAGAAAGAAAGTCTTGTTTCACCATGACAATGCACCAGCTCACTCATCTGGAATTGTTGCTGCTAAAATCCATCAACTTGGATACGAATTATTGCCACACCCACCTTACTCACCTGACCTAGCCCCCTGCGATTATTTTTTGTTTCCTAACTTGAAAGTTTGGCTCGGTGGAAAGAGGTTCAGCTCAAATGATGACGTCATAAGCCAGACAAAGGGCTATTTTGAGGAGTTCGAAGGGAGCTACTTTTTGGAAGGGCTAAAAAAGTGGCAGGATCGCTGGAAGAAGTGTGTAGCCTTGAAAGAAGACTACGTCGAAAAATAGAACCCAAAAATGTAAGTATCTCGCACTCTTTTTTCAAACACGGGTACTTCTTGATCCTCCCTCGTACATTTTTTTGGTGGCCTGGGTTCAAATTCCAGCTCGTGTTTCTTATTAGATAAATAGATAATAAGACATTTGTGTACTGTACAAATGTAATATAATGATTACAAAATTTAAAAAATTGGGAACAATATGAACAATAAGAAAGAAAAAAATGTATATGTAACACACATATGTCCTAACTACAGGGTGGGTCTATGGTAATCTCTTCCACCCAACCCTTTGAAATTTTATTCTCTTGTTTTTTTAATGTCCGGGGTCCACATACCTCGTGAGGAAAAATGATTTTATGAGTAACGACCAATGGTAGCATTACAAAAAGGAATATGCTACGTGACATCAAAGTTTTAAACAAAGCATTTAGAAACTAGATTGTTGAACATAATTATTCACATTCTGTGAATTAATTTTTGTAAAGAGTATTTTATAATAAAAATATATATTGAGTTATCTTTTTTTGAGTTGACTAAGACACTCCAACTCTAGAAGGTTATAACTGAAACACATCTATGGTCATGTCTCCTGGTTTTGTTTTGTTCACGAAGGCGGAGAAGATTTTAGTTGATGGACTTGTTTGAATACTTATTGTATTTTTTTTTTGCTATCAGGCACCAGATTATAAAAATTTGATTTTTTCTCAGGGGCAAGAGCGACTGTCACAGGAGAGGAAGTTCTCGAGTATAGAGTGGTTGTGTCTTTTGCATCAAGCTTTGTCGACACCTTGTTGTTTATTCACTACATTACTGTAGTTCTCATTGAAATTCGCCATTTACAGCCTGCCTTCTATATAAAGGTACCTAAAATAGTTTTAAATGCGATTTTGTACCTACTTACCCACCTGTAAGTATGCGTCGTAGAAATATATCGATTTATCAATGGGCAATTATTAATTTAAACATATTTAATACAAATAAGGTAATTTGTATTTGCTTAATAATACGTTGAACCCCGTTGAAAGCCCGTCACCTATTTCTGTTCTCAAAAGTTGATGTACAGTCGAAGCTGGTTATATCAGACCCAAAGGACAGAGCAAAAAGTATATTATTAATAAGTTTCTAATATAGTTAGTTTTACTCATAAACAGGTGACCCAGGGACCTAAGAATTTCTATATTATAAAGAGCTATCTATTTTTTCCCGTTCTATACAATCCAGGTTCGACTGTTTATAATATTACAAACAAAAAAATGTTTTTCAATGCTGATAAATATTTGATTTGATCTCACTAGGTTACAAGAAGTCCAGATGGCGATAGTAAATCTTATGCAATAGGACAGCTTTCCATTCAACGGGCTGCAGTCTGGGTACTGCAGAAATACTATACCGAATTCCCCATTTACAATCCATATTTGGAGAAGTTGCCAGTTTCCAAGTCCAAAAAGAATCATTCACATTCGAGTTTCAAGTTCTATGATGTGGATGGTGGATTCAACAACTCAACATTGCAGGTAAATGGGTGATAATTATAATTTTAAAAGCAGTATGCAAGGTAATTAATAAGCCCTGAAAATTAGTGACCCTAATAGTTTTCAGAGACAGTGGGAATATTTTCTCTAACCCAATCAAGAGGAGTCAAAAGCACGATGGCTCATTTCTGTTTTAATTCATCACTAATCCTTTAAAAGTCTCAGACATTTGTTTGGATCTCTTATTTGTGCTGAGTAAAAACTTACTCAAAACAAAATAAATCTCCAAGATAAAAGATTTTTTTTTTAATTTTCACTCCCATCAGTTACAAAAATACGAAATTTAATTTTATGCTGATTTAAAATTTCTCAGAGTGGAGGTGATTGTAATCGCAGTGTAAACAATACTCACACTCGTCGAAGAGATTCCAGTCACAATGAAAGGTTCTATGAAGAGCATGACTACGAGAGAAGAGTGAAAAAGCGAAGAGCCCGACTAATTACAACCACAGAAGAAGCATTTACCCATATCAAACGAACGGGCCACCAGGTAATGATCATTATAATAACGTTTAGATTTATTATTGTAACGATAGTAATAAATCATATACCCTATCAAAAAGTGTCTGGTATTTGTAAATAGCTGCTGGCGTAATGGGACTTTCTAGTCTTAAAACTAAAACTAGTTTTCAAGTCTATAAGTCTTAAAACAAGTCTATTATGTCAAGTATATATCATTGTGGGAGGTTCATTGAAAACCTCGAATTATAACCTTTATACAGCATTCAACCTTTATACTGACCTTTGTGGAAGTGCTTTTTATTCTGCCAAATCAACCAAGTGGCACATGACATGAAATTTTTTCAACTATTTTTTCTCAGGATCCGGTGGTGGGTGGGAATCCCATGGATTCTTATGAAGCGGCTCAAGCTGTGTTTCCTTCCCTAGCGCGAGCCCTGCAAAAGTATCTAAGGGTTACTCGACAGCAGCCCCGTCATTCGGTTGAATCCATTCTTAGTCATCTTGCACTGTGTCTATCACATGACCTGTCCCCGCGAGCCTTTCTCGAGCCATTCTTAGTGACTGCCCCTGTACTGCAGGTAAGACTATCTATGGATGTTTTTGTAATAACACTATGTTGTTGATACAAATAAATCAAATATATATACTATCTATGGATGAACTTCCAATACCCATTTTTATTTGTTTGTACGACAGATTGGAAATCTAAATAACACATTTCAAGTAAGTTTGAGTAAAGGTATTGAAAAATCTACGAACTCTTAGTACAACAAGAACATTGATCGTGTGTCTAAAGTATTTCTTTTTCTCTTTTCAGAATGAGAAAGAGCAGAAAGAAATTCAGTCTTGGTCACTTATCTGTGATGAACTCTTGACAAGACCTCTTCATGATGGCACTGTTTTTCAACTTCTTCAGAATGAACTATCTCTCATCTGTTCTGTGCATGTTCTGCCCCATTTCAATATTAGTGAGGAGGTTATTCATCCAAAATCTAACCGCTTTTTGTTGAGAATGAGTTCGGAAACTTCAGTGTAATAGTATTATACAAGAATACTTATACAGCTTGTCAACAATGGTATATTTATGTACTTACGGAACACTTCTTTTAAAGAGATATCCAAAAGTAATACTTTAGATGGTGTCGCTAGCTGTAACATTGAATATTTACATCTCTATGTGTGTTTTACACTAGTCAATAAATTGCTTGGAGTAATAAAACAAGTTTTCAAAAAGTATTTCCTTGAAAATTAGACACATAAATTGTAAAAATGAAACACTCTCTTGACAATTAAAAAATAATAATGAAATATATGCAAAGTAAGTATGTGGTCAGTAGAAATAAAGCAATGTACACAGATAGTTATAGATTATTGTTTCAGCAATAAATTTCAATAGATATTACATCAGTATCTTCAATCAACCTTTTCCAAAAGTTACGAAGGGATAGTTTAAGGATGAAGTCATTAAATTGATAAATCCTGATGAGGGTGGTAATAGTGTATCAATGTATCATACTCTCACACACCCTTGATCACAGGAAATCAATGAACTTCATAAAATTAAAGAATGGCAATTAATTAAAAAAAAAAAAAATATTTTATAAATACAAAATACAAATAGTTCGAAAAATATACATATTGTATATTTTTTCGTACTAACTTAGAAACCACTATAGAAGGAAAAGTATATTAAAAATATACATACCCTTGAAATACATCGAAAACATTGAAAAAAAATCGATTTTTTTGCCAGACGCTTCACTAGCTGCCATTTCAAAACATTATTTTTACTATTTTGTCAAACAATTTTAGGATAACTTTCAAATATTGATTAGTATGCCACCTCAATCTTAAAGTAGAAGTTCTTAAGTTATAATCAATACCCGGTATAAATTTTATATAAAAAAAACTTCAATTCATACTCAAAATATGTTTTAATAATTACACCCAGTTGTGTAATGCATAGTCACTAATGGAGAAATTTAGTCAATGTCTTAATTGGACATTGGCCATTTGATTATTATGTATGTATAAATTTGTCCATTAAGTTTTTGATTAAATTAATCCATTATCGACCATGCAAATGGGACTAGAGTTTAAATAGAAAAAATTGACTTTCAAGTATTAAATGTTTAAATTTTATTTTTGATGTTCAGATCTCGAGCTCAACTAGTAGTTAGTACATTTTCATCATAATTTACATCAATGTGGTTTTATTTCAGCTGCATTTAAGATAAAACCAGTGCTCATAAAAAAAAACAAGGTGTTTCATTTGAAGTGGTAATTGGTTCATTTACTCGGCTTCCTTTGGGTACCCAAAAAACTATTTTGAGATATCTTTCATTTATCAAAAGGGGACATAGTCACCTTTTTAAATCTGTCAAGGTTGCATCTTAAAGTTGTTTCAAATTTTAATTCATATTAGTCAGTAGGACGACCTGAATTTAATTGTATTTTTTAAAAAAATTGACTATATTAGGTACCTAATTTTACTTTTTTTTCAAGTAAAAATATTCGGTACTTTTTTGCTGAGAGAGAGGTATATGTACGAGTATGTAGCACATAAAACTAAACTAAATCTCTCATAATTCTTTTATATATAATACACTTATATTTTCAATATTGTAGTAAAATCTTTTAATACACGCTAATCATGGTAAGAAATACTGGTCAAAAGTAGCAAACCATTTGATTAACCACTTTAGTTTAGATTAACCACTTTAAACTAACCAGTTTCACACATTTTAGGGAGTGTAAGATTTTTTCCATCTTAGACTATGATTGTGGCATATCAAATCAGTCTAATTTTAGGTGCTGAATACGATAGTGATATTGGTTTTTCATTTTACTTAATTTTTTGGATCTCAAGTATAGGGGACCCAAAATGTTAAGTAAAATGAAAAACCAATATTTTTATTGTGTTTAGCACCTAAAATTAGACTGATTTGATATGCCGCACACATAGTCTAAGTTTAAAAAAATCTCTCACTCCCTAAAATGTGTGAAGTTTGGTGTGACAAAATTACAAGTAAGAATTTGTTTGAACTTAAAATTTTGTGTAGATTTCAAAAATGTCAAAAAATAGGGGCTGCCACTTAAATATCCAAAGTTGACCTTGAAATAACCTTGAAGGGGTCATCCAAGGAAATTCTAAAGGTCATCATTAAATGTCCCCTTTAGAGCTACGAAAATGATCCTGGAACATAATTTTTCTATCATCACTAATGTCTCGTTTATAATAGGACACCCTGTAAAGGTATCAACATTTCTTTTTCTTCTTCAAATCTTTTTAAATCACTATCCTGATGTCACAATTACTCAAATCAGCTTTACATTATTATTTTTATTTTTCTAGTAAAGCATTAAATGTCTAAGTGAGTCCTAAGTACGCTTTGGAAATCATTAATATGATTTTCAAAGCGTACTTAGGACTCGAACCACCGACCTATAAGTCCACCGCCTTATCGATCAAGCTACTGAGGTCGGTGAGAGATGTACATATTTAAAAAAATATATATATTTTTGTTTACTGATTTTAAAAAGATGACAAATATTGAACCGTCAAGTTCTGTGGTTGTGTCGCTACAAAAGTAAATTAATGCATGGTTCGCACCCATGTACAAAAATCTTCTAAGGAAAGAAATGAGTCTTCGTTTAATGACATACGCACATCATCATTATCACGATTCATCGCCATGTTCTTCAATGCCCTATATTATGAATTGTACTGCATTCGGTCTTTAAAATTGAATTGTTTCAAGGCATTCATTATTGAGTGTATTCAACATGTTTCCATAATAAGTTTTGAATGGAATAAAGTAACAATCATTTGCAATATACGCACAGTGAACACAAATTACCTTATTTGTGTTATTAATGTATTGGAAATATTTATAATCAAATTTGGTCTTTATTTACCAAGTTATTTGAAATATTATCTGCATGTGGTGCTTGAATGGTAAATTTAGCTGGATATTTATCAACTATTGTTTAACTTCTTTTCATAGTTGAAATATTATTTAAACATTTTTTGTAAATATAAAATATAGATTCAGAGCTAAATTTTCGGTTGTCTGTCACCATAATACACATACAGGGTGTTCATAAAGCCCCAGTCCACCCCCGTAAAAGGTATTACTCGATTCGTTTTTTCGATGAAACTTCTCCGTCATCCGACTGGCTAACAAAACCGACCAAGATAGGTCGAGCTTATATCAATTAATTTCATCTTCTTGCAACTTGAAGTTAACGATTTATAGCTCAGAACATGGGGATATTAGCCATTACGGCCGATCCTGTATCTCGAGAATGGTATGTCGTAGCTCACTGAAATTTATTGCAAGGAGTTCTTTAAAACAATATGCCAAACATTCCATATAATATTTTAAAGTTGTTTCGTTCCCAGCCTGACTCCGGTGTAGGCAATTTTTTTGTTGTAAAAACTTAATCCCCCAAAAAATAATGGAATACGGGTTTTTGCGTTTTTAAATATTCTCAGCGGTTTTCGAGATACAGGGGATGGACTAGAATATCGGTGGGTAAAATGAATCACTTTTATTTTTTCAATAACTTTTTTCATCTTTATGTTACTAGTCTAATTCAACTCTCAATAATATTTCACGCTTGTCGTGCAATTTTCTTGCCAATATTATTAGTTTTGTTGAAATCATGGGTCTTGGAAAAAATATCATTATTTTATAAAAATGCACACATTCAAAAGTACAAGCCATACGCAAAAACTTGTTTCTCAATTTCAACACAAACTGAAAATTGTTTTCATGAAAAATTTATGAATTGTGTGAAATACTGTTGAGATTTGAGAGTTGATTTTTTAGTCACGAGGAAAAAAGTCATTAAAAAAATAAAATTGATTCTTTTTTTTCCTCTGTATAAATTTGCAAAAGAAATCCTATTACTTATTTGATACAGATGGCAACGTTAAGAGCACATGATTTAATTTTATTTTCCAGACTTGTTATACCAGTCGTCAAAAAACAGTTTTTACCTGGAAAAACCAATAATAGAAAATACTCTTTAATTAGTTTACAGAAATTAAAAAAAACCACGGCAACTGAACCATTTCCTATCACGTTTTTTATATAGAGAAACATTGTCTTTTCTTAATATTCACACAAAAAATCCCACCAATGTCCCCTAGAAATTATCCACTAGGTATGAAAAAAGTTATTTTTTCTTTTGAACGTTTATCACTATGTATTTTGTTTTTTTACTATTGTACTTAATTTAATTTTACTTTTCATTTTGTTGATTTTTACATTGTACTTAATATTTTCCTATTTAAGTAGGGTTTAATTTATTAGTGTTCAATTTCTCACATATCTTTTTATATTTTATTCGTACACTCCTGCAAAACCTTTTTGTATAGTTTTTTATATGTATGTATATTATTGGAAATTTTTATGTAGAGAAAGTAAGGAAGTAAATTTTTGCGAGAAAACATATCAAGAGTATCTTTAAATATGCAAAATAGCTAAAATAAGGTCCTTCTGGATCCTTTGAAAGAGGTTATCAAAAGGATTCATATGTGATTATTGTTTCCAATTTTTAAAAATATCCAAGGAGATGCTTAAAAAAAATCGCCGACTTTGGTCCATTCTTCTTAACTTTCAGCAATATTTTGTGCCATGCTAAAGAGGTATTCCTTCAAGGGTTTTGTAGTGCAAAATTAGTCTAAGGTTCGATTTTCTTTAAAATGTTTTCGAAAAATCTTTGCATTAACTGATTGCATGGTGTCTACTAAATAAATATCACCTATACTGCAATACTGAATGCAATTATTGAAGGTACTTAAAGTTGAACCAAACAAAATATTTTAAAAAAAATAGTTGCTGAGGAAGATTCTGTCTTAAATTTCAGTAACGCGCTTAAGCAATTTGAATGAATAAACGCACGTCATTCAGCAGGGAATCGTTGAAGATAATGAAATTTTTTCGCATTGTAGTAAAAGCACTTTAATTCTTCTTCTATTCAATTAAGTTAAATTTGGGAGTTCTAATTTAATATTTCAACCTTTTGCCTTTTCGAACAAAAAAAATTAAAAAAGTTTAAGAGGAAGTGAACAGGTCAAACATTGCCAAAAAGTGTACAGCGCGTAAACATTATGGGTTTTATTTTCATTTTATTTTACAGAACATTCTTTCTATATCTCGGAGTCGAACCATGAACTTTTTTTGTTCTTTGAATCACCCTGTTTTCAGGTATATTTTTTAGTTACTATCCATTTTCCTTTCGTTGGGCTTTAATTTTCATAGTATATTTCCTAATACTTTTTTAATAAAAAAAAAAAAACTGTTTTCCTGTTTATCTTATTTTCTACTTCATTCTGTTTTAAGTTTTTAGGGCGGAAATGATGAACTTTTTGTGATACCTCTGTGGAACCAATACTAGATTTTGTGTATTGTCTATGAGGAAAACTAATGCTAAGTCATGACTTGAGATCTTGATTTTGTCTATTAATTTCACCCAAAGTATCTATCACAACTAACTACCTTGAACCCATAGCGTTTTTATTATGTTTTTCTGTTTAGCCTTTAAATTTATTATTTGTTTAAAATTTTATGAAGGGATTTATATCATGTCATATTTTTTTTAACTTCAAATAAAACTAGAAGTGTTTTTAACTAACTTCAAATTACAAGTTCAAATGGGAAATTCGGTCTTAAATTTCAAGATTACTTTTCAATATCGAGTAAAATCTTTTCTCTGTGGGACGAAAATTCAGTCTCTACCCCGTGTATGGCTGGCGTCTCAAAAATCCTGAAATTAAACCAAGGAAAAGCTAAAGAGTCATCAATTAAATAATTAATGAGCCAGCAGTGTCAGCACTCTGCCGTTAGTATAATAAGATTTCCCTAATTTAAATTCGCTCTCTTGACTTGTATTAGATAATTCATTTTTAAGTAAAAAATATTATAAGAAAGAAACTCACTATTAGTACCTAACTTTCTATTTTATCTTAGAATTCCTATAAGATTACTCGTACATTCGACTTAAATATTAAAAGACAATAAGCGAAAGAGGACAGTGATCAAAGTTTATTGAAACTTTCAACTATTTAACTAATTTACTGGAAAATGATCAAAGTTGATTGGGTTTCCAAGTTTTTTTTATTATTATAATATTAAGTCTGAGCAAACTGAATAAATTTTAAATATAAATTTTGTCATACTCATAATACTTTCACACTATGTATAGAACCTAATAATACATGTCCTAACTTATCTCAATATTTCTCTCTTTAACATCCTGTATTCATATTAAATTATCATTTTTAAATTGTATATTCTCTCTTTTGAACTTGAAATAGAAATAAAATATAAGCAGATTTATCATTTTTAAATGAAAGCCTTTGTCCATTCAGAACAAATCTAGACAGGTGGTTATTTCGAGCCAATTTTTTTTTTTTTTTTAATATTATAATATATATTTCTCCTAGTAAAGTCCTGAGACAGAATGAGATGGTGTTCCGGACAGACTAGGAGTCTTATGGTGAACGAGCTACAGTAAAGTAAAAAAGTTTTTACAGTACAGTAAAGTACAGTAAAGGTAGTTTTTAAAAATTCTCAGCTTAAAGTTACTTGGATCAGCGATTGTAATATTTTGAAATTCTATAACAGCCGTGGGGGAAAAGTAAAAAAAACGTGGAATAAATAGAAATGTAGATTTAAATTTTCAGGATTATTCAAGATAAAAACCCATTAGCTATTAAAACTTAGTCTACATAAAGAGTCTGCTCAAGAAAATTAGGAACAGGTCATTGAGTTTTTTTTCTCACATTATATTGCTGAAAAAACACTGTGTAAATTAAGGTCCAAGTTACTTTTCAAAAATAAGAGTTTTTTAAAAAACATCCATATAATATTACATCTTCTTTTTATCAAGTCGAATAATTTTAAGACCAAGTTGAGTCCATAATTTTATTATAAACGATTTTTGACTTTTTCCATTATTTTTACATGAAAAAACATGACTCAATGATTTTTAAAGCGTGCCAGGTTTGGTAGTTAGTTATAAGTTAATTGTAGCAGTTTTTTTTGGTCTGTGAATAAGATCCTATCTGTTTCTTACGTGTTCAGGGATAATAACTTTATTATAAGCTCAGAAACTCAGGCTTTAGGAATACAAAAACCCTTAAAGTACCCTCAATGTGTGAGATATGAATAGTAAAATTGAATACCCATTTGAAGGCGTTTTGAATAAAAATATGCAATTTTTTCGCCAACCAAATTTCAAGTTTTTATAATCCACCTTACTGGTACCCCATATTTTTGACCAGTAATATTAGAATGAACGATTTTTTAAAATCCGGCCATCTCAAAAATTTCATAATTTTAAGTTAACTAAGTTTCATATATCTAGATTAATAGATAGAGTTTGATAAGGTGAAAAGCACACTGGAAAGTTTCGTGTACACACACTAGGTGCATAAGACCGGAACTTGGCCTGGCGCACTGCCGTGTGTCTGGTTTGGTTCAGTTTATACCTACGTCGGAAAATAAATGGACAACCTTCACCTCACCTCGCTTCAATGATACACTAAAATGTTCACTATTTTAATTGTAATTTAATGCCGATTTGTTAATATTATCTATGATTAGTGAAACTAAATACACGCCAGTGTGTGAATGCCAGTCCCAGAGAACTATAAGCCAATCGGCTGCTTACTTGGTTTCCAATGGACATTATTGGATCCAGTATAGAGATAACTATTTGAAATACATCGTCAAATAATTGATTACCTTTTATGTATGTTATGGAACGGTAACTGTCTATGCAGAGATTGTATTACACACGTAATTGGTGATGTGGTGAAACGCTCTCGACAGGTAAATGGGTAAGTGTGATGATACTTAACCCAGGAAATCTGTGGTAATTTATTCGGGAAATGAAAAAAATCAACTTGATCTCATGGAATTTTCTTAGATGGAAAGTAAACATTACGCGAGACGTTTATGAATTCATTTCTACAACGACTTTTTCCAAAATTAGAATAATAATAAAATACTAAGCACACGAATAGCTCAGTGGTTAAGCACTTGCTTGCCATGCGGAAGGTCCCGAGTTTGAACCCCTCCTCCGACAAAAAAGTGTATTCAAAATTTGGTTACAGTTGTTTTTAAGGGATACCTTCCGGTGCGCTCATGTTGACCCAGCACCTAAATGGGAAGTACATATTGTGTTACTTCTCGTCCATCAGAGGGGAGGAATACTACGGGATGGGCAGGCTACAACACAGACCACAAGCGTCTACAATAGCTCCTGTTTCATTTTTAAGAAAAAAGGCTGTTAAACACTCATCTTTTTAATAAAAAAATACTTTATTCATAGCTGCTGGCATATTTTATATTCCCTCTTATTAAGCAGTTGTTTTTCGAATCAATGTTGGAGAACATACAGGCGAACATAATCAAGGTTGGATAACATTCTACGATCTGCATTTAGAAAGGAGACTGGGTTTCACCCAAAATATTCTAATGTTGACCGAAAATTTGAACCTCCAGTGTCCAGAAGTCCACAGACTACATAGTTATATATTATTATTTTACAACATCTTAAATAACAATATTGATATTCAATCTGAGTTGGAACATAAATATATTGTTTAAAGTTCCATTAATGGGATTGCGTCAGAAACCCTGCTTTTTTCTCTTCTGGAGGTGCTGAATTGAGCCCGGTATATTCTGACTCCACAGTTCCCACAGACATGGAGATATCCAATAATAAATTTTATTACTCCTCGAATCTGAACTACGCAGATTTACCAAGTGTCTTTAAAAATTGTACACAGATTACACTGCGTGAACATGAAACACAATAATTTAACAAAGCTAGGTATATCATTAGCTAGGTATCGAAAATAGGTAGAATTTTTACTTAGTAAGTGTCCTTATTCAAAAGGCGTAAGTTTTTAGAAAGAAAAAAACACCATAGAACTTTCTCTTCTAATCTTCTTCTTTCACTTTGCCATTTCCCAAACTCACTTGGGGTCGGCCTTTGGAAAATCTCTTCCACATGGTTGAGGTTAGTTGGAAAAATGTGGAAGTAGAAGAGTGCTCCTACTTCCACATTTTACGGCTGGATGTCCTTCCGAACGTCAACCCTATTGAGGGTGCCAACGATGTGTGTTCTTGTCTTTTGGCCTGTCTTACTCTATTCCCCCAAGAAGCTGTCAATTTCTTCCACTGATGGCTATTTTCAAAACTCATGCCAGATATAGGGGTAAAATACATTTGTTTAGGGTTTCCTAAGTTGTTATCAAATTGACCTTTTCCATATTTGCAAAAGGTCAAAAATAAAAAGCTGACTGCGGTCAGGAGTAAAGTGAGGGCTCTAGTATCAAAACCGGCTCTCTCCACTTTTTCTAATTTTTCAGGATGGGCAAAAAACATATTGAACGATAACCGTTTAATCAATTTATTTGATTGTGGGAAGAGAACAGTTTGAAAATGAACGCATATTTTACAACAGAATTACTATGGGAGAGAGTAGGTTTTGAGATGTAATGTTTTTTTTCAGTCTATGCGACTTTAAAAAGAGATTCCAGGGGTACCACAACCTCATTTTCAATTTTTTTTTTTGGAGAGAGCCGGTTTTGATACTAGAGCCCTCAAGTGATAACTCACTCATAGAGTGTAAACACTATTTGATTGACGGCACTCTGAAATTGAATGCGCATGTGTGCTATACTTTGATGAAGAACTGTTTATATTTCCTAAAATTAAATTCCGTACATAGTAAATGATCTTGTTTGGATGTTTCCTAAAATTTGAATGAAGTATTGACATCAACTCTAGAATCAATCATGAACATTCATGCACTGGAAACCAACCAAGGAGAACTAGGTATTCATTTTACTGTAGAATCCAAGATATATATTTGCCAGTTTTATTTCTTCTGCCCATGCTGTGTTAAAGTCAGTTTCTGAAGGAGCATCAATTCAAACACACTCCTTGTTGTTTGAGGAAGTGAATTTCTGCAATAAAACATACCAATCAGAGTACCTACTCTTAAATGTAACTGTTCAAAAATAGTACCTAGATGCAAGGTTTTTTTGGGAGGTTTAACGTCGCTTTCAACTACGTACATGGTCATATAACGACGGGGGTGTTACCCTCCATTCACAGAAAACTCACAAACCTGCTACCCACATTAACCTCACCCAGCCTGGGTTGAAATAACTCACTCGCTTCAAAGTCCTATAGCTGAAGGAATCAAATGGTTGAATGTCATTCCTTGAAGAAACATCTATATTTTAATACGTCTAGTCTTTATTATGGTGTCACCACACAAATTTATCGGTAGGTACTCAGCCTGTTTGTTTAGAATAGAATCTATGGTTTGAGCTGTTTTAAGAATGTAGTCTGAGACAACAAAATTAATGTTATCATAGAATATGCACTTTCCATTCTGAAACTCCATGTTACACCAGGACATGTGGGGATATCAATGAGTGATGGCGGACATGATGGTGTAATCATGATCACTTGGGAGAAAGGGCAAAAACTGATTTGGGATGTCACATGTGTCAACTCTATTGTAAGATCACAATATGTAGAGTTCACTGCCAAGGAAAGTCGAGCAATAGCACAGATAGCTGCAAGAAAGGATTTAAAATATGAGCTCTGGTCTCGTTACTTTGGCATGAGTGAATTTGGGTTAGTTTTGTAAGCAAAAAAAAAACACAAAGTGTTTAATAACACTTAATGCAAACAACTGTGTGGTGACTCTCGAGCCAAAGAATCTTCCTGGACCAAATAATCTCCTTGGCAGTGTAGTGAGAAAATGCTTACTGTTTAAGTGGAATACCTACTTTCTCCAAAAAATCCAAAAGAAGTTTTTGGGGTAGTTTTCAGAAAATACTTCAAAAGTAAAGGATTATTTACTTTAAGTTGATATTTATATTATATTTGTTACCTATATTTGAAAAAAAATATAAAAACGACTGTTTCACAAATTCTAAGATAAACATGTTGGAGAGCTTATATCTAAGTCAAAGGCCAATACATTTTTGTTTGGTGTTTTGACTAAACTGTGTGTGAGACGGCTTGACAAAACGGGTGTAACCCGCTAATCATTATGATTATGATCACTTTTATGAAGACAGGGAAACTTTTTCTTAGTAATAGACATGTAGAGTGTCAAGTAAAGTGCAGAAGACCCAACCAGGGGCACAATACTATTCTTACTTATCTTTTAGTTAAATTTTTCACTTTAGGATTTTCATTTGAAAAATGAGAAAATCTGGTTTGGTGGAAACTCTGGCAAGCACTGTCCCGCTCACTCTTTGCTTCCTATCTACATATTGCTGCTATTTAGGCCACTTTCTCTATGCTCTGGATTCTATATAAAAGATATCGACTGAGATAATAGTATTTGGTATTCTATTTACACTATGGCAACAATGGTTTATTGACTCCAAAAATAAAATTTACGTTGTTCTTAATAAATAAATTAAATTTAATAAATTATTTTTTTTTTAATAAAAATAATAAGCCAGTTATTATGAGTTCAATTTTCCAGGTAAATAATTTTTCCTTTGCTTTTAAAATAGTCTTTCATTGTTATTCTTCTACTTTGTGCTTTGAAATAATTTGTAGAAAATTCTTTGGCCGTTTGTTGAACTTAGAATCTTGCTTTTTTTCTTTTTACATGTAGTAACAGTGTTGTGTCTTGTGCCATTTATCTTGGATTAAATACTTCATTTATAAAGGGATATTTGCTCTTTCTAGCTCCATTTTCCCCTCTAGAGTGACTTATTAATCTTAGCACGATGTCAAAGTGAGGGTTCGGGTTGAGTTTTTGGTGTAGTTCTTGGTAAATTAGTTGTAAACCTTAATATTTTTGGTTTTATCAATTTATTTTCAATAATAAACAGTCACGTGATGTTAGAACACATAAATAAAAGGAGAGTATGAAGTTTGACAGATTGACCTTTGTGGCAAGGTGTTTGTTAAATAAGATAGGTAATCTAACCATCCATCAAAGCTTTTAAAATATTCTTTAATTTGCTTAACACAATTTTCGGGTTCGTTGAATCGATTAACCGCAAAAACTGTTCAATCGGTCAACCGCAAAAATCAAATAACCAGTAAACCGAAACATCTTGGTAATAGGACAATTGATTTTAAACCGTCGCACCCGATTCCACCCGATTAACAGGGGGTTGAAAGTTCTGATTGCAATGAGATTGAAGGGATTGAAAGTGAATTTTTTAGCTTATCTTTTAACTAACTTTGTCATTTGTTGATTCTAATATAAACTGTACTTAAAGAACTTTTTGTTAAGAAATCTTATTTGTAAAGTCCATTTTCTGCTTCCCTCCGAAATCAAGGAGCCAGGGCAACCGAGATATCAAGGAATTTTTTTGGTATTCAGAAAATATTCTGTTGCATTTTGCTTTGTATTATTATTTTCAGCACAACATAATATCAGCCTAGTCTACCAATCGTAACAATATACTCTTCTTTTTGAGCTCTACTTTTTTTCTGAAAGAGAGACGTCATTGTTAGAGGAAAATATAATTTCCAGAACCATTGCACTGTTACACTTTACAATCATTTTGATATTGTATTGTTGAAGAAGTAATAAACTCTGTATGGGTGGCACACATTAAATAATAGCCAATTATTTCTTTTATGTGCAATCGTTATTGGCTTGAAAATAACTCGATTCCATTTGAGTCTGGTTTACGAAGAAAATCAATCTTTCGTTACAGAGGACATTGAAAATATTGAGAATTTTGAGCACGGGGAATTCAATTAAAAGACATAATGGATCGCTGACAGTCCGATTCATTAATCTGTTTTACAAGTAGTGCTATATCTAGACTGTCTGCTTTACAAGTCCTATTATACTTGGCTTAAATTTGGCACGTTCCAATCGTACTTACCGAATAATTTGGTTTTCAGTACCCTCTTTGAAGAATACAAAAGGCTTATTATAATCATTATAAAAGAACAGTCGTTCGCAGAGTTCGATTATATTCTCGTTTTATGCGAAATTCAAAGACGTGATATCATGAATGTACGAGTTGGTAGTTGTATGATCAGAAATAATAATAATGAGTCAAAAATCTCAAATTTTGTACTACCATTATATCTACTAATCCATACAAAAAAAAATCCATAAATATAGCAACAAGTGGCGGACTTTGACAGCGTTTTTGAGGGAATAAGGAACTTCAGTCATGTGATGGTCACTATTAAGTCTGGAAAGAAGCGATGTCTCTATCAACAGTGTGTTGGTTTGTACCTTGTAACGGTGCATGTGGCGCGGCGGCGGTAACAAAAGTTTTTGGTCAATTCATCTTTCAGAGGCTTCAACAGCTATCTTGTGCTTTTAAGCAATTATTCATGGTTGATTCATCTAGAATCTACTTTTAAATCAGAGTGACTTTTGGAATTTGAATTGGGATCTTTTGTGCATACTGTGTGAGTTGAGTGTATACAGATATAGGCATATTATAGTTAGTAAAGGGTTTCAATTGTGTTATTTTATAAAAGTTAAAAGCTTTTGGGTTGATACATTCATTTATTGATTTTCTAGTTTCTAGAATGGTAAAACGCAAATAGTAAAAATAGGAATACAATCTTGGTCTATTCTTTTCTTTGAGTGTAGGTTAATGCAGCAATATTGGTCTAATAATTTTCAGTGATTCATTCAGTCTCTCTTTCATGACCAACCGGGACAAATCGGATATTCATCTCTCCTCATATTTAGTAATAATAAAGTTAATAAGCTTCTTATTATTGGTTATCAATAGATAATTAATTTGGCATTTTTGTTTACCAAAATTAATTCTTCAAAATTATCAAATTTAGTACACAGACCCAGCACTGCACACTTTGGAGTATTTTAAAAAAAGAACTTCATTAAAATTTGGCGTTTTGATAAGGTAAGTAGGTACTAGAATTTTTAGTAGCATTTTTTTTTTTTCTTTTCTTTTCTTTTTAATTATAAATATCATTCTGATACCACATTTATCACCTCGTGTGTAAGGTATCAAACATAGGTATGTACTTCAAACTCCATGATTTAGAGGTAAAATACCATAATGTTGAAATTTAGAATAAATCTACTACTACTACTACCTACACTATTACTACAACTACAACAATAAAAGGTACTACAACCAAGTACTTCTATTACTTTTTTTACAAGTTATCGCATTAATCCTACTACTACTACTAGTACAATTGATACCTCTATTAACAAGGAAGGTGTAACAATATGCTTCGCCTTCCATCACACTCGTTTCTTGCATTTTCCGAAATCTATATCCAATTCGACATACCTGACCAGAGCAATATATCTACTCACAATGGAGTATATTAAAACAAATTGAAGCATTGCCCAACAGTTTTCTTCGTAATTGACAAAAATTGCTCGCACATGACTCTGGCAGGATTCTACGATAATCAGGCGTAATACATCGAAAATTTCACATTCTTTTTTCAAGTTTTAGTAGACCAGTAAAATGTTAAACGGCTTTGGCTATAAGGTTAAGATTAATCCTCATTTTGATGAGTTGGTTTGTAAAACAATTACGATAGTTAAATCTAAAATGATAGCTCAAATTTTTTTGTGCTCATACCTATGTTGCGACTGAAAATTTTGATCCGTGGTCTACCTACAAAGTAAATTTGAAAAAATTCAGAAAGACACACAAAATATGTAAAATGTACGTAGGGTAAGGTCACCCGCAACAAAATGTTGCGGGTGCGCACATGTTAACCATGAAGGTTAAATTTGATACCTAAAATATCTTTTTTCGAATCAGAAGATCCCAATTAATATTAAAATGCTATCAGAATCTACAAAGCTATTATCTACTTCACATTTATAACTACTTTTCTGGTTGTATTTAGTAATTTAATAATAATATTATAGTAATATTCTCATTCTTTTTCTAGATATTGTTGGTGACTTCGAATAGTTGTGGCGAACGTCTTGGCATTTCCCTACGATCCTCAGTACAATCACCGTGATGAAGACCCGGTAGACTTTCATGTAAGTAATTGACGAAAAAAAAAAAAATCAAAGTCAAATTTCATCACAAAACATCACAAAAAAGATAATAGCTATAGTATAGTGGTAATTGTTCATTGTATGGAGACACCAAGCGGTTTCTCTGGTAGAGTTACAAGTACTCTACAAATATGGACAAGTTGGACTGTATAATTCCTTGCAAATTATATTGTGTGAAGTGTTACTAATTAACTCACAAATTAAAAAAAAAAAAACACACAGAAAATGAGTTCAGAAAAAAATCTTAATGGGAATTTTTTTGTTGTTGCACATTGTCCTGATTAGTTTGGACAACCTGGGCCCATTTCTCGACGTGATGGAAACTCAACTATAATTAATAGATGGTAAAAAGCTACATCAAGCTGGCCGCGCTACTTGAAGAACAAAAATTGGGCCTGCGTTAAAATGGTCAAATTAAACTAAAATGGGCTACACACTCGCAAAGGTACCTACACAAATATTTTAGATTCAATATCCTGAATTGGTTGCACATGTACATATTTTCATGTCTTAATAAATCCTATACACTTTGCATTTTCTCAAACCTATTGGGGGTCGGCATTGTTCAATCTCTTCCTCATGGTTGGAGTAGCTTGGTTCTTGAACTCCTACTAACGCCCCTTCCTAACGCCAAATTTATTAAGGGCGCCAATGATTTGTGTTATTGTCTTTTGGGCCTTTTGGCCTGACAAAGCTAGTGCTGTATCCGTTATATGTTACCTTCTACAAAACCTACGTTTATAACCTTGCACAAGAATTTTAAAACGTCCCCCAGCGAGACTTCCTACAGTAAAAAAATCTGTCTATACTGCAAGACTGAGACTAAATAGTCCCTATACTTCACAGTCTAAACAAAGTTCATTAATGGTGATAAAAATCTTAATATATAAATGTGACTCATCCACTACCACTGACTGATATGTCTACACCCAAAGTAAGTCCCAGAAGTAAATTTGTTGTGCTTTTTAAGTCTAGATGTGCAAAAACATTTTCAAATTCAACAACACCTGCTTGCGGAAAAAGGATAGGCCATGCTGGCCCCAAAGCGCACAGCCGCTTGTTATACATATTTGTTTGTTTATTACATAAAAAAAAGGTGAGAAAAAGTAGTACTTACCGCAATACTTTTTTTAAAACTTATTATATTAATTCCTCCCACAGGCGCATCCCAAGTACCAGTACAAGTACGGGGTTGAGGACCATCAGACAGGCGACGTCAAGTCTGCCCATGAGTACCGCGACGGAGATGTTGTGAAGGGATCCTACACTGTGTACGACCCTGACGGTACCATCCGTACCGTCGAGTACACCGCTGACAAAGACAACGGCTTCAACGCAGTTGTGCACAAGAGTGGCAATTCCGCCCATCCCAATTACGATCACGGTGGAAGCTCCTTTTACTGAAACCAAGAAAACCAAGTTTGAAACTTTCCATCCCTGGAAGTATTTATAAAATAGCTCCTGTAAAAGCAAAATCTACTTGAAAACTGACTAACTCACTTGTTAGTTTTGTTACTTTATCTCCACAATGTCAAATACTAGTTGTGTTATAATGCGAAACTCCTTTTTTTAAATTGTAAAGTCTTGATTGAAATTGTTGCTCAGTCGAAATGGTTGAAAGTTGCTATTCAAAACATAAGAGTGAGTGCTCACATAAAGTCGAAGTAATGCCTACTTTGGAAAATAAAATTTGGAACGAAAACTAAATTATTGATTCGTTAGGAGATACGTCTCAAGGTTATTTTTGAAAAAAATATTATAACATCTTGCCCCATCATCTTTCTGGTACTTCCTTTTGGGAACCTGATGGGTCTTCTTCATAACTTCACAAATTTTCTCTCCCCTGCCAAATTTTCTTGTACCTCTATCGTATAAGTAACTCTGGACCACGTGGTTTTAATTTGCTAAAAATTCAGTGGATATTGAAACTGTACACATAGTAGTATGTTATGATTTGGGTTTTATGTTTTATGAATAAAATTATTCATGTCCGTTTAGGTAACATGATTTCGATGAATTTTAAACGTCTGACGATCTAGTTTTCTTTTAATTCCATTTTGTAAAGGTTCAAAATTCATCATTGCCTTTGAATATTATTCACCTGTAATGGATTGAATTTGGAAAATATTTTGCAAACCCCCAAAATCGGAAAAACATTTTCTGTTTCCTGCGTTCAATCGTAAAATTTCTACTTCAGGTGCATTGAGCTGTTATATTATTACTTTACTGTCATCTCAACAATCACTGCCATTTACATTATTTAACTTTCTCGTTATTTTATTTTAATAAAAACACCCATAAATGTTTATTTACACATTGTAGTATTCGTTATTTTTATACAGATATGTTCATTATTTTTTAGCAATTTTCTTGTTTTTGTTACTCTTTTGCTCGGGTAAAAAAAGCTGGTCCCAAATATCATATTTTGAACTGTTGACCTAAAGCTTCTTTAACAATTAGGTTACGACAGAGCGCACGATTAGCTCAGTAGTATGACACTCGTTTGCCATGCAGGAGGTACCGGGTTCGATCCCCAGAGCCAGCAAAGATGTTTTTAAGGTATACCTTCCGGTGCGCTCGAGTTGACCCAAGAATAAGTATGGCGGAATACAGTCAAATCTAGATACAACAGAACAATTTTAAGGTCAATTTACCTCTCATGTATAAGGAAAAATAACCTCTTTCTAAGAGAAACCTGGATATAAGACACAAATATTCCGGTCCCTTGAGTTTTATTAAATCCAGGTTGGACTGTAGACCTTTAAAAATCAGGAAGACTATCCTTTATTTTATATCTAGAAGTTATACAGTGAAACATAAAATAACCTTTTTCTCAAAGTCACGGATAGTAAAATGAGAATGGGTAAACGTATTCTCACGTATATCTTAGCAGTCATGAAATGAAAGGTTTAATCGTTCAAAAACGACCGAATGGAAAACTAAATTGAAATAAAATTTGTGCGTTCATTTGAGAATACTCTCAACTAAATTTTTGTCAGTATTTTGAGAACTTGGTTTATCTTTCAAATTTTCAATTTGTACTTATGAGCCTTGACTATTTTATTTTTTCTAAAATTGAATTGTTGGCATGATTAGGATTAGGTTTCTAGAGCTGCAGGTGACAGTTTCCAAAGCACGACTTATAGTACATAACTAGCTAAAGCCAGACACTCTGTCGCCGTCGAGTTTTGTACCCGTGGCTGGGGTCCTATTATGAATTTTGAAAAATCTTTTCCTAGAACGCATATACATACCAAAAGGGGCCTCTTTGCCAATTTGATTAATTTGGTTCAGCGTTTCGAGCTGCGTTAATATAGGAATGAATTGATGCAAATGGATTTTATAAATTAAGATTATTTTTATATTCAACTTTCCATCCCACGAAGCATTTCCTGGTTTCATGACGAGAAATTGAAACAAAAGATACACCTTCTCGTAGGTTACATGTTTATTGTTTATAATAGAATGATATCTAGTTTATAATTTTAATTCTATTGAAACAAGCTCTTTTTTATATTCTACTTTCGGGTCGACCGTGGATCTTGAGTTTACTATCAGAACAGTCATAGTTCTTCTATTTTTTCAATCAATCGCAGTTTCCCAAGTGTTAGTGTCATTGGGGACGGACTTCTGATATACTGGCACTGTGAACTATTGTTTTGAGTGTCAAGATTTTTCTTGACAAGGGCGCCCCTTGAAGGGTTTGTGGAGGTTAACCCTGTGAGGTCAAGGTGTAAGGAATCTGCTGTACCTCCTCGGTTGTACTATTGTGATTTTGTGACAGATCTGGATGACAGTAAATATGTTCTTGGATATACGCTTGAGTAACTGAGAACAATTATCCCGTTAACCTTACCAAAACCAGGAGGTTTCCAATCTTTGGTTCCTTCTGACTCAAGCTTGGTCTACCTACGTCGTTGATGGTCTCAGGAAAAAAACTGACTGGTGTAGGTGTTCTGTAAAATTCAGGTTTTTGAAGCTTAGTGAGTTTTTTTTTACAATAATATACAAAATACTTCCTATCTCCTAAGCTTTGAATTTGGCATAAATAATATTTAGTGTTCTTTTATCATGACGATGTGTAGTAGATACAGTGAAGAGCCTAAAAAAATCAAGACATTTATTTTAAATTTTAAGGTCTGAAGTAATGAAAGTAGTAACGTGAACTAAATTTGTGGGGTATCAAATTAAAAGTATAGATAAAATTAGATATAAATGGAGTTGATGTAATGTGAGACTAAAAAGTCCCTTTATTTCAGCAGTCTAAAAAAGGTCCTATTTAATTTCAAATTTAAACAGACATTTTGTACATACATTTAATATTCTCAAGTTTATTATATACGTATACAATAAGAAAACCTTTTTATCATTCAAGCTGAATATGGATATTGATATAAATGAAAACGCCTCCACCACAAATGTTTGTCGAGAATTGTTATTCCGAGAGAATCAACATAATGTAATCAGATAGGCTTTTGTCTTAAGTAATTCTGTCTCATTAAAAAAAAAACTTTTTATTTTTAATAGTAAAATATGTATATGTATAGTTTTATAGTAACTAGCTAATACAGTGGTTTGCCAATAATTTAAAAATAATGAAATTAGAGAACCCCGCAAGTAAATTATTTTGGAACCACTAAATAAAACAATGACCTGCCAGGGGGATTGTCTTTTGCTGAAGAAATCTTTCATTGATGACCTTGTGGATAATTTGTGGTTAGTAGGTTAAATTGTTTTATTTTTATTGCTTCTGCAGAAAATGAAATAAAAAATATAATCAAGTATCTGGAAAAACTCCACACACCATTGACCTTCATTGTTTTGTTATTATTGTATTATTTTCAGTTTACATCACTGTACACAATAAGAACCACAGAACTTGAACTAATTGAGAGTCAATCCCTTAAAGATGTTAATAGAATCTATTATACTGCTTAACCCTTACAACCTCAAAAGGATCGAGTTATAAAAAATGACATTTGATTTTGTGGGAGAAATTCATGGGATGTATTTATGTATATTTTTTTTGTTTTTCATCTAGGAATGCTCAATTTGTCAACTACAATCGAAAAGAATCTGAAGAGACTCTGGAAACATTTTACTGTCAAGATTCCATCTTTTGATTTTCCAGAAATTACATTTATTGGGTGCGAAATTCACTGTAGCTCTTTTCTGCTCATTGTGAAGAAATATTAATACCACCTTATTCATACTGCCCAACTATGGGTCCCACTACTCCATCAGTTAGCCCAAGACGAATTATTAAGTGGTCAAATCCCACATGGGAGGTCAAGAATACAATATAACTTGTCATGAATATTGCTTATGCCTATTCTGAAAAAGTCTCCCGCCAGCTCCTTCACCCTCTTCTTCCCGTCATGTCAGTAAGTTATAACACCTTCTCTAAACAATTTCGTATTCAAGGTAGTGGACAAGTGGTAATTGGACAGTGTCAGCTGGTGGTCTAATCCACAAAGACCCATGAAGCTGCTTTTCACACACCACAATCCCAAATTCACGTTTCATTTCTCAAATCCCAGCAATTATATTGGACAGTAAAGTAATTTTCTTACATTCGATTTTTGATTTCACTCCCTTTGAATTTTGAAATCGGAAATGATCAACTTGTGAAGAAGATCAAAAATTAACAAAATTTCTAATTTCAGCAAGATTAGTTCTGTGGTTTCAAGCGGACACACACCTAAAAAAATTTGCAAGACACGAGAAGAAATAACATCCATCTCTCCTCTTGTTACTCGAATAATTGCTAATTCTTTGTGACTATTTCTCTTTTTCTTTCTCTCCTTCTTCATATTCTCTATCCACTTTTCTCCAACTTTGTCATATCATTTTCATGTTCTCCTCACAATGTAGGAGGGCTCAGTTTCTTCCCATTGTCAAACGTATTATGACAATTGCCATCCTATTCATGTGTGTGTCAGTTGATTACTTACATTTAAATTACAGTCGATCAGATCAATCGTGTCTTAGATCGAGCACAAGAAGGTTTGATCCTTCATTTTCCCAGAGACAGTTTATTTATATTTTTTACGGTGATTTTCACAAGTTCGAATTCAGTCGGTGTATTTTGTATTTTCATTTTTTACGAAGTTTGGTGTTTTTGTGTATGAATGTAAAAAGTTTAATCTTGACATATTTGAGTTTTGAAGAGTTCATTAATTTTCTAATTTAAATTTCTCAACGAAGAGAAACATTTTTTTCCCCAGCTACTTTATAAAGAAGAAAAAAGGAGGTATTTTCGTACATGTAGACCATAAGACGCTCTTGTTTTATTTATGAACCTTTAAAATTGTACTTCTTTTTAACCTAAACTAAAGGTATTGATTAATTATAAATACTCAATTGATTTCATTATGTATTAAATTATGTAATACATAATGAGGTCGATTGAGTCCTACATAAAATAAATTCAAAAAGAATATCCCGCTGTGGTTCGTCCAGTTGAGACTTCGCACAGGTGAAACTTTAACCGAGGCATGGTCAATTCATGTTTAGGACAAATGTTATAAGGGAGGATGTTTTCATCGTCTCAGAGTTTAACTTCATTTTAAATTTCTTCGACGATTGTTAGAATTTTCTATCGTTAAGCCATTTTTGGTCACTAAAACAACCACAATTTTGAGGAAATTCGAAATCTGACGCGCAGTGAGACAAGTTGTAACGTCTTCACTTAATTATGTGAATGGATTTTTATAGGTTTCTATATTGTAGTATTTGTTTGACTCCTTGATGAATATTTGTTTACAATTTGAGAAAACATGTCTTTTTAAAAGAAGTCTTAACCAAATATTTATCGTGTCTTTTTTAATTATGTTCTTGTAGAATTTGTGGTTCTCGTTTCCTTAAGTTTCTTGGATATTTTGTGTCAACTTGAGCATCAGATAGAAGTCCTTAGTTTAATGAATTATTTATTTATTAATTTGGAACATTTTTTGGAACTTTTCTAAATTAAAAATTCATTCTCGCTGCGTTCGACTACCTTAAGGTGTCAGGATTCTTTTAAGTATGATTTAGTGATAATAGAATAAATCATGACGTTACTATGCATAAACATGTGAAAATTGTACCTGTTATAGGTTTATGGTGAAACAGGCTCTTTGCAATCAGCCTAGGCTATTCCAAATTTTCACCTATGATGTGTCTAGAAAACTTTGTCTGGTATCCCACTAAGGGCAACATTTTGTTTCAAAACGTTTCGCAGTATTTTGTGTGAATTTTGAATGGGGAGTGGTGAAGAGCGTTACAAGGCAATGTTTCAGTCAGTGGGATTCGATCTCATTTGATTCTAAAGGAAGAGTTGAAACATGAAACTTTGCAAAACGCTTCGCAATGTTGCGAGACAAAATGTTGTTCTGAGTGGGATCGCGGCCTTACACGGTCCTTGATTACTTAGGCACGAGACAGCTTGCGTGCTGGCGGTAGGCGGATCATTGAAATACTTACCGTGAGCGACAAATAATCCAATTAGGACCATGGTGAATTAGTCATGATGACCCGACATCATTAATTTGTCAATTAGTCAAAGTAAACATAAACAAAAAAAGTTTTTACCTCGTCTGCGTAGTTTTTCAGCCTGACATTAACCTATTTACATTGTCGATTTCAGGTACCTACCTTTTTATATACATGATATTGTACCTATACCATACTTAAAGAAAAGTTAAATAATTAAATTTCACCATCCCCTGTCTGAAACTTGAAAATTCTACAGTTTGTATTCATACTTAAAGGGGAAAGCAGCCAAATTATTAAAATTTGTTTATTTAATTTAATTTAATGGTGGTATTATGTATGTATGTATATTATTACTTAAATTAACTCTTGAGATAAATCTTTAATCACAAATAACAAGTACTTGGTTTATAAATATAAAACATTTCAATCTTTCAAAAAAGAAAATCGAAGTAAGGTTGTTTTTCCACATGAAAAAATTAGCTGTAACAATAATGAAATAAATGTATGATGTGCTCTATTTGTTTGAATTCCGGTGTATCAATGAATGTTTTAACTAGGTAATGATTTCAACGTTTTTCTGAGTGTAGTATGAGGTATCTGAGAGTATTGGTGGTAGATTCAATAATTTAGCATAATATATTTAATAATTCGTCCTTAAATACATATTATTATAAAGTATATTTCCAGTACTAATATTTTTATAGTTAAATTTTTACAGAATTCGTATTCGTCACCGTTCATTCGCAAACGCAAAGTTCAAAATTTAAGAAATGTTCACATTTCACAATGATTGAGCAAAGGTTGATTTCCGAATTTTTACACAATTTGCTTCTGGTATGAATGTCTAGAAGGAGATGGTTGGTGTTTTTTACATTTGATTTTACATGCTTGATCTTTTAGAATTTAGTGCATTCATTCACATAGGAGCTTTGCAATATCTACAATTAGGTTCAAGTCCACCTGACATCTCTTTGATGGCAGAGATTGCTTCAGGTAATAATCACGTCATTTGTCAATATTATTCTTTTTGATAAAGAGTTATTATTATATCTAATAGCTTGTAGAGAATTTGCAGTCAGTCAGTCCTTAAGAGTGCTTAAGGGTTCGTTATCAGCTTTTTAAGAGATTGCAAGAAACGAATGAGAGTGGAGAGTTGCATGAATGATTATCCTAAATTAACCTTCAGTTATGCATTTTGGTTGCCTGGGATGTATTATAAGCCGGTCATGTAATGCGTAAGGGGGGATTTGTGGGAATTGATGTGAGGGAACTGGCAATGAGAACGTTTCTCTGGCCATTGATGGAGTGATTAGGTGACTCCTTGTAGACGGAATGTGGAGTTGTTCCTTCGACGAAAAGATATCCAAGAAACCGGACCCAACACTTTTTTTTAGGTTCAGAACAAGAGAGTGGTCTTGGAAACACTCAACAATGATAGAGGACTGTTTACGTCTGCATCTTGTCTGGTGAAATTTATCGAAACGTCGCGTCGTTGATTTACGGAAAGAAAAATCATCAGTAAACCGTTGAAATGTCGCTATATCCACTAGAAGGTAGTTGAAGAGGCCAAACGAGTTCAGTCTTGTAGATATACTGGAATCTGTTTGTAGACTTGGACATAGACCAAATCATTTTGAAAAAGATCTATTTGCCTTTAAGAATGTGGGAAAAATCCTAGATTTGTTGGATTAGTCACTGGACAGTGATCACTCTAATCAGGAATGATGCGAGCATTAAGTCCTCGGTAATCACCACATGGTCTCCAAGCATCATTCCACGGTTTCTCTACCATGTAGAGGGTTGGAGACCATGGTTTTTTAGAAGGTCGAGCTATATCCAGATCATAGATTGCTTTGAATTTTCGGATGCCTTGAGCCTAGTTGGAGCGAGTTTTCTTGGCTATAAAACGAGAGGACAAGGAGTGGTTTTAATGAAATGACTGATGCTGTGTGGGACGATTCTTTCAGTAAGGAGTGCATGATGTCTTTGAACTCTGGAGGAATTGGGAATTGGTGGAATGCTGAGCTTACCAACTTTATCTTAATTAGTAAATGGAGTACGAATGCTGGAGAATTTGGGCAGGAACGGTGAACATATCAGAAATTGTTTTTTTTTTATCCAGTTAGCCAGTTGAAATCAATACAATTTTCATTTTGTTTATTGACTACTAATTTTGTGGTGTGAGAAATATGAATAATTGGTGTAAATTAGAACACCACCAGATTTGTTGCCTTGTCTGTCATCACGGATCACGGAACATAGAGTAACCACTTATCTTGTGTATATCACTTGGTGTATGAACTGTATGATCTTAACCATGTTCCTGAGAGCATGATAATTTGAGGCACTTATTTTTATTAGCAAATAACAATGGGTAGTGTGCTTACTTGATAACAAGATAATTTATTCTTAGTTAAACCACCTTATACTAGTATATTACTCCCATTTACGTATTTATTTATTTATTAATTCGATTTTTTGGGGAATTTTTCCAACTACGGGTTACAATTTTCTTCATTCTGCCAATCAGACGACCAGCATGGCAACAATGACAACATGATTTTTTTGTAGAGTCGTGTGATGTTTTCACCAGTTTATTTCAATCAGTCACTTTTACAACACATTACCGAGTGTCCACAGCAATAATTTTAATAACTAGGGATATCCCCAGTTTCTTTTTTGTTCAAGGTTCGTCTAGATTTCATATTATTAAATTAGTCAAATGGCGTCCTTTTTGAGGAGACAAGGGAGCTTTATTTTTCAGGTAAGTAGTGTACATAAAGTGTTTAATATCAAATTAATGGTATAATGAAGTACCTTCTTATTTTCTTTCGTGTCTAGAATCCCACTGTCTTTCCCAATTTTTGATGTAGTCCCTCCTATGGTGCGAAATATGGGGGACTAACTCAAAATCATAATATCAGCTAAATTCCAAAACACTGTGAAAGTAATGTTTGCAGAAATGCGAGACATGTACTGTGTATTGAAACGAAACACAAAATATTTTTCATTTGGGAAAGAAATTGATTACGGGTGATTCCCGATCCAATAGTTTTCTCCCCCAAAAATTTGTTCTAGCTATACAAAGAGGAAACGCTTGTCTCCTAGTTTCCTTTGGGTCGTAGGGAAAAATTTCCAGAATTTGAAGAAAAAAAATACGAGTATTTCCTTTTTTTAAATCTGTCTAATGTCTAATATGTAGTCACGATTCTTGATCAGGTGGTGAAATACTGAAATTATTCTTAAATAGTCAATGTGCTACAGTATTGAACCAGGCGGTGCTATTACTAGGGCTTGAATTGTTTTGAGGGCGATAAAAATTGTCTTATATAATATGTAATAATTCTCTCCGATAGGTAGTGGTCAAGGCGTCGGCGGTCTGGTGTTTCAGAGGTCGTTTGTTCGAAACCCAGCCGATACCACAAGATATCCTTCCATTTGGGATTTTGACTACAAAATAATATGGCTTAGAATTACCTTATTTATAGTTACTAACTGGTTAGGACTGAAAAGTCCCATTATCCTAGCAGTCTGAGCAAGGTCTTATATTTATAGGTAGGCTTACTGCTGGAATAGAATATACCTTGTTTAGAATAGAATACCTTGTTTATACTGCCGAGGTAAGACTGAAAAGTCCCTTTACTATGGGAATAATGGGATTTATTGGTCCTAGGCGGACAGTAACAATAATAGTACGATAAAACTGCACTATTCACTTGGAAAAAAATAGGCCCCTCTGAAACTTTCAGGGATTATTAGAGGTTCTGCTTCTGTATACGACGATATTATTATAATTTATTTCCTCTCCCAATTTAAGGTTATCATCGTCTTGCTCTCTGTGAAGCTCAGTTTTACTTGGCCCTACTCTGGATACGAACACTCGTACGATAACTACAACAACTATGCCCCTCATTATGATCACGAACAATACGTAAGTGTCGATGTATTTATTAATAGACTTCATCAAATCATCATAGATAGTTAAAAATATTTGTATTTTTTTCCCCTCAGAAATATCCTATTTTTAATTCATCATAGCAAGACTTTTAATGATAAAGATAATAATAATAATAAAGCAGAAAAAATCGTATAAACATAACTTCAAGTTAAATTTATTTTATATTCCCTTTAATTTCTAACCGTTTCTTTTTTAAATTTCTATTACCTAGAAGGTATAGTAAGTATTGGTTTTCTGACAGGTCTATTTATATCATTATATCAGGTTCATTCGTAAAAAAATAAAAAATATATTAATCATGGGAATCGTTAATGGTGGAAGTAACAAGATAAAAAAATTCCTGCCCCGCTGGGAATCGAACCCAGGTCACCATGCGTACAATGCCTAGCGCGCTAACTCACTCTGCCACGGTGACTACTGATATGACCATGCAGTTGAAAGCGATGTTAAAAACGCTTGCATACGAGTCTGCAACCATTGGGACATTTTCATCTTTACTATTCAAGGTCCAAAACCCAACTGACCAAATTTCGTATTGTGCGCATGACACATACCTTTTCTCTTCTCTCCCTCTACAATTCAATACTTCGCCATTGTGCGCATGACACACACTTTCCCTCTTCTCTCCCTTTACAATTCAATATTTCGTTACATAATATCGTTACATAATTTCGTTACATAATTTCGTCACATAATTTTGGTTATGTGCCAGAGCAAAGACATGAAAATGTCAAAAAAAATCGTAGCCATGAAACAACAGCTACTGTAGAGTCTTATAGTCTACAAGCGGGCTGTCGCCCGCTTTGCGGGCCGAGGCATGGCCGTGAAAGCAAAAAATCCTTTTTCGCCAATGGCAGGTGTTGTAGTGGGAGTTTCGAAAAATCCCGTCTTATTGCACATCTAGACTATAAGACAAAGCTACCTACCAAATTTCAGCTTCCTAGGACTTACGGTTTGGGCTGTAGAGCGATGATCAGTCAGTGGTCAGTGGTCAGTGAGTGTCTTTGACATTTATATATTAAGAAGATATTGTCGCTTGCCCATCCCGTAGTATGGCTTTCTTCTGACGGACGAGAAGTGACACAATCACACAATACTTCCCATTTAGGTGCTGGTTCAACACGAGCCCCAAAAAAGTGGCTGTATGGACTTTTTTTTGGTAAACTGCCAAAAAAAAAAAAAAAAAAAAAAAAAACACGAGCACACTGGTATCCCTTAAGCTGCGTCCCCACCGGTGTTGAACATGTCGATCAACATGAAATTGTTATTCGACAAATGTTGAACGAGATTGCACCTTCCCCACCGGAATTTTCAATGTGGACGCATTTTCGTTGATTCAACATTTTAGTGTGCAACAATTTAGGTGCATTGATCGTTTCTACGTCATTTTTTTCTAAATATTTTATTTTCCTCACGAGGTATGAGTTGACCCCGAATTAAGGGCGGAATTAAGAGACAACATCAATAACTTAAGTCGTTGGTAAGTGTCGGTTTTCTCTATCTTACACAGTACGCATTCCGTGACTAAGCGCCACAGAGGTATTACAAAAATGTCTATTATTAAAATTATTATTATTAAACATGTTGGATCAAGTTTTATTTACAATAAAGTAGGTACATAGAAATTGAAATAAAACAAAACTTGATCAAGGGCGGTGCTAATGCCAACGGCATTCTCTTCCTATTAATTCTATTAATTCCGCCCTAAATTAAGTTATCGTTCTGAATTTCCAGCCTTATCCCAAGTACCTAAATTAAGTTATCGTTCTGAATTCCCAGGCTTATCCCAAGTACCTAAATTAAGTTATCGTTCTGAATTCCCAGGCTTATCCCAAGTACCTAAATTAAGTTATCGTTCTGAATTCCCAGGCTTATCCCAAGTACCTAAATTAAGTTATCGTTCTGAATTCCCAGGCTTATCCCAAGTACCTAAATTAAGTTATCGTTCTGAATTCCCAGGCTTATCCCAAGTACCTAAATTAAGTTATCGTTCTGAATTCCCAGGCTTATCCCAAGTACCTAAATTAAGTTATCGTTCTGAATTCCCAGGCTTATCCCAAGTACCTAAATTAAGTTATCGTTCTGAATTCCCAGGCTTATCCCAAGTACCTAAATTAAGTTATCGTTCTGAATTCCCAGGCTTATCCCAAGTACCAGTTCGAGTACGGCGTGAATGACCCGCACACAGGGGACGTGAAGAAGCAGTACGAGGAGAGAGATGGGGACACGGTGAGAGGCTACTACAGTCTGGTGGAACCGGACGGCTCCATCCGGATTGTAGAGTATACGGCGGACGACAAGCATGGCTTTCAGGTGAGAACTCTATAATTATTATTATTATCTTTGCGGCCCTACCCAGGCTGGGTGAGGTTAATGTGGGTAGCTGGTACGATTCCCAGCGAATGGATTGTAACACCCCCGTCCAGTTCAGGACGTTAAAACCAAATAGAATCGTTGGCGTTAGGAAGGGCATCCAGCCATAAAAAACGTGCTCCACCCTACCAACCTCAACCATGAGGTTGAACAATGCCGACCCCAACAAGCAACATAAGCTAATATGGGATAAAGGCAAGGGAGATATAATATATTATTATTATAGAAAGCTTTATTAGGTAGAACAAAAAATATATACAGTATGTAGAATACAATGAAATATAAAGAAAAACAAAAAGATTAGAAGAATTCCTTAGGGAGAGAGCCACAAAAATTGTAAAGAAAAACTAAAATAAATATACATTATTACATTACATTACATTACATTTAAAAGTTATCATATTTGTGTTAATCACTTTCGTGATATGACAACTACTCAAACTCGCTTTACTAAATCCACGCTGAAACCGCGAATTGAACCAGAGACCTCCAGGTTACAAGTCCATCGCCTTATCGATCAAGCTATTGAGGTCGGAATAATTATTATTATATTATTATTATATGGTCTGTATCCAACTTTAGATGAAAAGTTGGCTTGAACTTGGGCTTTTTCTATATAAGACCGTAAAACCTTAGGGAACTGCAAGCTAACTTTGCTTGTTAGGGTTGGTTGGTCTGTTTTCTGTTTTATACTCCTCTAGTTAGACACTTTTGGTAGTCGTGAACTATCGATTTAAGTATAAACAGTCTAGCGTATGGATCCTTGGAATGGATCGCACCCAATGCTTTCTTATTATTATTATAAGTAACGTTACGTGGCTGGCCTTTTACTATGTAAAAATGCATTTAGCTCGAACTTTTCATCATTTACTTAGGTATCTGATATGACAACATAATAATAAGACTCTGGGGGGTTATGTGGTAGAAAATTGCTTTGAGGATTAGACTCACCTGGTGGTTACCTTCCACTTAAGAGTATTTACTACCCATCTAAATTTTATATTGCTGTTGTTTTCAACGGTGTCAACCACACATCGAGTTTCGATTATATCTCGGTTCGTTAGAACTAACACGCAGAAACTATTTTCTGCGTTTTATGTCTCCTTTGCCAATTTAGCATTCTAAGAAATAAAATTGTTAACTCAAGCTATTGGGACTATGGGAAGTACTGTGCCACTTCTTGCCCATCAGAGGGGAGGCATACTACGGGACTAACAAGCTACAACACAGACCACAGGCGTCTACAGTAGCTGCTGTTTCATGGCCATGAAATAAGGAAGGCTAAGAAGGCTGTGGAACACTCATCTATATTATAATCCCTTTCTGTATTGGCCGACAGTATTTCATTACTTGAAATGGAGCCAACCACCATGAGGACTTTTGGCTTATTTTTTTGCCATTTCAAGCCTTTCCACCTTGAGAAAACTATCAGCTATAGATAGACTGTTTCAGGATTTTGTTCCTAGAATACGACAGGTAGAACAACTTCTGGTTCAGAGTTCTATCCCCGGGTACCCACACATTTTATCAAAACGCTTTTAAATTGGTTGGTTGAGGTCAACCAGGTATATCAGATTTAAAGAATTTAGGTTTTAAAAGAAAGATACACATTCAATTAACTTTGGTTTGTATAGAAACTGTAAAGAGACTTATAAGATCTGCTGGTAAAGACTTATTTTATACTGTCAGATTGATAGCTAAATGTTATTCTTCTTAATTGTTATATCTTTAAATATAGGAAAATACGCCAGCACTTGATTGAAAGAGTACATACAATCGAAACTGGATTTAAAAGAACTGGATATAATAGAAACCTGGATATAAGAGAAAAACATTCCGGTCCCCTGACTTCTCTTATATTCAGGTTCGACTGTATATGATTTTAACAACTTTACTTAAAATGAAATTTTGCTAATTTATCTCTACTTCCAGGCTATTGTGAGGAAAATAGGACAGAGTACTCACCCTTCACCTGCACCTCCCCCTCCCCCCGTTCCTGCGCACCCCATCTTCCATCCCCAGTACGCCCCCCATCACCACTACGAGGAGCCCTACAAGCCAGCCTACCAGCCTGCGTCCTACCATCCAGAGCCCTACAAGCCGCAGTACTACGAGCCCAAATCAGATTACTACGAGCCCAAACAAGATTACTATGAACCAAAACCAATTGCTTACAGCCACAGCCCGCCTTTCCCTCAGTACAACAGCTACTACGATGACGAAGCGTTCAATAACTTCCCGTCTGGTGCTGATGCCGAAAGTTTGCCCCAACTTCCTCTCTACTCATCCTATGAGCAAACGAACCCGAGAGACGATTACGATGGCTCCTACAACGATTTCAACCGTGCCGCTGCTGGTTACTATGAGAAGCGATCAGCCAGTGGCAATGACGCGAAAATCGCCAAAATCAACAACAGACAGACTGCCGCCAAACCAATTACAGATACCCAATCGAACTTGCTGAACACAATGCTGCATCATCAGAGACACCTGCAGCTGCAGCAACTTCACAATGACAAGAATAATGCCCTGTTCCCAGCGTAGATTCAAAATTTGTGAAACCTGCCATGAGCCACCTTAGTTTTAAATTAATTTTTCACTGTCCATTTTAGACTAAAACAAAATTTCTTTGAGTTCATCAATGCTTATTTAGTTGATAAAATAGCTCCATTGAATTATAGAGTTATTGTACTTTCATCCTCGGTCTTTAGGGCTTTTCGGTTTCTTAACAGATGAGTAAAGAGAAAGATAAGCATTCTCTAGACCAGGATCTTTTTGAGTGGTGTCCTGGGGTCCCACTTTCTTAGAAACTTTAAAGTGTTGGCGTGCCATCATCAGTACTAGGTGTTTGGCCTTTCACGGACAGAGGGATTATTTTTTCATCATAATTATATTGGTCACACTATGTACCGTTGCTGTGTAGATTAGCTACCACCCTTTTTAACAAGCTCAATAATGTTTTAATTTAAGAGGACAACACATTTTCGAGTGATAAACACTTTTGTAAACAATATTGGTAAAACCTGCAATATTGGTAAATTAAATATTCAAACTAACGATTTTTGACAGCAAAAAAGATCATACTTTTTGTATTTTGGGATCACACAGGAGTTATGTATACTTTCAGGCAGTTATTTTTTTGCAGTTATGAAAATTTGAAAATCTGCAGACCCAATTTTCGGTATGGGGTATGGTTCAATACGTAACTATCCGAATGTCTGTCTAACATAGGAATAGAAAAAACTTAACTCTGTCTGTGCCAATCATAAACCCTAGTTATTTTCTGGAAGTATCTCGTATATTGAGGGTGCAGTTAGAGAAATATATTCCGCCATTAATGAGATATTTGATTATGTGCTTTGATTCTTTCGTAATGATTTGATCTATGCTCTGTGTCCCTTGAGAGGGAGATTATGATTAAAGTAATCTTTTCAAATGATTCTTATTTAAATATTAATTAATATTGTTTATCTACCGCGTCCAAAAAATAGATTTGATTGAATAGATTTCAATGTAAAAATATCAAATTCAGTCAGTCTGCTTGGTAGATATTTTTATAATTTTATTTAGATTGTTGAATTCACGTTCAATTTTATTGCATTATGGAAGAAGCTGCAAACTTTGCGCTGCAAAAGGAGCTGCAAAATTGCGGTCGAAGTGCTCTTTCTTCTTAGTATTTCGTACTTTCAAGGATTTTAATGATCGGATGTGATGTGATGACACTTCTATAGTTAAAAAATCATAGGTACCCAACAATATAGCATAGCGATCATAGTTCATACCTACATATCTGTAATAGATTTTTTACCAATAGGTTCATCAGTACATAAAAAACATTTTGTAATATGAAATAAACTAAAAATATTTTATGACAATATAATTTCTTCTACTTTTATTACGAGGCATGTCTTTTTCCCCATTCAAGTACATAATTAGAGACAGTATTACGGGTTATCCATCCTTTTTAGAAAGATGCCTACAAGAACAATAATATTATGTAATGTATGTACATATTATTGTTTATTGACCGGTGAATTAAAGATGCACCGCCATTCATTGACACAAATACTTCCTCGTGAATACATACATATGTCCTAATTAAAGGGCGGGGTTATTGTCTATGGCAATCTCTTCCGCCCAACCGATTAGTAGTTTCTGAGAACAGACACACTATACAAAAGTTAATCAGGAGGTTACTACGATATGTCCAGAAAAATGATTTCTTTTTATTTAGAACAATTACAGGAAGATTTAACAATATAAGTCCTACTTATTGTTAAACCGTTAAATGATTTTTTTTTTTTTAAATCGGAGCAAAAAACTTGAAAAATAAGTAAAAATGTACACAATATTTCTGATATCTAATACTTAAGTATTAGATATTCTTGGAAGGAGGCTTTCCGTCTTTGGAAGTGGTCCACCACTAAGAAAAATAAACAATAAAGTACCCCTTTTTCAAATCTAGAATAACCTTGTCATCAGTGACATAATTTGACTTCTTTTCAAGGGATAAGGAAAATTGTGTAATATTAAAACTAGTTTGTCATGTTTCATGTCAGAGATAAACTACATATTCTCCTTTCTCTCATAATTTAAATTATTTTCTTGATGATATATGTAATGTTAACCTTTCTATTCTTCTTCTTTCTTCACTTGCCTTTTCCCAAACCTACTTGGGGTCGGCATTGTTCATTGTTCAACTTCAGTAGTCACAATCGTTACACCATGGAGGCTGATTACAGATACAAATGCCTGCCTGGACTGAATGGTCTATATTTATTATTCTTTGGATAATATTTCAGAAAGACTTTTTCTTCGGAATGTTATCGTGATTTTTGCTTCTTTTGATTAAATTTATCAATAAATGCCACAATTTTTTCTAGTGATAAAGCTTAAAATTTAATGAAACCATAAGTTTAGTATGAATAATATAAATTAATAGAATTCCTTTTGAGTATACCAAGATGGCTGCCGAATACTTTTTATTTACGTTACCCCTCCTTCAATTCCCCTTCTTTCCTTCACGAATCAAACTCAAGTTACAGTGGGATATGCATAGGCAACGTTAGCTGGAGAGTTAACTAGAGATCTATTAAGCCTAATCGAGAAATAAACTGATTTTTCCAGACTCTGGAGTCTAGTGCATAGCGCTAATCAAGTAAATCGAGTTTCTATTTAAGTGCTTTTTTTACAAAGGTAAACTGTTGTTTGCTTTAATATTACGAGCTCTCTGATTAATTGATGAAAAATTAATAAAAAAAATCAGCTTTTTGAATTTAATGTTCATCCGAAAAATTTAATGCTCAAGTAGAAGCTTTATCGGTCAATTACTAATCGGCCCGTGCACTGTAAGGAAATCCATAGATTTAGAAAGTAGATAACGAACTCTGGTCGAGAACTGAAGCACCCCTTCTGCATAGGAAATACTATACGTTGCCTCAATAGAAAATGGCGGACACCATGCTAAAAGCATCTGATTTCCGCCATTTTCTATTTAGGAATTGCTTCACATAAGATGCCCAGGACCTATGGCCAAATCAAAGTAAAGTTGGGATTACACAGTTGCCAAGCTTACTAATTCGCACTCTCGCAGTGTTTGCAGGAGCAACGTTGCCAAACACGACTAAAAATTTCGACCACATATTCGTTGATCACAGAGAAAAAGGGAACTTGGCAACAGTAATTCTTCATATTGTAATGATTTAAGAAAGAAAAAAAGATGTTGATTTGAAATTCGAATCAACCTCTTTTTTTTTAGTCGATAAATTAGTTTAAATGTTGCTAAGCCTACATAATTCAAACTGATTCATCGCCCAGCAACAGATTCTTTAGGGATGGACTCAGGGGATGTCCCAGGGGATCAACTTGAAATTTTTAAATCTTTACACTGGTACCAGCCACTTTTTTTCATGTTAGCAGTACGAGTATTTTACAAAAAACTATCGTTGGAAATTAATCGTGATTGCAACTAACATTTTACGAAATATAGTCACCAATCTACATCGATCACCAATAGTTTGCGAAATCGGCTCTTATTTGGATTAATTATTATCATATATTAAGTTCAAGGGCACTTGGCAACGTTGTATTTTTAATGGAGGTTTGTTTATTTACTCTGCAACTGGCCGTTAAGTGCGTTTCCGTAGTTTCCGATAACCTCAAAACTCAACCGAGTGAGGAACTTTGGGGCAAATACCATTGGATCAAAAAGAAAGATGGCCGCCAGGGTTTCTCAAACTGTTATAATGTGTAGTTTATCAATATTTTACATATTGTCCTTCGCGATTTCTACCTTTATTGTTATTTTGTTTACTTTTTGTGATATTTTTTTTTCTTCACTTTTCTGTTTTTCATTTCTTTTTCTCTACAATACTATCAATTTTATTGATGAAAATAGAATGTCCTGATACCAATTCGCCGGTCGATGCCTGTGTTATAGTCATTGGAAATTTGAGTAGTGAAGTTTTTGATGAAAGGAAGTGTAGAATTCTTGCCAAAACACACAAATTCTTCAAACTGGAAAAAGTTCATTTATTTTTCTCAGTGTAGTTTTATTCAGAGATTTTCTGGATTAATCAGTTTGATGTCACCATGAGCAATGAAAATGCTCTCTGAATACAATTTCAGGAATACTAACAGAGGCCAAGGAAATCACTGCATAACTTAACTCTTTGACTGCCATGGCACAACTCGAGTTGTGCCAGTACACTTTCCCACCCGGCCATGGCACAACTCGAGTTGTGCCAGTACACTTAGGGGAAGTGTACACGTATTTGGTTTGGCCGGGTAGGAAACATGTCAAGATTAGCTCTGGCAGTCAAAGAGTTAAAATAACTCACCCTGTATAAGAGTACTTCCATTCGTTGGAAACTTACAAACCTGCTACCCTCATTAAGCTCACCCAGCCTGGATTGGGCTGGAATGCTAGTATCACGAAGTCTTCACCTCGCTAGGTGTTGCTTAACTTCGGTGCTCCTACGAGAACTGGTGCATTCAACTGACGCTGGTGAAACCAGCCTTCAATGTTAAGATTATTAAAAAGCATTTACACTGAGGCAACTTCCAAAGCAACCTGCGGCGTGCGACTTTGCTCCGTGATTGATTTTATGATTACTATTGTTTTCTCAAAATCTCAAGCCTTTCTCCATCACTGATTAGATCAGTTGCATTCTGGCTTGAGTGGCCGCACGCTACAGGTTGCTTTGAAAGTTTCCCCAGCGTATTTTTTTTATTTCATTGCTATAAAGAGTGAGAAGAGTAGCTCCTGACTGCATACGTTTGAGGTCTATGTTGTAGCCTGATCACTCCATAGTAGGTATGCCTCCCGACTGATGGACGAGAAGAGACACAATACTTCCCTTTAGACTGTGAGAGTAAAGGGACTCTTCAGTCTCATTCTTGCAGAATAAATCGAGTATTGTATTTAATTTATGTGCTGTTGACGAGTGGATCGGATGGTCTCTTATGCAAAAAAGTAACTAGTTATTATGAATACAATTTTTTTTTGTAGATTCTGGGGATCAAACCCGGGACCTACCACATGTTAAGCGGAGTGCTCTTATCTTTGAGATAAAGTTATCATCACAAAATAATAGGGTTGGTTTTGTCGAGGGGTTTGTCACGAGACCTCTAACAATCAACTGTTTCGTACATATGTCGATCTTCCATACAAATTGAAAGACTCAGCAATATAATTGCTTCCTAAATAGTCACCTTGGCCAAAATAGCATGCTCGGCTTGCACTCCAGGTGACTCGGGTTAGAAACATTTTCGGCCCTGTACCTACTCTGCCCACCCTAGAGACTATAAATAGTCTCGTGAGGACAAGTCCACAACAATCAGTGGCGGCATTACGAGATTGATTGCTTGGAATAAATATGACGGTTGGTTGGAGATATTAGCAATAGTTCTCGTAATGTCGATGTTACCCACTACATCTTGTGACATAAAAATAATAACATAAATAACAGCTGTCTCTATAGATAATCTTCAAAAGATGATAATTGTTGCTTTCTTAAAAATATGTTTTCTCCTGTTTTCATGGTGCAGGTCATGAGCCACAGCCACTCAGATAGTAAAATTTTGAATTGTATTACTTTTAGTAGGTATGTATTATTTTGGCTATTAGACAAAAAAGATTTGGTCAATCTCGGCTTGATTCCCACCTCAAGTTGCCTTCTCCCAACCTAAACCATAGCTATCTACACATTAATGACATTGTTTTATGAATATTTTTATTTATACATACGTGTAGAGTAAAGAAGGCTAGCGAAATGTAAAGCTTTACTGCCCACTATTCATTACCTAAAAAGTATATTTATGTATAGAAAGTATTGTTTTTAACTCGTTAATCGTGTAAAGTGTTTAGCGCATTGCGTAACAGAAAGGTTGAATGCATTTTGGCGAGAAAGAAATGTAATGCTTATTGCTTATATTTTTTTTTCAGGAGTAATACAGAGAAGAATATTCTAAAGCGGGAAATTTTGAGAAAAAAAATCATTAAAAGAAGACAAATACACCGGTACTCGTAGGATCACCAAAGTTAAGCAACGTCCAGCAAGGTGAAGACTTCGTGATGCTGGCACTTCGGCCCGCTTTGATACAGATGAAGGGGGGAATGATGGTATCATTTCAAAGTTTGCTAGGCCAGCGTCGATGGCATGTTGAATACACCGGTTCCCTTCAGAACACCGAAGTTAAGCGACATCCAGCGAGGTTAAGATTTGGATGGGTGACCATTCAAATTCTAATTCTCGTGACGCTGGCTTTTCCCCGGCCCCACTCAGGCTGGGTGAGGTCAATGTGAGTAGCAGGTTTGTGAGTTTCCTGCGAATGGAGGGTAAAACCCCCGTCGTGATATGACCATGGCAGTTGAAAGCGACGTTAAACCCCAAAAAAAAAAAAGTTTGCTAGTTCTTAACCACATAATTCTATGTGTGATCTGATCAACCATCTTGTAGACTTGGACTTTTTCTTTACAAAAACCTATAGGTAGGAACTGCAAACTGCAATTTTTCCTCATGAGGTATGAGTGGACCCCGAACATCCAAGTACAGAGCAGAAAAAATCCTCCCCTGCTGGGAATCGAACCCAGGTCACCATGTGTGCAATGCCTAGCATGCTAACTTGCTCTGCCACAGTGACTACTGGAATGGTAACTATATGGCCTTATTTATACTACCCGACTAGCACTAATGCGTCCCATTATTCTAGCAGTAAGCCCAAGACGTGGTATTATATGGTCCAAAATCACAAATGGGAAAATAACTTGTCATGTCCCGGCTGGGTTTCAAACCCACGACTTCTAGAATCTCTGGATTCACAGAGTGCGCCTTTACCACTGAGCTACCGGTAATAATAATATCGCCTTATTTATACTGCCCGACTAGTACTAATGTGTCCCATTATTCTAGCAGTAAGCTTAGCTACAGCTGGAGGGGTGAGTGATGGTCTCCAGCCAACTTTATTTTTCAAAGTTGGCTCGTCCTGAACCATATATTTCTATGTGCGATCAACCATCTTGAGAACTTGGACTTTTCTTGGTACGTCATTAAACTCTTAGGAAACTGCGAGCTAGCATGGCTTGTAAGGGTTGGCTAGTCAGTTCTCTGTTTATAGTCCTCAAGCAAGATACTAGTCTTCTCCCTGTTTAATTTCAACCTCTTTCTGAACTTACTCTAAGCTTAATGTTTGAAAAAGAAAACACTTTTTACATTTACTTTTTTAATGTAAAAAATCCTTTATTTCTGTTTTTATTTATTCATATTTAATATTTTTAACAAAACAAATAACTCAACAATTTATAACAAAATAATTAAGAAAAGAAAAAAACAAAAATAAAGGTTAATAATGTGAGTGCTGTACTTTAATGCCAACTTTTTATAATAATAATATTTTTATTGTTTAATTACATTACCATGTACACAATTTCTTATTCTAGTCTTGAAACTAACTTAGATATTTATATTTACTTATTTTAAAAACAAATAATAAGAAGAGGAGAAAAATGCTAAGAATTGAGATATAGCAGAAGGATGACAAGGTAGAAAGACAGAGGAAAATGTTGACTAATTGATGAGAATGATACATTCATTTATATAAATAAAAAAACAGTGGTGAGGTATAGTGATAAGACTGTATGGTAGCCAGGTCACACTGAAATCTCAGAAAAAGAATACAACATAAGATCAAAAAGTTTTTCTTTTAAAGAATTTCAGGGTGGAGGGATTTTAGATCAATAGGGAGGCTGTTGTAAAATTTGATACCCTCTGTAAGGAATTATCCAAACATGATTGAGTTAGAGCTGAGAATGATATTTTTTGGTGTAAGTACTTGCGAGTTAAGATTTAAAAGCAACCTTAAAAGTTGATTCACACACACCCGTGACATGGCAGTTCCATAACCAGAACGTGATTATCCCGGCTGTGAACACAGTGATTGCTATTCACACTGGTCAGTGCTCCAACCATGCAGTGGCAGTGCACTTGCATGAAAACACTGGTAATTGCAGAGAAACACTGGTAAAATCAAAATCACCGGCCGTGAAAAATATCGTCTGTTATTAATGTGCCAGATCACGGTACAAGCACTATTTGCACTGTCATGGTCACCTGCCGGGCGAGTGGGAATAGGGCCCTTCAAATTCCTACAAGAATCTGATTTTCCTCGCCGGAGGGATCACGTCATAGACGTGACACTGTCATGTCACAGGTGTGTGTGAATCAACCTTAATGGGGTACTGTGGGTATATTTTTTCTCTATTGGTGAGACTTTGTTCAGCCCCTGCTTTAAGTACAGTTAACTCTTGATTTTTTCAAGTTGGAAGGACATGATAAAACTTTTTATTTATAAAGAGTTGGAATTATTTAGAGTGGACTGTACTAGTGACCACAAAATAATGAAGCTTTTAAAACCACAAGTAAGAGAGTCTCTTCAAAAAACCATTCCTTAGCTAGCTGTAAACAGTTAAAATACAAACAATAATGAGAAATAAACTGGTGTGACACCACAACAACTGCAGTTAACAATTTTTCTTCTTTGAGTTTTTGTAGTTCTTTAATATATAGTTTTAATGAGCATAAATAGCAGAACTTAGATGAGAGACCATTTGAGTATTGGCCTTAATCTGATGATTTTCCAGCTTTTTTTAGTTTATGGGTTCTGATCACTTTTTTGGTAGTAGCTACAATCTGAAAAAAAACACATTTAACTACATCATAGAGACATGCTGACAATCCATCTCATGTTTATAAGCTCAGTGGTATTTCATTGTTTTGTCTCCAAATACAATAACAGAGTGTCTTGCTATTGGTAATAGAAAAATGTCTTAAGAAATCTTTTGAAACATTAGTTTTCCGGCTTATTTAAATACGGGTCAATAATGACCTGAATACCAGTCTGACATACCAGGGCTAAAAATAATGGTTTGGGTTTTGAAAACTGAATTCTATATTCATGTACCCACCAACCTCTTAATAGAAGCTTCTTGGACCTTAGCAATACATGCATGACCAGCTATATCACCAGTAGGATAAATGAGATTGCAAGATGGAATATTCAAAATACATTTATGACACATTACTTTCTCCTTGTTGTTGGCATTGTTCAATTTCATGGTTGGTTGGTTGTAGCACATATTTACCCACTGAATGCCCTTCCTAATCCCAACAATTCTACTTGGAGAGTAAAGGGACTCTTTAGTCTCATCCTAGTAGGATAAACAGATAATTTTATTGTATTAATCTCACCTAGACTGGGTTGGGTTGGATTTTTTCATACTTAGAATACTTACAGAATATGAAGATTACATTTTTATCCTTTTCCTAGTTACTAACCAAACAACAAAAGCATGTAAGAAAAAATAAACAAAAGCTATCACGAATTCTACCTTTCGCGGTCATTTTTACAAATTTTGAGAAGCATGAAAAAATATTGTTTATTTACGTTTGCACCATTGGGATTTGACCCAAAGGGCAAGGCCCAACTCAACCTTACCGTTACGTTATGTAATAAATTGAAATAAAAGATGAAAGGGTTCACGTAAAATCAGAAATATCAGTTAATCAGTAAGATGATCAAATCTATTAGAATAATTAGGGTATGTACTTGAATTATTAATTAATAATTACTAATTTACTCTCGTGTTTGTAGTTGTAGGCATTCAAACATTATCTATGGGTTAGATTGAGTGTGTACATTGTGTACCTATTTTTTATCAACAAACCTAGGTCCTCTATCTCAAATAGTATACATTACTTCCATAGTATGCACAGGCAAATTATTATATAATAAGAAGAACCTATCTCAATCCACGGACAGAAGAATGTCTATCATTTCTTTCTCTCCCTCACTCCCTCTCTATATCTCTATGACTGTACTTATTCATGGTTGGAACTTAGAGCTTAGGCTCAGTTAGGTGAGACTAGAGCAAGTACTATTTTGTTCTCCTGAAGGTTATTTACTTTCAATTTTCAATAACTAATCAGTTTAGTATGAGACTTTTTCAAGTTTAACAGAGGAACTGTTCCTACTATTTAGTTGTGTAGTGTAACAAGCAACAGTTCATTACATTCTAAATCTATTTGGTGCATGGACATTGAATTTTAATAGTAGTTGCTGAAAAATGGATCACTTAGATCATCATCTGGTCAGAAGTAAGTAGGAATTTTGGTAGAAGTAGATATCAGCATGCCATTTGTTTGTTCAATTAAACTGTCTTTTTAAGAGGAAATTAAAAAGATGAGGCACTTAATTTAGTCTCTCCAGAGATCCTTATTTGACCTGAAACTAATTAGGTATTTCATTCTAATTATGAAAAAAATAATCAAAAATGTAGGAGTACCTAGATGTCAAATAAGTCAATAGAATCACCTCAACCCCAAAGATTAAACTATTTAATTCTAAATGCATTTTATGATACTTAAAAAATATGTACCTACTAAAGTAGTAAGGTTAAGGAGATTTGAGACGGTTTTTCTTGAAGCTCCGTATTTTGTAAGATTATGTATTGTAATCATCTAAAATAATAAACATTACTTTCCTTTCTATAGAAATAGGATAAGAAAAGTAAAAAGTATACCTCCATATTTCCATGTTAAATGTTTTATAAGTTTTCATTTATTAGGTATGTAATAATAATAATAATTTATACAAAGTTACTGCTCTCAAAGGTTTCTAAAAGAGTTTTAATAATAATTGAAAATATACTCTTCTTTTAAGACTACCCAAGAGAAACTAAAGATTCCCTTCAATCCAAGCAATTCTTTTTTTGTAGCATTATTATGTAATCAATTTCTCTAATATATGAGGGAAAATATGCCCTGGGTGAGATCTCAACGTATCCTCACACTTCCAACTACCTTGACTACTACTAGCTTAGTGTTTAACCAGTCAAGCACTATTGAAAATTAACTTCAAATTTCAAAATTATGTCAAAAAATAATAAAATTTGTTTCTGAGGTCCCTTACCCACTATTCAGGTAAGCTGAAAATAAAATTATTCAGTTGCATTATATAGAAGACCATCATTTAGTTGCATCTAGTCTTATCAACAGTTGGGTGAGAGGAATATATTTTATGCCCTTGAACTGACTTCAGCATGAGTAACAAACCTGTTTCCCATGTCTTGATATAGTACAAAAAAATGAAAAAAATAGATGGACCTACTGTTTTATTGGTACCTACCTATTTTAAATAAGAAATCTTGGCTCTGTCCTATTGCAAGCGCTGGTTCATATTGGCTAGGTAACAAATAATTGCAACTTTACACTGTTGCTAGATAAGGTTTTTCTAGCTTTATTTGGGGAGCAGCTCCTGTTTTTGACTTATCAACTTCTCACCTTGTTTGTTGTTGTTATTCTTTGTATATTATGTGTTTTTTTTTAGTGTTGTCTTGGTGTAGATCTTATTGTGATCACCCTTCACATTGGCTGTACAGCCTTGCTACCTAGTGGTACCTTTCCATTGTTTTTTTTTTTAAGCATTGCAATACAGCCTTTCCATTACAGTTGTATGTTTTTTTTTTCTTTGGTTTTCTACAATTTTTGATAATGTTAATATTACAACAAAGCGACTAGCTCAAGTACTGGTGTATGCAATGTTATTATTAGTTTATTGAAAATATCATTTTTTTTTTACTGTCCTAAAATTCCCAAAAGAGCTCATTTATGGTGGGTGACAGGAAGGTTGTAGAAAATCCAAGGTCTCTTAGATGTTGACCCAGCTTGAGTGGGAATAAAGACCCTATAAAAAAAGATGAATAGTAGCTGGAATGTTAATTTCCATCAGTTTTAATTTGCAATTTATTTCAAAACATCCCTGTACCTTATCTCTTTATATTGAACTAAAATTTTTTTTTCAACAAAAACAAACTACCTAATTGGAAAATTTATTTAATGAACATTGATTAATAAATAAATAGAAAAGCAATATTATAAACCTTATTATAGATTTTTGAAAATTTCTTATGATTTGGTTTTATGATGAAACATTTTTTTTTTCTTTTTTCCTACTTCAATGTTGTGCAAGAAAAGATCTAGGGAAGAAAAAATGAAATTATCAATAAATATAGTCCATTATTTATTTGAGGTACCATATACCAACAAATTTTGTTATGATTTACCTATCCTAAAAGTAAAAATTTGGTTAAAAAAATTGATCTTTTTATTTTTGGTATTTGGTATATTTATCAAATGTTAGTGATTATAACCAGAAACTCAGGAAGTTATGAAACGGTTTTGGAGGTTATGAAGGAAAGTTGCTCAGGAGGTTATGAAACGTCCAGAAATATGAAAAAAATTGAACTTCTAATATTAGAAATTTCTCGGAAGTAAAATGTTAGTTAATCATCCCTGAACTATATTTCCAAGTTCCGACCCGGTTTCAGCGTAGATTTAGAAAAGCGAGCTTGAGTAGTTGTGATATCACGAAAGTAATAAACACAAATATGATAACTAACTAAATATTCCAAAGTTTCCGACCTTTTGCCATCTGAAACTACCTGTCGAATACATAATATTATGTTGTGTTTGGGGGTTTAATTTCAACCTCCTTTTCAACTCCTAATGTCATATTATTGATACGGAAGTTTCATCATCCATTCGCTCGAAACTTACTATCATACCAACCAGCTAGCCTTATTAACCTTACCCAGCCTGGTTTAGGCAGGGAATTGCCAGTATCACGAAGTTTCCATTTAAAAGGTCACCAATCCAAGTCCTAACCTCGCTGGACGTTGCTGAGTGGCAGAATGAGAATCGGTGTATTCAACGTTTTATCGGCGCTGGCTACAAATAGGTACTCTTACTATACATATGAAAAACACTGTATCTGGGGAGTAGGGAAAATAAGTGTTGGTCTACATATACATACATTATGTATACTAGACTGGTTTTATCTCATAGAGGTAAGAAAAAAATATCAGAATTTTTACAACGCTCAGGCAGAAATGAGTTCGGCTTTTGCAGAAATTGAGATAGACAAAATTTCAAGGCAATCAGAGTACGTTAACAGGACCCGCTCTGGCCTCAAAGTTTGGAAATTTGCCAAATTTTCGAGGTTGAGCTGACATTTTCGGCCATAACTCGAGAACGAAGAATCATACGAGCTTTAAAGATATATCAAATGAAAGACCATTTTGTTGGCTTTACTTTGTTATATAATACTAGTTCCCGAAATCTTAATGGTTACTGACTAAATTAAGAATATGTTGTCGAAAACGGGCCAGGTACCCAAAGTAGAGCATCTAAGGCATGATAGGATAATGGGTGAAAATACTTATGATTTGTAAAATTTATACATGAAAATGTTAGAAGATTTGTCTTGAATGATTTTTTGACACATTATGAAGCTATAAATACCCGTTTTTACCTACTTGATAGTTTCTGACAGGTTAAGGCATGGCCAGAAAAACAAAATAATAATTAATACAAACATATTACGTCAAAGTTATTCTCATTTTTTTATTGTAGAACTACAAATATCTAAAATTAAAAGTACAAATAGGTAACACTTCGTCAGAAAAATATAAATTAAGCAGTAAAACTTAACTTAGTTAGTTGGAAGAGGCGTAGAGAGGGAACTTTTTGAAGAATCAGGATAGAGTCTCCTACATTTACTCACAACTTGTGGGACAAACTGTTTCTGACATTCCTCTCTAGTTAGTAAGTTGCTGAAGTCACTCCTCAACTTAACGCCTCTATTGGCTGTGTCGTTCACAACTTTAAGGGATTGTACAATTTTAAGTCCTTTCTGATACTGAGGCTCACCATGCCAAATTTAGGGGTCTACCCTCAAAAAGTCAGTTTTTATGACAAATCGACTGAAGAAAAGAAATGTTTCGTGAGTAATGAACTCTTTAAGGCCCTCTCTCACATAAGCTGGTATGTCTTTTATTCGTACTGTAATGTTGACTTTTTTTGTCCCCTCTGTATCATCAGATGAACTGAAAAGTTCTGCAGCCATTCCAGACTTTTCATCATGTGACAAAGTTGGATCGAAAAATCCCAAGCCAACAGTTTTGGCATTTAAGTACCACAGGTTATAGCCAAGAAACAGGAGCTACAGTAGACGCTTGTGGTCTGTGTTGTAACCTGCCCATCCCGTATTATGCCTCCCCTCTGATGGGCGAGAAGTGACACAATACTTCCCATTTAGGTGCTGGGTCAACACGAGCGCACCGGAAGGTATCCCTTACAAACAATTGTAACTAAATTAAGAATACAAATTCTTGTCGGCACGGAGGATCGAACCCGGGACCTTCCGCATGGCAAGCGGTGCTAAACCACTGAGCTAATCGCGCTCTCATATAAATTATCTGGATGAGGTTCAGTTCTACTACCCATTTTACAGTCAAAGACGCTTCTCAAGACAACTTCTAGAATGTTGTGCCGATATGCTAAGGAGAGCAAGTCCCGCTCTAACATTTTTTCTAATAATGTGCAGGGTCCTTTTACACTACACCTGTGTTTCATGCTATCGTATCAAAACACATAGTTCAGAGAAAGCAACAAATAAAGTTGTCTATCACCTGTGGTACTTGAATGCCGAAATTGTTGGCTTGGGATTTTTCGGTCCAACTTTGTCACATGATGAAAAGTCTGGAATGGCTGCAAAGCTTTTCAGTTCATCTGATGATACAGAGGGGACAAAAAATGTCAACATTACAGTACGAAAAAAAGACATACCTGCTTATACGAGAGGGGGCCTTAAAGAGTTCATTACTCACGGAACTTTTCTTTCTTTAGTCGATTTGTCCTAAAAAATGACTACTTGAGGGGAGACCTCTAAATTTGGCATGGTGAGCCTCAGTATCAGAAAGGACTTAAAATTGTAAGTTGTAAACGACACAGCCAAGAGAGGCGTTAAGTTGATGAGTGACTTCAGCGACTTACTAACTAGATAGGAATGTCAGAAACAGTTTGTCCAACAAGTTGCGAGTAAATGTAGGAGACTCTATCCTGATTCTTCAAAAAGTTCCCTCTCTACCCCTCTCCCAACTAACTAAGTTAAGTTTTACTGCTTAATTTGTATTTTTTTTACGGAATGTTACCTATTTGTACTTTGAATTTTAGATATTTGTATTTCTACAATAAAAAAATGAGAATAACTTTGACGTAATATGTTTGTATTATTATTTTGTTTTTCTGGCCATGCCTTAACCTGTCAGAAACTATCAAGTAGGTAAAAACGGGTATTTATAGCTTTATAATGTGTCAAAAAATCTTTCAAAACAAATCTTCTAACATTTATATGTATAAGTTTTATAAATCATAAGTATTTTCACCCATTATCCTATCATGCCTTAGATGCTCTACTTTGGGTACCTGGCCCGTTTTCGACTACATATTCTTAATTTAGTCAGTAACCATTAAGATTTCGGGAACTAGTATTATATAACAAAGTAAGGCCAACAAAATGGTCTTTCATTTGATATATCTTTAAAGCTCGTATGATTTTTCGTTCTCGAGTTATGGCCGAAAATGTCAGCTCAACCTCGAAAATTTGGCAAATTTCCAAACTTTGAGGCCAGAGCGGGTCCTGTTGACGTACTCTGATTGCCTTGAAGTTTTGTCTATCTCAATTTTTGCAAAAGCCAAACTCATTTCTGCCTGAGCGTTGTAAAAATTCCGATATTGATTTTTTAAAACCAGTCTAATGTATACACAGGGTGTCCATAAAGCCCCACCCCATCCCCCGTATCTCAATTTCTATATTTTTTGGGGGATTAAGTTTCAGCAAAAAAAAAAAATGCCTACACTGCCCCAGTCAGGCTGGGTACGGAGTACGGACCAACTCTAAAATCATTCTTTTAAAAGCTGCATTGAGAAAAGTTCATTGCAACAAATTTCAGTGAGCTACAACTTGAGATACTGGATCGGCCGTCCTGGCTAATATCCCATGTTCTGATCTATAATTCGTTAACCGTAAGTTGCAGGATAATGAAATTTATTGACAAAAGCGTCTTTTATAGAGACTATTCGAAAAAGGTATTACTCGATATATTTTTTAGTTCAAACTTTTGCCGGCTGGTTGTCCGACTGGCTGACGAAACAGACCAGAAACTAACATCAATAGAATAGGTCGACGTATATCTTGTTTGAAAGGCCTCGCTAAAAGGAGATTATATCAATAAAATTCATTATCCTGCAACTTAGGGTTAACGAGTTGTAGGTCAGAACAGGGATATTAGGACGGCCGACCCTGTATCTCGAGAACGGTATGTCGTAGGTCACTGAAATTTGTTGCAATGAACTTCTCCCAATGAGGCCTTTAAAACAATATGCCAGAAGACATACCATTCTATTTAAGATTTTAAAGTTGGTCCGTGCCCAGACAGCCCAGCCTGACTGGGGCTGTGTAGGATTTTTTGTCGTTGTTGCTGAAACTTAATCCCCCAAAAAATTATCTATATTTTTAGCCGTTCTTAAGATACGGGTGTTGCGGTGAGACTTTATGGACACCCTGTATAAATGGTTGTCACCATTACCTACCACAAAAAAATATATTAACCAATGTTCACTACAGGATGTTTCAAACCAGCCATCTTATTTTTTTTTTGAGTCGAAGAAATAAAAAATCTTTTCTTAGGAAGGAGACTTTTTTATTTGCTAACCTTCATTCGGCATAACATAACCCAGCACTTGCAAAGGTACAATCTTGCCATAGTGAAAGCTTGAGGATCTTACAAAGATATTTAATTTGAATTAAGTTTTATTAAGATGAATTTATGAGCTGTACAGTGTATAGGATGTCATTCCAGAAATCGCTCTCACTCTCATAATCCCGAAATCTCCCTTTCAACCCTCACTTAACGCACTCTGATTTCTTATTTTATTTTTCAAATTAACCTATCAGCGTGCGTTGTGTGAAGGTTGAGAAGGAGATATGGGGATTATGAGAGTCAGAGTGCTTTCTGGAACAAGTGCCAGATCTTGAGTTGCCACTCGACTTGCACGAACGAGACCCAGGTTCGAATTCTGGCTTGCAAATTTTTCTACTCTCGATGGCCAGTCCTTAACCAAGAAGATCTCCATAACCAAGAACACCTCGTCCAGAGACTGACTCTTCTCATGAAGGGAACAAGCTTCTGGACATAGGGTTTTCAGTATTGAACAACCCCTCCCCACTAAGCCCAGACGGGCCGTCAAAGGCAATGTATTAGGGTTTTATTATTATTATACATAAGCACTAAGTCGAAATTTACTTATGGGTTTATTTATCTTTGATCAAAACTTAATTGTTGTGTACCACATTATGTTTGTAAAATAGGCTCTAAACAAAGAAAACAAATTGAAATTGTTTATCTTTCTTAATTTGCTACTTATTATTACACTGACCCGGTATGAATAAAGAATTCGCCACTACGTCTGATTGTATTGATTACTGGTGGGGTCATTGAATGGTCTACTTTTACTTTCTAGTCATAACATGGTAGTTTCTTTGTAAACAAATTATGGCTTTTAGTCCTTAGTAAATTTTCTCTGTCAGTTGACATAAAATGCAGGCCTTTTTCGTTTTTGAGATATTCATAGTTTTGAATTTGAAATGTGCTCTTACTTTGATTACACACAAAAGACATATAGGAAATGTATCGTGTAAGTATATGTACATGTGTGTTTTTGTACATGTTTGTCACTATTTTAGTGGTATCACACGAGAATGCCAATGAAACAATCAGCACCGGGTGTGTAAAAAATGTTCTCTTTTCTATTCCTCAGAACTTTTATCACACGTCTTGAATTTGACTTTTACTCAAATTTGAATTCAATTCACACCAGTTCATTTTTATTCCTTTGGCTTCAAAATGAAAAAAGGCAATAAGAAACATTGTTTAAAACTTAATTTAGGGAACAAAAAAATGTCAAGTGAGAAATAAATGCATATTGATTTTCTCCACTTTTCACCATATGAAATTGGCGCTTGCAATTTGAATTTTTTTCTATGCATATAAATAAATATTACATGGTCAGGTTGTTCTTGAGCGACCAACAGATATCTCAAGAGCTTTTAAGAAATATTATTATTTTCTTTTTAAAATAACTTCCCAAGACTAACCTCAGTCACTCTATGGGAAATCGGACTTAGCTGAATAAGTTAGGTAGATCTAGTCAGACCTAAGATAATTGATTTTTCAAGTTTAAATAGTTACAGTCGAGAGAGATAATGTGTGATAAGTATAAAAACTGTATAAGCATAAGTATAAGCAAACAGTTTGTTTTTTAGGTAAGGAGATACTGTATCTCCAAATAGAGAAAAGTCAATCACAGCGTTTGTTCTCAAAAAAGAAAAGAAAAATATACAAGTGGTCATGATTTGAACTTTAAAGTAAAGGTCAAATCGAGAGAGTTCTAATGACCGAATCATGTGAACTTTGTGATTTCATCACTTAAATGATCGAAGGCGAGTAAATTTGTTCCAGAATTCACGCGCCAAATTTTGTTCACTCGGCTAAATATGACTTTCCCTTCGTAATTTTACAGTTAAGTAGTTATGTACTCGTACTTGTACGTATATTTCTGTGGTTTCTAATGAGCTCTAGCTTAAAAAACTACATTATATGATTATACAAACCATTTTTTACAATGCTGGCCCATCGACATCTCGAGCAATTAAAAGTTTTGAGTTAAAAGAAGTGAAAAATATTTTTTTTTGGAAAGAGCTCTTTGGTTTTCGAGTTTTTCTAAATTGAAATTGAAAATGTATTCGAAAAGAAATTTTCTTTAGTGTCTCGATAAAATTTATTCTCGGATAATCATGGAAATTCCGGAGCAATCTTACAATCAGTGTAAAGCAGAAACTGGGCAATATCTTTTGAATATTACAAAATGCCAGGATTTCACCCCCCTCAAAGTGCTGGACCTCCTTTTTCAGTAATTTTCACACTTGTGAGTCATGCTGAACCTCCCTTAAAATATCCACATCTGTTCCTTGAACACCCTGTATCAAGTCTCCGTGCTTTTACTAGCGGCTAGCGTATATCAGGCTATAGCAACAAGGAGAACAAATGCTTCGCTAGGTAATGAGAATTGAGAATGACTAATGAATAATCACTACTAACAATACTCGGCCAGTTAGCAATATCACATGAAAGTCATTATAAGCGAAACAACCTTACTGCCTTGTAGCTCAATCCACGAGTAGGTAGGTAACATAATTATGGAAACCTGAACCTACTTCTTACTTGAAAAAAAAAGAGCTCGAGTCTTATATTCACCTATCTCCTGGGAACTAATATGTTATTATTACTTTAATAAGTTTATTTATTATTATTATTATTTCTAGGACTTGGGTTATCAGGATTAGGATTAAAAAATCATACGATGCATGATAATTTTATAGCCGGGCTAATACCTCGTGATTCAACGACTTTGTTGATCCAGCCCAATCAACTATGTATGAGTATTTGCATAATTAAATTCGCGGTTACATAGGTCTGAAGTTGGATACCCAGGCAGCTTATACCTTCACCAGTCCCCGCCACAACTATCCCAAGTACCTACCTGTCATGTTAACGAAATAATATTCTTTATGATTCCTTGCAAATTTCTCTTTATTCCTCGATAGCGAGTTTTTTTTTGAATCTCAGCATAACGTCATTTGATTCTTATCCATTCACGCAAGAAGAGATAATAATTTTTACAATCGATTTTATTTGTTCAATTTTTTGTAATTTAGACGAGTTTTTAGCGAGCTTTCTTTGCAACACGAGTGAGCGGTGTAAAAGAATTTTTTTTATGAAGATACGAGTGTAATTATATCAGTGGATATCTTGCTGTACAGAAAAAAGTTATCTAACAGCGTGGTTGTGTCAATCTATCTCATCTGTCATCCGTGTTTTAAAAATAGTAGTGTTATTTATCTTCTTTTTTATTATTAATAATGGAGCACTATACCTTTCATTTGTGTTTTATTGAGCGTTTACTTGCCGCTAAATTTTGACTCCTTATTTAATTGAAAGTATAAAACAAACTTATCAAAATTCATATGTATAACTTTTATGTATACAGAAAGAAACTTATCAAAAATTCATGTTCCTCCCTCTTTTCTATTGAAAGGCCTTTGAGGCCAGCATCGTTTACAAATTATTTTCTGCACCTCCTCGTTAATAGTCCTGATTGGGAGCAAGGACTCTGTAAATTAATATCATTAAAAAAAAAAAAAAAAAAAAAAAATAGTCCTGATTTTTTGAAAACCTCACAAGGTGAAAAAGTAAAGCTGTTTCGGTCGATTAACTTAAAAATCGACGTGATTAACTGAAGAAAACTCAAGTATACTTAACTTGAGAGTAATAAATTTTCCTCAGTTAAAACAAAGTCACTTCTCCTTAGCCTTAGGATAGCAAACCGATTTATTTAAGACATTTTAAAAAATAACGGTTTTTCCTCAGTGTTCGATAAAGTAGCCCACTTTCCCCCCTCAGTTAAAACAAAGTCACTTCTCCTTAGCCTTAGGATAGCAAACCGATTTAGTGAAGACATTTTAAAAAATAACCGTTTTTCCTCAGTGTTCGATAAAGTAGCCCACTTTCCCCCCTCAGTTAAAACAAAGTCACTTCTCCTTAGCCTTAGGATAGCAAACCGATTTATTGAAGACATTTTAAAAAAATAACCATTTCTCCTCAGTGTTCGATAAAGTAGCCCACTTTCCCCCTCCAGTTAAAACAAAGCCACTTCTCCTTAGCCTTAGGATAGCAAACCGATTTATTGAAGACATTTTAAAAAATAACCATTTTCCTCAGTGTTCGATAAAGTAGCCCACTTTTAGCCTTAGGATAGCAAACCGATTCATTGAAGACATTTTAAAAAGTAGCCATTTTTTCTCAGTGTTCGATAAAGTAGCCCACTTTCCCCTCCAGGATAGCAAACCGATTTATTGAAGACATTTTAAAAAATAACCAATTTTCCTCAGTGTTCGATAAAGTAGCCCACTTTCCCCTCCCAGGATGCTTTTCAACATGGCTTCTTCCCTCACAGGTAACACGGAGGAGACTCTGGTCCTCATCCGCAAGTCCCTGACATCCGTCACTCAGGAGGTAGATGGCACCCACTTTGACAAGAACATCCCTCACATATTCGTCACCCTGGGAGCTTCGGTAAGTGGACTGTAGTAATTGTAATTGTATATTTACAGGTCAAGCCCAGTGTAAAATCAAACATAAATACATGTTACTACAATGAACATATGTAGCCAGATGAACTGAGCTCAGTAACCGACCTCAGTAGCTTGATCAATAAGCCGGCGGACTTGTAACCTGGAGATCGGTGGTTCAAGTCCCGGTTTCAGCATAGATTTAGTAGAGCGAGTTTGAGTAGTTGTGATATCACAAATGTGATTAACACTTAAAACTTTGTAATTGTTTTAAAATAAAAAAAAACTGAGCTCAGTAGCTGCATCCATAAAATAATAATAATAATACCCGGCCCTCATTCCAGAAAGCACTTTCAATAATCACCAAATTTCCCTTTCGAGTGATTTCTGGAATTAGGGCCCGGTGTACGGGAGTATTAACTCCCGTACACCGAAGAAAAAAAAAAAAAAAAAATACTGTGACTGTGTGAGACTAAAGGGACTCTTTAGTCTCATTCTTGCAGGATAAACAGAGTGTTGTATTGTATTGTACGAGAATTTTATATTTCAATTCAATTGCAAATACATTATTTTATAATGCCGGTATAGGTCAAAACAGTCTAGCAGTATAAGGGAATAACCCTTTTCATAATCTCAATATATAAAAAAATTAATCAATATAAATATATGTACATGATTTAATGCGGTAGACTCGTAACCTGGAGGTTGGTGGTTTGTGTCCCAAGTACGGCAAAAAATTTTAGCAAGGCAAGTTTGAGTGAACTGTAAAATCAGTCAATTGATGACAAAGCTTGTAGAGTACTACCATAAACATACGATTGCTTAAGGTTTTGGTAACTACCTTTATGTGAACAATATTTGTATGTCAAGACTGTCAAGAGTACTTCAAGTGAAATATATAAATAAATAAAAACCAAACAAGTAATTATGTAATCATACCATTTAAATAGAGCTAATGGAATGCGTACTTCCAAGAATCTGTAGAAAAAGTGACTAAATTAACATAGATAAGTAGTGTAGTTTGCCGCCTCAAATGAACGAGTCCCAGTTCAAATGTTCCGACAGAATTCTAACTATCGTTTCTGCACTCTGCACACGCGCACTTGGTTTTAAAAAAAATTCTTACCGAAAAGCCTGACGTGAGATTTTTTAATCTCACGCGTAACCGTTAATTGAATTTTCGGTTAACGTAAAAATAGAAACTGTGCATGCAGGACAAGCGCATGTGCAGAAGCACGTTTTCGTCATTTTCATAAGAAATTCAATTAACGTTACGCAAGTTTTCGCTACAAAATTACTCTAATGACGAACAGATATTGAATTGAAAAACATTGAGTAAAGGTAAGTATGATTGAGGGAAGCAATATTGCGTAAACTCTCAAGTGTAAGCAGTTCCAAAAGTTTTGCACAGTCTCAACGTCAACCCGTTTCATAAAATCAACACCATGCTTTGGTGGTCAAGTGGCTGGTGCAGAAGTCCAGATAGAGCAGGGATCCGTAATGCATGGTTTTTTCTTAGTGAGCACATATCTAACAGTTATGCCGAAACAAGTGCTAGAATTAAACGACTAATCAGACAGTGTATTCCAGAATCGGGCAGCTTTTCTAGAAACGTCAAGTCTGAAATTTTTTGCAATAAATCAGCAAATCCAAATCGAAATGCTGTCTCTTCAAAGAAGATCTAAATGTACCACGTACTTCAGTGTTACAACTTATTTATTTCTTTTTTGATTCTAGATGTATAATTTCATAACTTTATGTCTGTCTTAAATACTTTACATAGGCAAAATCAGTTAGTTTCTAGCAACCTGCAATGATATATTTTATGTTTTCACTATATTGTTTACATTTTCTACAATGGTCATCAATGTCGAAATTCAATATCTGAATCGGAGTTTTTCGTTAGAAGTTTTTGCTTGGCCTGTTTTTGAAAACAAATATCCTGTTAAGCTTGCTCTACGGACTCCGCATATTGTGCTTGAGGTGCTTTTGACCTCCATACTATACGTATTGTCGTTACACACTCTCCTTTCCCATTACGTGCTTAGTGATGATGTCAGTCTAGAGCTTCGGAGGTTAGGTGAGGTATACCTGTCGTCATCTCCTCTGGTTTTCATCATCGTTTTAATCTCTTTATTAATTTCTCCATATTCTTTTCCATTCGCATACATATCACGTAGATTTTAATCACACATCTAATCTCGGGGTAGATACAATCGTTAAATATGTTGGGATGTAGCATTCTATGCTTCAGTAATGACAGACCTTTTGATGACAGAATATGTTGGGATGTAGCATTCTATACTTCAGTAATGATAGACCTTTTGATGACAGAATATGTTGGGATGTAGCATTCTATACTTCAGTAATGATAGACCTTTTGATGACAGAATATGTTGGGATGTAGCATTCTATACTTCAGTAATGACAGACCTTTTAATGAGAAAATATGTTGGGATGTAGCATTCTATACTTCCGTAATGACAGAACTTTTAGAGGAAGGTAATAACTAGGTGAGGTTAATGATTGAAGGATTCTCTACCACCTGACCTTCAAAGTGCTATTATTTCGTAGTCACCTCAAATAAATAAAGCAAAATATCTATCCATTGGGTGTGATCTAATCGACGGATCCACGCGCTAGCTTGTTTACATTACAAGTCCAGCATCCTGACCACCTCGACTAACAATACTTGTAACTTTGCTAGCAGAGTCCTTGTGAATTTTCGAATACCCAAATTTTCCCAAGTCTATCCTACATAGCCTCACAATTATTCCAAACGAGTAAATCAGGACTGGTATCGTATAATAGGTGTATAAATTGTTTTACCGTTCAGACTCGTTCTTAGTAGCTTGTTTGCACTTAATTGTAGCATAAAACAGCTCTGTTATGTCCAATATTTTTCAATATCTCTTTTAATACCTGAAATCTTATAATGAAGCGTACAGGAGAAATGAAATTTATTCTGATGTGTTCTCTTGGTATGTGTCTGTCTTCTACTTCTTTTTCCACTTTGCCTTTTCTCAAACCTACTTGGGGTTGGCATTGATCAGTCTACTCCTCATGGTTGAATTTGGTTCGTTCTGGCATGTATCTGTATCCAGGATTATATCTTTGCAACAGTATAGACAGTGGGTAGCTAAACAGAACCAAAACGATGAAAGTCCTCCACCTTGATACATGCTTTGCTAAAATATCTACTATCTAGTTTTTCAATGTTGATCTGATTTATCTTCACGTGAGTTTTCATTATCTGTGTTTAATCTCTCCTTCCTTTCCATTATTCGTCCTTTTCCTCTGACTCATACTACTTACTCATTTACAATCTTATTTCTACTTAATTCAGGTGGTAGAAACTCCCTTCGTCAAAAAAGTTGATTAGTTACGGCTACCTCGTGATTGTTAAGGACACACATTATTATAAGTTAGCCTTGATCCCGACTACCTTGCACGAACACTCTTGATTTATCGCTTGTCATCAATATTCGTCGACTCGCGATATATATATTGCCCTCATGCCCTCGAGGGTTTGTACGTCAATTTTATGTAGGTTAGTTAGGTGTTTTATACCGGGCGTTCACAATCAACCCGTCCACTTTTCTTAAATTTCATCACACTCATTCGATTTGACTCACATGTACAACCAACAAAGCCAACAATATTTCAAAACGGTCTTCAATGTTCCTTTGAAATTTAATTCTAAGAATTTAGTTTTTAAATTACTGGCCAATAAAGTGTTCGTTACAATAAAATATGGTCTTAGGTGTAATGGTTTAAACATACCCTATCAAGTATAGACATTTTTTATTTTTACTCGTATTTCAAAATTATTACATGCAGATAATTATACTTTCTTTGTAATGGCAGGTTTTGAAAAGCCAGAGTCAGCTTTTCGTGCGAGTAGAAAATCTAATATTTTTGAAACTTTTGATTCCAAACTTTCAAGTCCATTTATTTCATGATCATTTGAAAATAGTATTACCTCTATTCTGCAATTTTACAGTGAGTTTGAAAAAAGTTAATATTTAAATCAAAGAACTTTGTCCAATGTATGGAAAGCCAATTTTCGTCACCATTTTTCGAGGGCTTTGGTTTTTATTTTTATTTTTTTTTAAAGAAGAAAATATTTAAATAAAACTTTTAAATATCTTTTAAATATTGTTTCCTTTGTCGATGCCAAATTGTAGATAAGTTCAATTAGTGAAAATTTTCTATTGGCCGGTCTTTGAATACCCTGTATACTATAGTGTCTAATTCTTGGACTTCCTCTATTGAAGTGAAAGACATGGTCGGTTGGTTGGGTTATGTGGCTCAGAGATTTGCTCGTAATACAACAAGACTAATTTCGGTCAAGGTTAATCTTGATTAAGAGGAGAAAAAAATTGGACTAAATTTTTATATCACAAGATGGCGAATTGTTTTGGCACATTAGTAACACTAAGGTGACTAATGGTGTGCTTTTCACTTTCATGACTAGTTTTGAAGTTTATAGGCCATACAGTGTATTTCCTCTGCTCAGCAAGACTAGTCACGAAGTTTAACATTATTTGAAATTTAATGTTAAGAACATTTGATGGGTCAAAATGTCCATTTATAAAATTTAATTTACCTTAAAATCTATGTCCGCCGTGACTTCATTAGTATCATGTACATTGCACGCCGAAGGTCGTCGTCGTCCTGGGTTTGATTCATTTAATAAATTGTTAGGTGCACTAAACCTTGTGAGGATAAGAATTAACATGCTACTTTTAAATTAAATAAGTAGCAAGAAAGTATATACATGCATTCAAGATACGCAACAATATCTGTACCTAAGGGTACAGTTCCTATGCAGTTTCCTAAGGGTTTGATGGCTTGTACAGAAAAGTCCAAATCATGATGGTTGATCGCACATAGAAATATGTGGTTTAGGACGAGCCAACATTGAAATAAATTTGGCTGGAGACCATCACTCACCCCTCCAGCTGTAGCCAAGCTGGCTATAACAACAACTATAATTATGCATCATAGAAAAAGTAACCTATTTAACAGCTAATCTTTAATTGGTCAGAACTGTTTTGATATGTTTATGTACAGTTATAAAAAATATAAGATTAACTTTAGGGTCTCGGTAACTTTAAAAAAGAAAAGAAAATTGAGGATGTAGATTTTAAAATAGTGATAAAACATTTTAAAAAAAATACATAAAATGTTTTTTTTTTTTTTTTTTTTTAATAAATGTCTCGTAAAGCAAATTAGTAATAAAATTCCATTAGCGACATTCTCCTTTAAACATTCGTACCTACCTATCATTAATTTGTTCCGCTTCCTTCAACCTACATTGTAATGGTCATTAGAAGGTCTTAGTTTTTGTTCTGTCTTTTTGCCTCATTTGTCATATTATTTGGAAATTTTCTATTCAATGTAAGATTAGCCCTGTCTCTCTCTGTTTATATTGAATCCTTCTGAAGGGCAATTCTTTCAATTTAGGCACTAGGGCAACAGAACAGTAAAATGTATCCCATTTCGGTCTTGGGGTAAAAAGAACATGAACATGAAACGTATCTGCTTTTTTCTGTCCTCTGGGGGTTTCCTATGAACCTTAACATTATGTTACAATATACCATGTGATTTTTTTCAGGGTGATCTGGCAAAAAAGAAGATCTATCCTACATTATGGTGGCTCTTCAGAGACAATCTACTACCCTCCAACACAATCTTCTACGGCTATGCTCGGTCAAAAATCGATGTCGCCAAGATCCGTGAAGGATGCGAAAAATTTATGCAGGTAACTTTATTATTACAATTTTGATTTCGAGCGTCAATATTTTGTGTATTTCTCATCTAGATATTTTGTTTCTCTGAACATTTTTTTTCTTCTTCTAATGTGACATAATTGGATCGAATTGATTTCACCTCAATCAGATTTGTGGCTCACATTCATTTCACTTAGAGGCAAAAGACTCAATGTTATCTCCTCTTCTTACACGATTCATGTCACTACCATCGTTGCAGTGAAAGTGATAAATGGTCCTAGTTTACCTCTAATAATCAAAATATTGCCTCCTCAACTTTAAAATTCTATATCCCCAGGTAAAACCAGGCCAAGAAGAGAAATATGAAGAGTTCTGGAAGAGGAATCACTACTACTTTGGCAGCTACGATACGCGGTCAGACTTCGAGATGTTTAATCAGGAGCTGTTGGGACATGAGAAAAAAGTTGGAGGTGCCAACCGATTATTCTATTTGGCCCTACCTCCCACAGTGTTCGAGAACGTTACGACGCACATCAGACACACAACTATGGCATCCAGGTATTTCAAATAACACACTGCTTCTTATGCTTTTTGTAATATTGTCTCAGGTGGTTAAAAGAGTGATCATAATATTATTTTAAAAAAAATTTAATTCTACTTTGTCCATTTCGTGTCCATTATAATTTGTATTACTTGTCAATGAACTTTGACAATTTTTTGACATGCTCAGGTGTTCAAACATGAGATAACACTGCCATAAGCATTTACCTACTGAGGTTTAACCCATTCTTAATTCAACAATTTTTTAAAGATAAAAGCCAAATTATGAAACAGGATTAATGTTAAGATAAGCCAGACACGCCCTTGACTTGGAGTTTCAATCAATCACCACTATAGTTCAGGTTGAGGAACAGTCTGACTTATTTTAACTTTAATGCTATTTTATATTCTCTCAAGTTCACATTTAGTTCCTTTAAAATGAGACTATTTTAAAACTTGTAAAGGAGAAACAAACGAGAAATCATGTAAAGGAGAAACAAACGAGAAATTATATAAATAGAAAGAAAAAAAATAATGGGCATAGAATCTACTTAAAGTTCATCTAGTTAAAATATCTCATTTGGTCAATTACTACAATGAATTGCCATCAATAAATTACAGCAAAACACACACAAATGTATCATAAAAATATGATTTTTTTAGAACGTATTTACAAATTCCGAATTTAATACGAATATTTTTCTTCCAGAGGATGGACCAGGATTATCATCGAAAAACCATTCGGTCGTGACTCAGCCAGTTCTCAACATCTGTCCAACCATCTAGGTTCTTTGTTCCCTGAAGAACAAATCTACCGGATTGATCATTATTTGGGCAAGGAGATGGTGCAAAACTTGATGACCATGCGGTGAGTAAAAATGGTTCTACCAGGACAGTATATTTCAATTATTGAATCTAGTTAAAATACTATAAACAGCGTGAAGCCGAATCTTAATATAAAGTAATCAGCATTTTGGTTGATTTTTTATATCCTCCTGAGACCTGAATGTGCTTTTAAAAGTACATAAGACAACTTCACTTCACACTACTATCTTCTCTCAAAAACCGTCGGGAATTTTTGAAAATTCCATGTACTTTTAAAAGTACGCCAGGTCTTAATCAGTACCTTCTGGAATACATGCCGAGGACTCAAGCAGTATCTGTCTTATGTACTTTTAAAAGCACATCCAGGTCTAAATCAGTACTTTCGGGAAAACATGCCCAGGTCTCAGGAGGATATGCATTGACAGCAACAATTAGAAAATACTTGTGGGTAAATAATTACAACTAAACTTTATTTAGACCAATATTCCAACAGTTTACACCCTGTACGAGGTCTGTCCCGAAAGTTCGTATAAAAATGAAATAAAAATTTTATATTACAATTAATCGGGTAATTCAATTTTGTCTCCTTCAAAGTACTCTCCCTGGGACACAATGCACTTCTGCCAACGCCGTTTCCACTGTTTGAAGGCTCCTTGAAAGTCCTCAGTTTGAAGTCTCTTCAGCTGACTCGTCGTTGCTGCTTTAATGGCCTCAACGTCCCCCAAATGCCGCCCCCGAAGCACCAATTTTGTTTTTGGGAATAAAAAGAAGTCACAGGGTGCCAAATCCGGTGAATAAGGGGGGTGTTCAGTCGCTATGATCGAATTGGCAGCCAGAAACTCACGCACAACGAGAGGTGTGAGCGGGGGCATTGTCGTGGTGGAGGATCCACCGCCCCTCTCGCGCCAAATAGTTGTTTTGCTCAAAGAAAGCTCTTCAGACACCTGTCTGACGGTTAAACGACGGTCCTGCAGGACACAGGATCGAATTCTTTCCACATTGTTAGAAGTGCTGGAAGTGGAAGGACGTCCTGACCGAGGGTCATCTTCGAGACTTTCTCGGCCCTCACGAAATCTTTTTACCCACTTGTGGACTGTTGGTTCCTTGAAAACATCATCTCCATAAACTTGGTTGAGATCATTAAAAATTTCGTGCCCATTCTTGCCGAGTTTTACGAGAAATTTGATGATGACGCGCTGTTCTTGAATGACTGAGAGTTCCATGCCGACGAGTGATAGAGAGAGGGGTCACTTCACAGGTACCGGGACGATCCAGTTTTTATCGTAAGGCGATCGAACGCACACTGAGAATTGTTTGGATGTTGTAGAAGGGGAAATAGCCCAAATTGCCTCCCCACTTTGCCTTCCAGCGTTGCCAGAACACTTTTATACGAACTTTCGGGACAGACCTCGTACAGTTTCAACCTACATGTACATATTTCTTCTTTCCTATTTCAAACCCTTTTCTATTTCATTTTTAATTCAAACCTATCCCTTCTTTAGTAATTCAAACCCTTTCTTTCATTCTAGATTTGCCAATCGAATTTTCACACCGACTTGGAATCGCGAAAATATCGCTTCTGTTATGATCACCTTCAAAGAACCATTCGGCACACAGGGTCGTGGAGGATACTTTGACCAATTCGGTATCATCCGTGATGTTATGCAGAATCATTTACTTCAGATTTTGAGTTTGGTAGCCATGGAAAAACCAGCCACTATTCATCCTGACGATATACGAAATGAAAAAGTAAGTTTTAACTGACTCTGTTTTGTTTGTTTTGAAATAATTTGGTGTCCATTAAAGTCAAGTAGTAAATTTATTGGTATTCGAGATGTTTAAGCGCTAGTCTAGTGATCAGTCAGCATAGAGAGTAAAACTGATATTACAAGATTATATACTAGTTGTTATCAGTTGAGTTAGAACCAATAAAATTGGTCACTTGGATTATAATTATATTTCAATATCCAGGGTTTCAATTAAATGTATAACCCATGAATTGAACCCAAGTGTGAACCCCATCTTCATGGTATAATGAAGGCGGGATTCACAACCAGAAAAATCCCTAAAAATGCTTCCCCCCTCTTTTAGGGGCTCTTGAAAGTCGAAAAATACAAGTGTTATTTTGCTCTAACTCTTGAACTACCTGAGTTTTTGTGTACTTTCATATCTTGATGATTCCATCAATATAATACGACTTAATCAATAAGTCTGCAAGTCATGTAGGATTAATATAATCATTAATTTATGTAAGTACACAAAATATGATTTCAATAGCTTCAATAGGTTAAGAGTTAGAGCTAAAAAATTCTTCAACAACTTCATCAATTATTCACATACATTAATGCTATTTTTAAAACAAACTATTCCTGTGCTTTTAAGGTCAAGGTTCTGAAGTCTATTTCTCCCATTCAGTTGGAAGACGTTGTCTTAGGACAGTATGTAGGAAACTCAGAAGCTGAGGGAGACGCGGCACTAGGATATTTGGATGACAAAACAGTTCCGGAGGGCTCCAACACACCTACCTATGCCGCCGCTGTACTTAGGATCAACAATGAGAGATGGGATGGCGTACCCTTCATTCTCAGGTGTGGAAAAGGTGAGAAAGAAATTCAATTTAATTATTCACAAACACGATTTTGTATCTACCACAGCTTGAACTGGGAGGAGGATAAAAACATAAAATGCATTTCATGTTGAAGTTTACGAGATAAATTCTCTTATTTATTTTAATAATAAGAGCCCTTGCCTATGAAATGGGGTTGTAAAAATTAACGAATAGCAATGTAAACTGACTTAACAATAGTGAACCACATCCTTATGTGCGAGTTTGTTATCCGTTTTAGTCCTGTAACAAGACTGCAAGACACTGTCTTCTCCATGTCTTTAACGCTCCCCAGGCAGACCAGTGTCTATGCTCCTGATACTAATGAAATTTACCCTCAATCACGGAATTATATCAGCCTCATATTGGAATTATATTGTAACCTCACTCAGCCTTACCTTACGCATTCATAACTGGAGGTGAATGTTTGTTGGAAAATTCTGCCAAAACCGGTGGTTCTCATTGCCTCTAGTCCACAACAATAGTCACAACATACACCACGAATTCCTCTCCTGCTAAAATCCTCAGACCTAGCACTGTATTATTATAATAATAATTAATTAATATTTTTCACAGCTTTGAACGAACGTAAGGCAGATATTCGCATTCAGTACACAGATGTCCCCGGGACATTTTTGATGGCAAGACCAAGCGAAATGAACTTGTGATGAGGTCAACCTGGCGAAGCTGTATACGTGAAATGATGACCAAGACTCCAGGGATGTCGTTTGATATGGAAGAAACTGAATTGGATCTGACCTATGAAGTCGTTATAAGGTAAACATTGAATATACATCAAAGCTTGTTTACCACGAGTAAGTTATTCAGTTATTCTCATGAAGAAAACCCACTGAAGCTGGGCTAATAGACATGGCAATACTTGATGATATAACTTACCTTTAAAATAATTGCACAAATCTACTGCAAGTTGGGTTGTATGGAATACTTGATGTACTAGGCTTACCCTTAAAATGATTGTACTTGTTCTTTCTTTTTTCTTTCAAAAAAAAAAATTCTTCCCTTTCAGAATGCCATTTACCAGACGCATATGAAAGACTTTTGCTTGACGTGTTCTGTGGCTCACAGATGCATTTGTCAGGGCTGATGACTTTCCGAAGCGTGCGTATCTTTACTCCCTTCTACACCGTATTGAAAGATCCTACTCTACATCGATTCATACAAGTAAGTCTAACTTCAGTTAATTTTTATATCTACCATTTTTTAATAACGGTAGCTTTAATATACTAAATAAATAGAATTTAATCTTCAAAAGAATGTAAGAGTGAACTAGGAAGTATTTTTCCAATAATTGCAGTGTATTATTTGATACTTGACTTTATCTTAAACCAAATTTTCTGTTTTTTTTTCAGATATGTTCCGAGGACTAAGGAAGCTGACAAGTTATTAGCAACAACAATTTCAAATATTATGGTTCTTACAAATGGGTAATTCGTCCAAGCATTAACCTTTATAGATATATCCAAACAGCAGGTGACTAGGTGAATATTTGTGATGCTGTGACCTATAACATTCCTTTGTCTCTTTTTTGAGTATTTTTAAATTTACAAATTCAAATTGTATTTAAAGTGTGCTCTTACAAAATAAGAGAACCTTTAAATATTTAATTTTGTTTGTTACTATACTACGTAATAATGTACCTCTGTAAGCTTAGTTTTCAATCAATTCTTAATGGCTATCAAATTGAAAATCATTCTTCATTGCCAAACAAAGCCTTGTGAAATGAAACTGTCAATCTATAATAATCACATATTTTACAATTCTTCTCAGATTTTCTACATCGAACCTTGTTGCCTTATGTGTACATGTATATTTTTTTGTACCTACAATGAAGTAATTAAGTATTAGCACATTGCCAGTCAACATTCACTGGAATGAGATGTTAGATGACAATAATTCAACATGAACTAATGATTAATTTTCTTTTTTATCGACGGAATCATGCATTTAACATAATAATTATATACTATTAATTTAACGATATCAAAAATGGCAATTAAAAATAATTAAATAAATAAACTTTGGTATTTTCTGCCTCTCCCTAAAAAAAAGAGAAATTACTTTAACGTAATAAGACTAGGAACTGTGATTAAAAATCACCCAGGCACCTTGGTTTCTTTAGTAACTTTAGTTTAGCTTGATGAAATAGAAAATCGGGCATATAGAGCCAACTTGTTAAGGAACCTCAAAATTCATTTAAATTAAATAAGCATGCATGGTTCGCGATATACTATTTCTATTTTATTATGGGTACCTTGGAAAAAATATCCCGTTGAATTCCTGAGTAGCTCAAGAAAGGTCAGATTTTCAACATGTTAATGTATGAATGACTATGAAATAAAAGATATAAAAGACTATGGCATAAATAAAAGCATTTAAATTAAAAATTCATCAATTTTGGAACTCTCAAGAGCCCACCATTACTTTCTTATTTATTTTCCTTTCTTTGTTCTCCTTTTGAAACAGAATACGTGACACTTTATCTTTTATACATGACTTTGTGATATCAAATCTATTTTTTATACCTAGCATGTTCTTCGTTTTTTGCTCTCTTTTGTTATCTAATTTTACTATCATATTTATTTTATTTATGTTTTTAATAGGAGCTAATTAAAATAGAATGAGGTCACTTAATAAAATGAGAGGAACGCATGCTGTTTTTCCATGAACTCGAGTCATAATGATAACTTCTCCAGTAAGGAAAATAGAAAATTCCGAGTAATATTACAGGTGTTTCTGTTTACTCATTTTAATTTCTTTAAGCATGAAGACTGTTATTATTATTCTAAAATAATACGAAATATAATCACTTTTAAAAATACCTGTTATTATTCCTAATTTTGGGGAATTTTTTGCTACAGCGGAAGTTGAATAGTTTTGAGGAGCATTGAAATGAATGAAAGGTTTACGTTCCTCTTGTTTTGATTTCAGTGTCGGAGGTTAGGTACATTTGTTTGTCTTTTCTCTTTCTTAGAAGATTTAAAGTTACCATATCTTTGGATAAATACCTAAATTTTAACCTTATCTTTACTTTAATACATCTGTGCATTTTTCTCTATGAATACCGGACTTTTCAAATGTCTAATCAGAAAAAGTATGTTGTGCCACTTTTCCTCGAGCAATGTACTTTAAAATATGGCAATTATTATAGTTTAAGATATTTTAAATTATCATCATATTTACACCATTTCCAAGTGGAAGTATAATGATGTAATTGTTTCTTACAAAATGCATAATTTATTCTTTTCTTCAAAAGTTTTAACTCTGTATTTCAGTTTTTAATGTTTTTATTCCATTTTTTATCCATAGAAACGTGTATCTTATTAAAATTTATCACAAGTTTATTCCTTTATCTTGGAAAATACCAGCAATTCATGACATAACAGAAAAAATATTGTTTTTAATTTTATAAAAATTGTACTAAATTTTTAAACTTATGTGAACAAAATATGTTTTATCCCTAGTGTTTCTATTCTATTTTTTAAAACTTATTTGAACAAAATGTGTTTTATCCCCAGTGTTCTTCGAGATTATAAAAAAATACACGTTGAAATATATTTTTCAATTCATGTTTTTGTACCTTTTGTGAATTTATGAATTTAATACACCAGATTTGGAAGGAATATTTTGGTGTTACATCGTACAAAACAATTTTATGGGATGATTGGTTTCCCTTATCATTTTATCACAAGTTTGATAATCATAAATGTACTTTGTCTCCTTGAAAAGTACATGTTGAAAAGTAAATATGTTACTGTTTCTTTCTCAAAATCCGATAATTTTGTTTATGAGTGTATAGGATTTGACGTTTTACTTTACAACTTGAGTTTCACCGTACTATCTCGCGAGGCATCAAAAACCGTTTGTAAAATCACAAATGTTACTTTTTCTTCATATTACAAAATCTACTGCTAAATGGGTGGGCCTCTCAGTTTTAACTTGACAGAAGATCCTAATATCCTATAGTATCCTAATACTAGTGTCCCAATAGAAACATATTTTTAACCAACAAAATGAATATTTTTAAACGGGGCCGCGAACCGTACACCAAATTAAATGTTACAACTTTCTCTTGAGCAGTTCAAAAAATATTTTTTATAACCTCATTAAGCCGCAGCTTAATAACACTTGTACTAGTTGGATGATGTGGGTGCCAAGGGTAGTAAGCTTGGTGAATGATTGGAAGCACTCTCTTAGAAATTTTGTGGTACACAATAGTATTTCGAATTTCTGAGCTGTCGATCTGCTAACAATAAGGAATATTTTTTATTTGTTAGTTTTTTTAAAAAAGAAACTCTTCTTAGTGACTGTCCACAGCTACAAGTCCATCGCTGCCTTACTTTTTGAGCTCGTAGCTCAATTGGTCCACTGAAGCCGTGCTAGATCATTGTTAAACGTAACCTAAAAAAACACTAGTTCTATTAGGTTTTCTAACAAAAAGTCTAGTTAAATATTGCACCACTTGCTAATTCAATAATTCCTATTTTCATAAACTACCTTCTTAAGCTTTAAAATACGTCATTCAAGAAAAAAAAAAAACAAAATAATTTATGGATGTATGTTTACGTATATAAAAAAAATATTTTTAATGTGTAAGTAGGAATGTTTTAAAGATAAATAGGTAACAAGTAATATCAGCTCAACAAAAACTGAAATGAAATTTTGGAAAACAAGTTAATAACTGATCTGGTCAAATGTTGATTCTTTTTCCCTTGGATTGCGATTTGTGATCGACTTTGTTTCAAGGGTAATATTCTTGATGTTCCCAAGGGTTGACTTCAGAGAGACCCGAAACAGATGTATTTGATATACATGAAATCGTCTAGTCCATGTTTCGATCCTTCTCTGCCCATTCCTGATTCTTTGATGCCCCCAAAGGCTGCCTCTGCGGCTGAGATAGGCTTTCGTTCACACCGACCATCCCCACTTCGAGGTTTTTGGCCACTCGCCAAGCTTGTCGGACGTCTTCTGTGTAGAAATAGCCGGCTAAGCCTCGCCGGGTGCTGTTGGCGATAGCCACACCTTCCTCTTCACTTTTAAACCTGAAATGAGTTATTCATAATATTAACAAATAGGTTATTAACTTATTAAAAGTTATCATGTTTGTGTTAACACTTAAACGACCGGTGTAAAGGTGGTACACGCATGTCTGTACGGAATAGACCGGAATAATTATCCCCGATTCCACGGGTGAACTCACTATAAACATGCCGGTATCTCAATCACTCAAACTCACTTTACTATTTTTTTGCGTTACCTGGAACTTGAACCATCTCCAGATTACGAGTCGCCAACTTATCGATCAAGCATTTTCATTATATTTGTGTTCATCACAAGAGGGATGTCGTAAATACTCTAACCAGTCTAAGTAGCTTTACCTCAAAATTACCCGAACAACTGGGTAATTTTGATTATGATTAAATATCTGATTATGATTACAACTGGGACTCGAACAACTGACCTTCAGGTTGCGAGTCCGCCGCCTCAACAAATAACTTACAAAGATTGTAATTGACCAATAAATACGTTTTTTCGCATTGGGAAAGGGGTTAAGTTACTGAACCGATTGCTTACTTAATGATGATAGCGACTGGTCCAAATATTTCCTCAGTGTAGCAATCCATGTCAGGAGATATCAGTGATGAGAGTTGGTTCAAAGTAGAGTTCCCCTATACTGGGAGATGCATTTCCTCCAAGCACTATTTTGGCACCCTTTTCTCGGCATTGTTTAACAATACGGGTAACCTAAAAAGGGATTTTCAATTTTTTAAATATCTGATTATGATAACATTAAGAAAATCTAATCTATATTAATAAGTTACATACATTACCAGACGTTAAGGGTAATAAGCAGATTTGCTAAGGAGGTTCTAATGGTGTAGTGTTTGAAACTGAATTGTAATAGATGAGTTCTACCTACTGCCTCTTAAATTCTGATAACGGTTTTCTAGAAACCACAAACCTCCCTGCCTATTAAAAGTTTTCTGCTGCCTCAATATTTGAGAACAATATCAACCAGTTCTAAAAGAGGCAGTTTAAATATATTTCTAGTCAGTAGAATCAAGATCAGAACTTTCTAATCATTTGAAGATGTCACTCCTATACCTACTAAAGCAATTATCTTTTTAATGATTAATTCTAGGGTCCAACCTTGGCTAGTTGAGCTTTGTTAATCAATGGTCCCACGGTTACTCCGACGTCGCTCCATCTCCCACCTTGAGCAGCTTGATTTTTTCCGCAAACTTGCTGACGAATTCTTCGTACCGGCTCTCGTGAATAAGAAAACGGTTGGCACTAATACAGGTCTGTAAAGTCAAAAATGGTAAATTCGTTAGCAATTTTTCACTCCTTTCCACTGACTACATAAAAATTATGCAATATGTTTGTATCTTCGAATAAACATTGTCTCATTAATTGTGCCTCTTTGAACCATGGTTAATCGAATAAACTTGCCGCTTTACGAAGTCTTTTGACCTCTATGTCTAAAATTACCTGACCGCAGTTCCTGAATTTGGACGCAAGAGCTCCCTGAATAGCCAGATCGACATGTGCTTTCTCGAAAACAATGAAAGGAGCATTTCCTCCGAGCTCCAAACCAATACGTTTCACCCCCACAGCACATTGCTCGTACAAGAGTTTTCCGACTTCCGTTGAACCTACAAAAGTGAAAATAAAAATTTGTTAACTTTTTGGCCCTTCATCTAGAGTCGTTAGTTTGAGGCTACATTTGTATTTTACATGTGAACCTGAAAATAGGATGGAATATCATTTGACATGGCGTGATTGAAATTGCTATGCATTATTTTTTCCAATCGTCTATCTTGAGTAAAATTTATTTGTATTTTTATATACAATTTACTTGTTTGACTACCAAACTATAGAAAACATTCAAAATTTGTCACTAATGGCAGAAACCAAAATTATTTTGTACAAAAACAAATTAAATATTGTACTAACATGCAACGCATCATTGGATGTGCGGTTGACCCTTGCCCTGTTGTTTAGTGTAAAGTAGGAATAAATTAAATGAACCTGTGAAGGATAAGCCGGCTACGAGTGGATGTTGCGACAGGACTTTTCCTATAGCAGGGGCATTCTTTCTGTCAGAGGTCACCACGTTGAATACTCCTTTAGGTACACCTGAAATATAATTTGAATGTTATAGTGGTATGAAAATTTAGGAGTTTTTATGACCGAGTTTTTCCATTTCCGGAATGGCATGGATGTAAAGGTAAAGCGCTCTGAAGTAATGCGAAAGTCGTCCCGGTGCAAAACTATCTCTAAAAGGAGGGGAAAATTAGAAGCTGGGGGAGGCTCAAAATCAGTCCCAAAATAAAAATGGACATAGGATTTTTCAATATTTTGAATAGTTTTTGAAAAATAAAAAGACTGGGTTCGTGTATACTGGCACTATCGATAAAGAATTAAAGGCCGATACCGTATTTATTATAAAGAGAAGCTCAATCGTTAAGACAGCAGACAAATAAACCTCGAGGTTGGTAGTTCCAAGCTCAGAGAATTTTAGTAAAGTGAACTGAAGTCATTGACGTCTCTCTTGCAATTAACACAAAATACGAGAAAACCTTTAAAAAAGAATAACCAAAGTGGCCATAGGTGAGGCAATATTAAAGTATATTTTATTAAAATTTACAGATAGAATATGGATGTCAGTTCTCTGATGGCAATGCTCCAGTGATAGTATTACTTGCCTGCTTGATGAGCTAGTTCAGCGATTGCCAGGGCTGTGTAAGGTGTGTCTTCAGCAGGCTTCACCACACAGGTGCAGCCTGCAGCTATAGCGGCTCCTGCTTTCCTTGTGACCATGGCGTACGGAAAATTCCACTGAGAAATTAAAAAAAAAATAACTGAGGAAAATGTCAAAAAAATCCTATAAATAAAAATCTCAAATTTTAATATCCATATTTTTGGATGATTGTGGAGTCTATAAATAAGATATATCAAGATTTCATAAACAATTTGAGGTACCAATTTGAAATTTAAATTTTAATAGTTAAAAGGAAGCCACCGATTTTTTTCTAGTTATTCTTAAATATTTCGGTAAATATATTTTCAAAAGTACCTGCGAAATAGTCTTCCAAATTTCGAGTTACCAGGAGGGTATTCAGCGTACCTCGACGTTGCTTAAAATGATGTGGTCCAAAAACTATGAAGCACATTCTAAGTGCAGATGTATGGAGCATACCCTGAAAATTTCAGCTCGAGTGGAAAAAATTGCAACTTTTATCGCGTTACATAAGGACATAGATAGATGCATAAGGACAAATGTCGCTCGAGTTAAGTCACTTCGTTACTCTTCATTCGCAATAAGATGAACTATACTAGGTATTTTATTAAATTCAAATGGAAATTAAAGAATAATGGATTACCGGTGTGATGAGAGAAGTAACTCCAATAGGTTGACGGACAAGGAGCATTTCCTTAGTTTTTATTGGACTGGGAATGATTTCTCCCTGAAATAATTGAAGAAAAGAAAATTGATAAAAAATAGCCATACTGCGACTTTATCCATTGAACAAGTTTCAATGCTTGTACAAACACCACTTAGGAGATATTTAACCTTATGTAACACAAATATTTGATGCTAAATTTGTTAGCATGAACAAAGCTTGAATCCTATCTACTAGTTCGACTACGGAGTTCGACTTGAAGCTAAGTTCTGGGTATCTCAATTCTTCAAATAAGAGGAGATGTCAGGTATGTCTACTTCTAAATTTGCCTATTCGCAAACCTCCTTTCGATCGGCATTGGTCAACTTCTTCCTCATAGATGAGGTTTTTGGTTCTGCCAACCCTGTTAAGGGCGCCGTGTACTATCGATGTGTACTATTGTCTTTTGGCCAGAGCAGGGCCTTGTTCCAGAAAGCTTTCTCACTCTAATAATCCCCAATTTTCAAGTGTACTCCGACATGGTTATTAGGGTAAAGAACACTTGTGATTAAGTTATTTGAACGAAATTTGAATGTTGAGAGGGAGATTTAGGGATTTTGAGAACTATACTTTACCTATCAGTTAACATCCTTATTTTTTTTGAAACACCCTTAGTAAGCTACTAGCTAAGTTATTTTAGATTGTGCCTACCCTCTTGTACTGTTAATTCGTTAGATTGGTGGTAAAGTTCTAGTGTAGGTTTTTCACTCTAGATCCATCCTTCTGAATGGATTTTTCCTCATCATTTTGAAAAGTTTACTACACATAATTGTTTGTTTTTCAATGATAAAGTCCTATTTGGGCAGTCAAAATTAGTTCTATTACTTCCCCCCCCCCCCCAATATAACTCCCACTTTGGGCATTTATTGATACATTACAATCTAACAAGCAATTTTATTCTAAAAAGGTTATAGTAAAAAGTAAAATATATGTACATAAACATAAATATTCTTAATTCTAGTTGAGTTCTATTACTATCAACGATCCTTTAGTGTTACTCACATAAGTTCTGCGCGCTTCCTCGGCAAACCAATCAATGAAAGCATTGCCATAGTCCACCTCGCCCAGAGATTCGGGGATGGGTTTGCCAGCCTCTGCCGTTATAATCTCAGCAAGTTTCTGCTTGTTGGCTACCAGCAGCTCGTACCACTTCCTCAGCACAATACCTCGCTCCTGAGAGTATCAGTAGAAACAAAAAAGTGAGAATTTGGTCTAGATAAAGTTGTAACAGACAGTGATAAATGTGAAGGACTGGGTCAATACTGGCAGCTCAGTGGTCAAGTCGTTGGGGTCTGGTAATCCAGAGGTCGGCTAAAAACCCAGCTGGAAAATGATTAGTTCATTATTTACATTTCATGAGTATTTCTTTTGCTGCTAATATATTATGAGCAGTTTTTTTTTCCCCCTTTGTGACTTGTATTTATTTTTATTTTTTTAGACCATGAAGTTTGAATGAAGTAGTACCTATCGATATACGATTTTATCTGCCAGTCCACCTCATTATGAGCAGTTATAAGATAGTAGAATATATAAATGATTTTGAAAAATCTTGGAAGTTTCTGCTGCCCTTAAATTGTGATTTCAACACAAAAAGTACAAAAACATACTCTAACTACCCATTTATTTATTATTATTGATCGAGAAGCAGCCTGTCAGCGCCGCCTGGTAGGAACGCCAATTTTTGCCCGCAGTATTGTATTGTATTTATAGAGTACCACTTTATTGATTCCACATTGGATAAATGCCCTTGCAATTCCCTTGGATACGCACATGTTGAAAAATATTGAATTACATACAATGCGACAATGCCTTCCCGGTACCTTAGTATTGAATCTCTGAGCTCCGGAATTTCAAGGACATCAGCTGTTTCGAGAGAGTGTCGTCTCTGGGATATATGCATTATATACAAGACTGATGCAAGACTTGTCATAAACATACATCATTATAAATAATTCAATTTAATTCATTAAATATATTATTCATTTATACCCACTTTTGTAAGTAGTCTATTTGTAGACCTCTAAATAATATTCACTATTCGCAATAGCCAACTAAAGAGGCAAGTGTCCCTAAGATTGCGAGGAACTAGACAGAGGTTTAAATCAGATAAATAAATAAATATATCAGTAAAAAAATACTAGAGAGGCAATGTGGCGAGCATGCTCAGCAGTCTTCTAAAATTACTGTGGACTGCAAGAAAATCATAATTTTCAACGTAAATAGTCTAGTAATTGAATACTTGTATAAATTCCTTCGAATGCTTAAATTCCTTTGGTAAATCGGTGATCAGTCTAATCCTACTTTATTTGAGTTTGTACTTTGAGACCATACAACAAGTCTCTAGTGTTATGTGATAGCAAATGTTTTAAGTATTAACCTCGCCTGATAGTCACCTTCCACTAAAGAATATATTATTATTACCTTGGACTGATCACTGAAGTACCTACGATCGAACCTGGATATAAGAGAACTCAAGGGACCGGATTTGTTTTCTTCTCTGATATCAATATTTCTCTTATAAAGAGATTATTTTCCCTTATAGAGAGATAGATCTGACCTGGAAATTGTTCTCTAATATCCAGGTTTCTCTTTTATTCAGTTCTCTTATAATCAGATTTCTCTTTTATTCAGATCTCTTATACCCAGGTTTCTCTTTTATTCAGTTCTCTTATAATCAGGTTTCTCCTTTATTCAATTCTCTTATATCCAGGTTTCTCTTTTATTTATTCAGTTCTGTTATAAAAAGGTTTGACTGTACCTACAAGTCGTCCATCTCTTACCTTTGCAGTAGTCTTACTCCATTCAACTCTTACCTTTGCAGTAGTCTTACTCCATTCAACTCTTACCTTTGCAGTAGTCTTACTCCATTCAACTCTTACCTTTGCAGTAGTCTTACTCCATTCAGCAAAAGCTGTGTTGGCCACTTGCAGAGCTTTCTCCGTGTCTTTCTCGTTCATGTCGGGCAGCTTGCCCAGGACTTTCCCATTGGCGGGATTTCTCACTTCAAAAGAGCTCCCAGACGCTGCGTCTACCCAGTCCCCATTCACATAGGCATTACTCTTCCACAGGGACATGGCTCGCTGGAGGATACCTCTGAGGGCTGCAGGCTGGTCGAGGAATCTGAGGTTTCTGAGTGTCTGAGATCATAGGTGAATGCAAGCAATAAATTAATTAACACTTCAGAAAGCGGGTTTTAATAAAAGAAATAGTTTAGTACCAAGATAACTTGGCCGCAAACAAGATATCACTGCATTCATTGGCGAAACCTTTTTGGATAGGAGTTCTGGAACTTGGCCCTTTTTTGAACGGTAGTTTTTTGTGGGTTAACACTTAAGGAAATAAGCATTTAAAATCAAGTTCAAATTTAGTTCAAAGTTCAAATTTAGTTACACATCAGAACGCAATATTCCTTAGTAGTCTGAATCTTTTAAAGGCCGAATTATAAAACAGGATTAGATTTAATCTAAGAGGACACTATCCCTTAACTTGGGCCATAGTGCGCTGTGATTGGTTGAAACTCCGACATGAAGGCGTGTATGGCTTAAATTAAATTTAATCCTGTTTCATAATGTGGTCCTTAGATTTAATTTGAACAAATATTATTTATTATATTCAATTTGAACAAATATTGTTTATTAGATTTAATTTGAACATACGAGTATACATAAATGAACAATTAGCCGTGTTAGATTCAGGTATTTTGGTGTACCCGAAATCCGAAATGTGATATTTGTTGATGGTTTTATGTAGGTACTGAGAATACAAAATATAATATGATATGACTTATCTGCTGTGAATGGCTTAAGAATTACGATCACCTCTTTGTCACAAAATGGGTACCCACTTATTTATGGTTGTAGTGGGCAGTGGCTAAATTGAAGTACGAACTTACGGACTTTATTGAAGTACAGACCTACTTCTGAAGATAACAGGATTTAAGTTTGACGTAATCCAAATAGGAAATTTCGACGCTCATCTCGCTCATCAAACAAATCCACACAAACACTTTTTTCATATGACTTACCTTTGCTGCTGGATTCATAATGAAACCATACACTATTTTTATTGTATACTACTTAATTTCATGTTTCACAAACCAAGTCTTGGATATTTTTTAATTATAACTAAACAAATTTCAAGTCTAACTGTTACTTGTGCCGACTGTTTCTATGTTTCGTGAAATCCAAGACTATCAGATGATTTTTATTTGAGACCTCAAACACCTTATCAATGAAAGGTCAACTGATTTGATAACTGTACACAATCGGAGAATTCGTCTCATTTGTTTAAACAATATCATTTGAATTCGAATACCATAGGTAGGTTGTTGGTTATTTGATAAATAACCTATAATTATAAAATCTTATCAGATTATGATGCAATAATAAATGAAAAAGTACATAATTACTTCAAATCGAAAACAAATTCGCCTCTTGAAGGTGTGCAGTGCAAGGATAAAAAATAAAAAAAAATCAAGAGGGAAAAACCTTACTTCAAGAAAAATTCTATAACATACACCTGCCTTTTTTGTAAAAGACCGGAATCATTATCTTACACATTTTAAAAGTGGTCTTGTTAAATTTGGCAAAAACTTGATCAGTGGTGGACTCCGAATCAGAAAATTGAAATAATTTTAAAAACATAGTACTAATTAGCATGGGTTTACTAGCCAGCCTCCGTGGCGTAACGGTTGTGACTACTGCCCGTAGTCCAGATCCTGAGTTCGATTCCCGGTTGGAGCAGACTTTTCGCACAGAAACTTCTGTTCCCTCCGAACATGTGAGGCTGGCGAATTCCGGCCCTACCCAGGCTGGGTGAGGTTAATGTGGGTAGCTGGTACGATTCCCAGCGAATGGAGGGTAAAACCCCCGTCCTGTCTACCTCAAGTCAGGACGTTAAAACCAAATAGAATCAATGGACATGAAAGGAGCCTAGACATTGGATCTGGGCGTCCATATAATCCTCTCACCACCGTGATTTAGGTATCAATACCTTACGGACACGGAATTATTATTATTACTAGCAAATGTCAACTTTCCAGCTTTAAATCGTTCAAAACTTAATCAGCTGTTGCTGGTTGGTCATTATGAACACACTGTATATAAAAATCGTATTAAACACTATTATTCTTCTTTCAAATGCGCTTCCCTTTTTTCCAAACTTACTCGAGATTTTTTTTTTTCATAGGGTTTTGTTTTTTATGATTAGTTCTATCTTGTCCTCAACTAATTCTATCAAGCACGTCCGTAGTTCTTCCTCTCAGATTCCGGGGAAAATACGCGTCATATGATGGTTATGCCCTAGCCCTTGCCTGAAGAGTATAATGATCCATAATGTTCCGAGTCGCTTAATGACTCATTTTGGACTATCATCATTGTTTGTGACGTATTTAACACTATTATTAAAATTCTCATTTAGGATGCCTATGTGAGATATTAAAATATTTCATCTACTATGGCCCTTGCTAACATCAGTTTTGCAGAAAAATGAGAAATAGAAGACACTTGGGTGAACATAATTTTATAGGTTAAAAGATTTTTTTGATCTATTTATTGTTGAGGTAAGGAGCTCTCACTAATAAAGCTAGGTCGTGGGTTCAACTCTCGGACAACCAAAGAGATTTCCATTTTCACCACATTATTACTGTTGATATAAAATATACTCGTACACGTACATACCTATACTAAATGGTGTGACGAGTTTTGTGAACTATGAAAATAAATGTGCTTGATATTATAATTATTTATTAATTAAATAGGTACGAGAGGTGAAAATCATGACTTTGAGTCTAATTAGAAATTTTCATACAAAAATAATTCAAACCTTCACGTCTCATACTTGGGGCCTTGATCTTTGATATTAAAATTAAGGTAGGATGAACGAATGCACTTATCCGTATAAAACCGAAGAATAATACATTATCTAACATTTGCAAAACGACCCAACTACATTTCGTTTGACCTGACATGCGATGAAAATATTTCTGACGCAAGTAAATATTTTGTTAAGAAATCATTCACTACGAACTCAAGTCAAAAGTGATGGTGAAAAATTAATTTCTATACTTGTAAATTCATCAAAGTAATTTTAACATATGTAAAAAAGTGGCGGATAAGGGCTCTAAAAAACATGTTAATGCCCTTAATAGGTATGCTTCAAGCATTGAAACTACACGGCGTATTGCTCGATAAGGTACAATCTTGTATCGTTCACCATACCTAAAAGTAGAATAGAAGTTTGAAATACTCTTACAAGAAAAAGAATGGGGCATAAAAAGAATGTCATTTAACTTATTTATCATCTCATTTCATCGTAAATAAAAAACATTTTGGTGACCTTGAAAATTGAGGGGGTCGATCAGTAACCAAAAAAATAGAACAGCCCGCTAGCTAGTGTAAGAGGCCCTTATTGATATGTAATTTTGGAGTAGTTATTCAGAGGACTCTGGATGATATCAATCTTGGGCTAGTCAAATTTTCCCATATCTAAAGGCTTTAGGTTTAAAACTAGATCCTTTTTTTATGAGAATTTTGGAGGAAGACATAATTTGTCAAGACTCTAATTTCTGTGGAAATAACTTCCGCAGTAAGCAAATCATAGCAAATGTTCTTTCCTGAAACTCAGGCAGATCTTAAGAAGAATGGGCTTGAAAATGGGCGAATAATCGCTATTTCAAATACTTCGGTAATGAAATTTGTCTTTTCATACTTTGGTATGTTTTTTCTATTATCAGGCCTGAATGCACTATGATTTACGAGGAAATGCAACGCTCGTAAATAAAACATCAAAATAGTAACATAAATAAGATATTGGGATTAAGTTATCAAAAATAATAAATAAAATACCGAATTAATGTATGTATGAATTGGAAAAGCCCTAAGTGCGTTTTGAAACGCGCTCTTAATTAATTTTTTTTTCTTCCAAGAAGAAGTCGTAGGAATGTTAAACTTCATATATGGCGTTAGATGGGTTATGGCGTCCGGCCAAAGTATAACATTACTTGTGAGTGTTCTGATGTGGGACTTTGCCCCTTGAATCTTCATTTTGAGAGTGAGAGATGCTGGGAACGAGATCGAGGATAATGGATGAAAATTTGCAATCAATTGTATAATAATTATTTTAGGGGATTATTTTCAATATTACATAGCAAGTGCAAAAATAAAATAACTGTGTCTCTTGTATTATTTTAATGTCACAATTATTTTAGTCGGTATTAAGACATGAGAAGAAACATCCAATATTGTATTCTGCCATCATTGTTTACTTACTTACCTTATACCAAAAAAGGTGTAGAAAGTTTTGCAATAGGTCACATTTTTTGAAATTTATATGATTGTACTACTTCTCTTTTTGTGCCAGCTCTGTTAAGCAAAAAATCCTGCAATTAGTGTAAAGTTTGAAGGGACACTGCATACAGACTAAAGCCTACTTTAAATTCCAGGCTTCCTGACTTCTTTGTTTAAATGTTCATACAGTGTAGTCGGGGGTCACAATATTTCAGATTCCATAGGTTATTAGAACCAGTGATATAGGGACTGGTCTTTTCAATGCAACTCTAAAAAGGGACAAGGGTCGCCGAGGATGGTAAGAAATGGCTGGACCAAATGACTTGAAGTTTGGCAAAAAGCTTCAATTCATTTGTCATATAAGGGCGTACTAAGAACGGATTTTTAAAAATTCCAAATAGGATACCAGCCACGGGCAAAAATCATAACGGCGATAAAGAAATAACTCCAGCCTACGTCAAAGACACTCAGTGGTCATTACACTATCTCCTCCTTTTACAAATGAAACTTCGGTGAAAACTTTGTGCTGTAGAGTTACACTCCATCGACTGAATGAAATTTTATGAAATTACTTTAAGTAAATTTAATTACTTTGAAATGGCATCGTTATGACATCTCTCTCACGAATTTACCTCTCCTAGATATTATATCGTACTAGCTGTTCAGAAAACGTCAGTCAGTACAGCCGCATATATCTGGTGTGAAAAAAACAACCAATTTTAGTGTGTGTTTGTTTGTTCGAATGGCTATCGATAAGGGAGGCATTTTTCTTTCGAATGTATTTCTTTTTCTTCTCCAAAGTATGTATGCTGATGAGATAAGATGTTGATAGCAAAGACAAATGGAATAATTGAAAGAGCGGATTTACTCAAGTAGGTACAGGGAGTACTTGAGTAAAATTTGAAACCAACAAACCCTCCAATGTTTTCAAAATGAACAACATGCTTTTTTCGTAGATATTAATTGGGAATTTCTTTAATTACAGACCTAAAAAATTGACACCTAAAAATCGACTTTTCCACTCAACATTGGTAATTGGACAACAGTTGAATTTTTGACGAATTAAGAATGTGAGTGTGTGTTTGTTTGTTCCAATGGCTATGGAAGTCGTTTTTATTTCCAAACTGCCGCGAAACGACTTCCATCTCGTACTATCTTCATCGCATGATCATATTTGGCAACCAAAAACTATCGAAAAATAAACGAAAAGAAGAAAAAGAAAAGAAATTCTTCTCCATCTTTTTATATTTTTCCTAAACTTCTGAAGACTGACAGTTGAATTTTTCAAAGGTGAGAAGTTTCCAGAATGATTACAATGAATAGACGGATGTGATCTCCATGCAGATTTCGAAGGTAATTATTTGCCAAACTATGCTCATTGCTCATGAGAGAAGAAGTTGATAGCATGGAGTAATGGAATGATTCAGTGAGTGGATAGTTCTAGTAAGGAATAAGTTGCGGCAGTTACAGAGTTGAGGTAAAAGCAAATTAAAATGTTGAATACAAATTTACTTAGTTGTAAAAAACTTACCTGTTGTGAATAATCGTAGTCTGCCGCTACGAAACTTTACCTTTTATTAAAGATTTATTTCAATTAATTCTTTGTAAATATTGATTTTTACAATCACTTTAAAAGTATCTATTAAATTTAAATCTATTCCTTATAAAACACTAGATTGATTTTTCGAGGCTCACGAGTGTTAATGATTTAGTCTAGTCCAGTCTCCAATGTTTGTCTGAGTTTAATATTTTTTCAGACGCGCTGCGTTTGATCTCTCTCCTGATTACAGAGATCAGTGATTAGGCCATTAGGTGGTCGTGATATAATACTGGAACTCAACATTCTACCAAATTATCGACTCTCTCCATTCAGTAGGACAAATCTTCCTTGCTTGAAACAATCAGTTAAGGACTCTTTTTTCATCATAATATTATTTCCCGACTCACTTTTTCTTTTCTTAGGTGGCATCAGCAAGAATTACTTATAAGTTAACAGAATCTCTGTAGCAATAAATTGCGATTTCATGTAGCTAGCAGGTACTAGCCTGTTTTGGTGTGCGACACCTGATAACTTATCTGCAAGCGAAGAGTCTATAAATTATTGAAGTTTTCGCCAACTTTATAATATATAGACCGAAGGACATTTCCAGAACGAATAAGAGGGTTTATGAGTCAATAAGTCGATCATAACAGAAAAGTGAGAAGTTGTAGTGGATGTATAATTTATGTACATGAACATCGGAACATAGACCTAGACAGCTGTTTCCAGCTAATTTACTCTCTTCAGTAGGCAGTAGTTCCGAATATTGTAAATAAAGTCCATCGGCATCTTGCATGCAACGTTACTTGAAATATATTATGCTTCTCTCACAACGAAAGTAAATAGACCAAAGATAATATCTTGTTTATGGAACGTCGAACGGAGGTACCGAGGGGGTGGTTCTGCCTTCTTTGATGTACGATTCTTTTTCTTGTAATGCATGTCGTCTCCAATTATTGAAGGTTGCCGAGGTGATTAATATTAACAAATTGCTCGATGCTTTTTGGGCCTAGTTCAAGATTAGAACCTTGGAAATTTTTGAAGTGCACTTTATCAATATTGGGACATTGATGTCAACATTGCAATACAAAATGACTCCATGGATTTGCAATGTTAAATTTATTAATGCATACTAAAAAACTACCTACTTAAATTTCACTTTAGAGCTACCTCAACACCAAATAACTTGGCCCTTTAAAGAAGGCTCGTACTGCTGTAATGATTCAACAGTCAGAAGACGTGGCTAAGCTTATTCAGCCGGCTGACCGAATGGTTCTGCCCTCATAGATTTCCCGGTATTCTTTTCAAATTATAAGTTATGATTAATATTAACAAATTGACTCGCAGCTGTTTGGGCCTAGTCGGTTAAGAACCGGAATTTGCAGTGCTGGATCAAGTCCGGGAATTGATGTCACAGCAATACAAATACTCATGGATTTGCAATGTTATTTATAATGCTTTCTAAAATACCTACTGTTGTCACTTTGGACCCAACACCAAATAACTTGGCCCCCTTAAAGAAGTACTACGTGTATGAGTCAACACAGTCCCGAAGACGTGGCTAGCTTATTCAGCTGGCTGACATTGAAAAATTAGCTTATAACATCAGTTTCTTTTAGAAATATAGTAAAAATGTTGCTAAATATTCCTAACCTAAATAGTCAGTAGACAAACTTACTCTTTTAAGATCTGCTTGATCAAAATACACTGCCAATTATGGACACGATCCTTCCTCGTGAATGGTTCACATCAAGAAATGCAACTATGGGAAAAAATTTAATGTGTGTAAGTGTATTCTTATTCTAATACTTACCCTTGTCTGCGTCGCATGTCGGTCGCGTCAATGGATGGCTTCGCGTCGCGTCGACACCAGTTCTCGCTCTGTCACCTAAGTTAAGCAACCGAGGTTTTAGGTCTTGGTCAGGTGAACATTCAAATTCGAGCTTTCGTGGTACCCGGAAACCCCAGGCTGGGTTAGATTAATGTGGGAGTTGGCTGGTTAATTTCCAGCGAATGGAGGGTAAAACCCTCGTCCCGCTATGACCTTAGCAGTTGAAAGGGATGCTAGTCCCCGAGGGCAAGGCATCGAATTTACTCTATATTTCTTTCTATCTACTGCTTATACTACTTAGCAAAGAACTAAAAAAAAACCCATATCTAATAGTATACTGTGTCAGATGTGGCAACTCGTTATAGAGCAGTTCGTTAAATAAATAAATTTAATTGTTTCTCTCTATATTTTATAAGAAGAAATTTATATCATTACCTATGCGTATGTGCCACCCTGTAAAATTTGTACATAAATGTCCTTGCAAGTTTTCAGCCAGTAGCAAGTACAAACTTGTTTCTATTTTCAGCATGTTGGTAGATTGAAGAAAGGGATTAGTTTCAGTCGGTAGGCCGTGCGAAAATTCGAAATTCTTTGATGATCAGGAGATCAGTACAGTGGTGATAATTTTATTGATTGTTCTTGTTCACTGAAGTGATTTTTTTTACTATATTTAAGTCGAAATTAATAAAAGTTGAAGCGTGTGTCCTGTCTCGGTATCGTCTTTACAACCGTCAATTCTTTATTAAATTCACACTTAAAAAATCAGGAGCATTTATTTCGTTTCTAAGTGATTTAAATAGGAATATAAGCATCTATATTCCTATTTCTCCCGTTTTGATAACTTTTTGGTTTCCATTATTTCCAAAAAAAATGTGATTTTCTATTCTAGTTTTAGTGCTTTTGTGAAGAAGTGTAAAGTTATTTTGAAAATGTTTTCTGGACATTTTGTTTGCTTAGGAAGTGATCTTACTTTGACAACGCAGTAATAAAGCAGTGTAATGATTCTTTTAATAAATATAATTTAGCTATGATATTTAAAAAAATCCAAAATTTTGGACTAAAAGGTACAAAAACAAGGTCTAGAATTTTTTGTAGAATCTAGAATGTAGAAAAAACGGTATTCTACCATATAAAACAAATTTGAAGAAAATCGGTTCAGCGGTTTTGGAGAACAAGTGATTTAGTATAAAATTGTCAAGTCTATACAATGTGAACCAATCACGAGGAAGTATTGTGTCCATAATTGGCAGTGCATTTTTTGATGGGTCATCTCAAATCTGAGCGCTCTTGGATACTCGAAGAAATTAATAATGTCAATAGTGTAAGTATAATAGATTCTTATTAATAAGCGTTTTAAAATGCAAATTTCCAAATTCCTGTTTCTGTGTTGTAAAATATTCTGCCTGATTTAAATCCTCTTGCAGCTTCAAATTGAACTTCTTGGGTGACTCACCGAGAGTAATTTTATCTACAAATACTGTGCTCAATAAGCTTTTCTTATGATTTTCTTTAAAAAATTCAGAACCTTATTAAATAAGTATGGGCGTAAAACCGTGCATTGAGGTAATCGTAATCGAGCTCGTACCCTGCAGCAACTCGTCAATCCTGCCCTTCTTATGACTATATTTTACCACTCGTACATTCCCTTTGTTAGACGTACATATTTCTATTATAATTATAATCTACACACTTCTTCTCTAGATTTTTTTTATCGCATTATCATAAGCCTTCTAAAAGTCAGTGAAAGTAGCATGTAGATCACAAGTCACTGCATTACACAACACCTCTCCATTACCCTTCTCATAGTAAATACAATACCGCATCCGCTGTCCCTAACTTTGGCATGTAACCAAACTGTTCATCATTGATAGCTGTCCCTTCTCTCAATCTTATTTCTACTATTCTCTCGCAAAATTTCAAACTATGTGACATTAATTTAATCCCCTTATTGAATATCCCTTGAAGATTGGATGGAACACCATTCTCCATGAGTTCGGTATTTTTCCCGTTTCAAAATTTTCTCTTCAAATCCTAAAGTAAATCTTCACCCTCATTTCCTAGACATTTCCACATTTTTCTGATATCTGTGGAAAGTATGTCATTTATTATTAGGTACTAATTTTAAATATTTTTCTTTTAATTCTTACTTGTCCCCTTTTAGTAATATTCTCAACAATTTGCGATTGTCAGGCTCAATTTCTGATTATTTCATACTGTCTAACTTTACTATTTCTCTCTGGGTTTTCTTCATATCTGTATCTAGTATTTGAAACCGTAATTTATTTATTATGATTAATTTTACTTCCGATAATTTCTAATTTTACATATCGGAAGTATTGTATTCGTTTTTTGCAACAACAACAACATAATTGTTGCAAAAAACTGGACCTCTTTATTGAAACGGTTATATCTCGTGAACCATACACCTGATTTGGATGAAATTCTGTATGCATATGCATATAGATATATTAGTGTTTTACATAATACATCTGTGTTTTTTTTTTTTTTAATAAATTCTGACTGAACTCTGATATTTAATAAAATCCAAAAATTTGGACCAAAAAGTGCAAAAATAAGGTCTTCAAATTGGCGGCTACAATTTTTTTTGTTTGTATATTCTAGAATTTATAAATTCGCCATTTAGCCTTTTCATATAAATTCAAAGAGAATTTTTGGAGATCTATGCAAGTGATTTATTAAAAAAATCTTAGAATATGACGGATAGTGGAAAGTCGATGAACTTTTATCGCCAAGTGAACGGTGTGAACGGTTCACGAGGAAGTATTTTGTCCATAATTGGCAGTGTATTGCTCTAACTATTTCGAAAATATGTTAACCATGCACTACTCTAGACTTTATCCAGTTTTTTCCAACTCTTTTCTTTTCTGAAATAGTAGGCTACTAATTTAGAAGCCTACTATTTCAGACTAATAACGACTAAGTACTAAATTAGTACCTAGTCGTTGTGTTAATGTTAATTAACCACTAGTGCCTTAACCAAGTTAACCAACAGTACTAAAACCACTCTTTAGAAAAATTAAGGTAGCTTTGGATCCGTTGCGTTGGTTGATTGGTTCGAATCCATTCAATGCATGCTAATTTATGTGACAATTTTACCCCATATTAATGGCAGCAAAACAACTGCTGGAGAAAGTGGACTCTTTGGTCCTACTCGGGATTATAAGTTTAGTACTGTCAATCATTGTTTGTTAAGCAGGACTTGGAGTAGTAGCCAGCCTTGGACCCTGACACAGGCCCTGTCTCCTCGTCCTAATAAATATCAAATAAATTAACGTAGTCTACACTTTACACATTATACTATGTACATTGTACCTATATCTCAAAAGTATTTATGAAATTGGCAAAGAAGATGTTTCGTTCCAAAAATAAAATAAAATATATTTAGTCTCAATAATCACCACTGAAAAACTCGGATGATACAATCTTTCTCGTCTTTGAGTAGATTTCATTATTTTGTATCTCTACTAGCTACTAGTGTCACTAGTGGATCATGGGAAGCTGTTCACTGTTGTATGTTTAAAACTGAAAATAATTGGCAGCATAATTATTGCAACTGTGCCACCAAAAATCCATCAGATGAAATTCAGATACCTAGGTACTTGTCACTTGTCAGATACCTTGATAAAATAAGGAAGAATTATTGGTTTATAATTTAAAATTGAGTATGAACTCGGTATGAATATTGAATATGTATTGAAAGGGATTAGCATGTTTTCAACTGACCAACAGGTTCTAGTTCTATTCAAACTTATCTGTAGTCAAAATTGCGTTTTGAAACACTTCGTTTTTTTAGTTTTTTTTTGCCAGCCTCCGTGGCGTAATGGCGTAATGGTTGTGACTACTGCCCGTAGTCCAGACATCCCGAGTTCAATCCCCGGTTGGAGCAGACTTTTCGAAGAAAATTCTGTTCCCTCCAAACACGTGAGGCTGGCATTTCCGACCCTACCCAGGCTGGGTGAGGTTAATGTGGGTATCTGGTACGATTCCCAGCGAATAGAGGGTAAAACCCCCGTCCTGACTATCTATCTCAATCAGGACGTTAAAACCAAATAGAATCAACTGGTCACAATAGATCTAATTAGGTGGCAGTGTTAATTGTTAGGGTTTCACTGAAAACCCTGCAATCAGATCAGATAATAATAATAAACCTCAGTAGCTTGATCGATAAGGTGGTAGACTTGTAACCTGGAGGTCGGTGGTTCAAGTCCCAAGTTCAGCAAAAAATTAGTAAAGCGAGTTTGAGTAGTTGTGACATCAGTAAAGTACTAAAGTGTAACACAAATATGATAAGAACAACAAAAATTCCGTTTTTTTCCAATTCCAAAATCAGTAATTACCATGCAGTTGAAAATGATGTTAAACCACAAAAAAATCACGTTTTTTTTTTGTTGTTGATGAAAGTAGGCAATTTTTGTACATTTGAGATTCACAATTTTTTCCATGTTATTAGGTAGGTTGTCTTCTTAAGAATCACTTCAATTTGCAAGCTATGAAGTGACTACCACTAAATTTCGATAGTCACAATAATGGCAGCAAAGCTGCCGTATAATATGAAAACTTGGATGAAATATTTGGCCCATAAAAAATACAGAATGAACTAAAAAAAATCGTTCGTTCTAAAAACCGCAAAATCGTTCTAAAAATTCTAAAAGAAAAAAGACATGAAAGACGTCCACTTCGTTCGGTCAGTAATTGTATTAAGAAATTTCAGTATTCCAGGGCTCGAGAAATTTACTACGGCGACTTTAGCTCCAAGATTGAATCGGAAAAAAATTACGTAATAATATTTTTTTTATATTATATAATCGTTTATATCGCAGGGGCCGCTGCTTAACGGCTCCAAAAGTGGTCCGATTCATATTTCTGATGTTGATGTCAGTGATATCCAGATGCTCCATGATGGATGATGTATAAGTATTCATCTCGTAAAAGTATTAGATAATTTGGATAACTAATTTCTTGAATCCTTTCGAAAATAATCAAGCTTAGGAAAGATAGACCTTTGTAAATTATGGGTTAGGAATTTTCTTGCTCTCTACTTTGATGTCTGGCCGGGGTCCATTCTTTCCTTGTGAGGTAGCTCCTCTCTAATGTGAGCAGCGATCAGTGGCGCAATTATGGACAAAATAAGTTATCAATCATACGAAAAAGTCCTATATTTCTGCGGTACCCTATAAAATTGGGATATAATGACACAAAGAAATGTTTTTTTTTTTTTTTTTTTTTTTTCCGTCCGCCATCCCTATCTTACACGTTGACCAATTGACTATATTAAAAAAAAAAAAAAAAAAAAAAAAAAAAAAAAAAATGAAAAGGAAAATATCGGATTCACAAGTTCAATTAAAAACTCAAATTTCCCCATTTAAAACAATACGCAAAATCTAGACTCAAGTCTACAAACGTGTTACAAAAAGACTATGAACATCACACTAAGGGCGAAATTAATAGACTTTTCGTAATACCTCTGTGGATTTAAGTGTAGATTTTGCGCATTATTTTCAATGGGGAAACTTAAGCACTGACTTGAACTTGTGAATCCGATTTTATATATAAATTTATTCCATAAGAAAAACACTTTATCGGATTCACAGTAAGTTGTAACTAATAACTTTTTCTTGAAGGCACAGTGCAAAAAGTTCTAACGTTGGCGTTGCAGAAATTAGACTTGTAAATTCTTGTTACTTGGCTTCATTCAGGGACTTTTAAGACGTTCCAAAATTATAATGAGGAAGAAATGTTTAATGTGTTGCACACGAATATTTTTGGCATTATGATACCTTCTGCTAATTGTTTTGATATAACAAGGAGTTGAACATTAGTTTAATTCTGCTTCGAAGTTGTAAACGTACCTATAGCTACTGCGATTGTTTAAACATAATAAGATAGTAACAATGATAATAATTAAAACTACTGTTTAGCTGTTTATAGGCATTAGCACGACGTGAAATTTAATTCTGTTGGTAAGTATCAATTATCACCTTGGGACGCTAGCCACAGTCAATAATCCTTTTGAGTTTTTTTTTTTTTTTTTTTAATCCTTCTTATGGTAGAGCACAGGGCACATGGGGAAAACTTTTAGAGATACAGCATTTATTTAGTTAAACAGTGGATGAATGAGTCACTTTTATGTTTAACTGTAAATTAAACTTGATCGAAGTATTACGTAACAATACAGTGGTAGAAGATTGGGCAACGCTGGAAATCTATTGGTCACCATATCCAGATTTCATTCATGATTCAAGCTTGTATTTTTCTACAACATTTCGGCTACCAAGTAAACTTCACTTGTTTCCATACTTTTCTTTGACCCTCTCGTGACCTGTTCAGTCCCAGAGTTAATTAGAACACTTATCTTTCAGGGACAAGAGAAACTCGGCTGAAACCTTGAGCAAACTATACTTTCTATACAAATTATGTACAGTAGGTAATAGAAAGTACAAAACATTAACGAACCAGGTGCATAAATCAGACTTTTTACTGTACGTAAAAAGCTACACAACTCGAAAAGCACTCCTAAAACATTAAATTATTTAATTGGTGCATCGGCAGTCAAGTGGTAAAGGCGCTAGTCTTGTTATCCAGGTCACGTTGGTTCAAATCCCACCTAATGCATCAATTTTTCCTCATTTATTTGAGTATATGACCACAAAATAATTAGCACTCTGAGGGTTAGGTGGTAGAAAATGCTTTGAGCACTAACCTCGCCTAGTAATTACCTTCCACTAAAGAGTATTATTATTGGTTTTGTTTAAAAGATATTTTATAAGGTCCTCTTAAGGTGTTATGTTCACGAGTTCAGGAAATGAGGCTGAACTCCATCCCCTCTGCTTGTTCAGAAACTCTAACAGATTTTTACATCAGTCACCATTAAAAGCTCATAGATTTTTGTTGATGATTTCAGAGCTTTTCTCTCGAGGCATATCTTCTCATTTTATATTTTATCATTTTTCCCTGTCAAATATCTCTCTTGAACCGCCGAAACATCATTTTTTCATTTTTATAGAACAATATGTTGAGCATTTTGAGATTTCATACACATACCCATAAACCAGACCATTTGAAAACTCAACGAAAATTACCGTCTAGATTTGTCCAGACATACTGAATCGCTGAGTTATTCTCATTTTTGCAAACAGCACTTTCGCTACGTTTCGTCGACCGAAGGCTCGAAAGAGGCAGTTTCTAAAAATAAATCATTAGATAATGAAATTTCAAAATTTGCCGGAGAATTTTATTTGAAAATACAGACGATGTATTTTTGAAATTTAGTGTATTGAAACACTTTTTCGAACGCGTTTTTGTTCCGTTATTTTTTATTTTTTTGTGTTTTGTGTAATTTTTGAATAGATACATCAGAAATGTTAAAGCGGTGGTTGATATTTTGTAAATGTGTTAAATGATAACTGAAAGCTCTAATAGGTAATTTTTTTCTAAAATTTTATCCTGTAATTTGCATTTTGAGAGTGAAAAAACAGAAGGGTTTTACTATAGTAACTGTTGAAAACAGCTTAAAAATTGTTTCTACCTTAAGGATTCATTACTTTTACAAAGGTTTTCAAAAGTCAGTTTCATGGATTTCATAAATTGATACCTACTCCTAATGTTGATATTTACACTAACGACTAAAGATCATACATTTTTAAATTGAAAACCCATTATAATTTTATTTTACAATAGCTCATGTTATAAGAAACCTCAATTTAAATAAAATTGGACTATTTTCCAGTATTAATCAAAAATGTAAATAAACTAATGCGACTTGTCTCAAAATTAGCCTGGCCCAATCCAGCTTGCAATAAGGATCAATGTATTTAAGATTAAAGATCCTTGCTATATTAAAATAGTCCAATTTAAATAGTTTTCTTCAAAAAGCTAGGTTTCATTTTTTCACCACAATCATTTGGTTAACGTTTCATAATATAAAAAGCTAATTTAAGTAAAGTGATTTCATTTGTGCTGTGCCCAAGGATTTAATAGTTTAAAGATATTTGTATGAATTTGCCAGTTTGGATTAAGTTGACCGTATGAACAGTAAGATACAACCATTTATTACGATTTTAAATCATCAAGTTTGTAAAAAATTTTTAATTCTTACAAACTTTGAGAATTCACCTCATTGATCAAACAAAGTATCGACGATTTTTCAAATCTGTAGGATAATGTAGGGGGGGGGGGGGGGTGGCTTGGAACAATTGAGTGAGGGTTTTACCTCTAGGTACTAGGTAATACCACAAACAAACAAAAATAAACATTTACTTTCACTTCACCCAGCCTAAATGGAAACGGGAAAACACAGGATTACTACTACTTAAGATGACACTTGGACGGATAGTGACCAAATCTATGCGTTAAATATTACATCCCTAATCTAGTTTCTCCAACAAAAAAAAAATCTGCAAAGATCCTTCCAAATAGCTGTAAATTCCTTAAAATTAGCCTCTAAACCACCACTTCATTCAAGGCAAAGAAAATCGGATAATGACCCAATTAAATATAGGCTATGAGCGTAAAAACTTACCTATATCCCTGATCCAGTTTCTCCAAAAAAGCTTCAAAGATCTTTCTAAAAAGCTAAATTCCTTAATTCGATTTCAGTATAGATAGAAAATTATTTGGTAATTTACAGTAATTATTTGGAGTATTGAAAAGTGTGCCACGGTGGTAAAAAGTTAGAGCAATCTAAACCATCTACTACTTCATTCAAGGCTAACAAAATTGTCATAAGATAGATTTCGACGTTAAATGGTGAAAATTACGAATTTTGGGCTCTTTCATTTGTGGTCCGATTTTTTGGAACACCTGATTTAGGCACTCTTCATAGTTCAAAGGTTAGTCGTGTAAACAATTTAAAACATGAAACGTGGGCAATTAACTTATTATAGTTTCGAAGATATTGTTGAGTTCCTTTTTTTTCCTACATAGAAAGTTGCCAGCATTATTTCGTTTTTAGTAAAGCTCAACTTCGTATTTATCGGCTCAAAATACATTATAATACCAAATCGTTAATACACCAAAAACTCTTTGACAATTTGTACACATTAGACAACTTAGAGTAAAATGCATAGATTCGGAGATCTTGTAAAAAAACTAATGAGTTTTTTAACCCAGGAAAACCTAGTTTTGACATTTTTTGCCTGCAGAAAAATTTGTCGGTAGTTTTTTTTTAAGTAAACTTCAGTCGTATTTAGCTGCTCAAAATACACTGTTTTACCTAAAATTCCAACCACACTAAAACTTTTCCTATGAAAACACGAGTCCTACTCGTAGATATGAAGATGCAAGAAGGTGACCCTACTGATCAAATTCCTTCCAAAAGGCTGCAAAATTCACAAAATTTAGTCCATAAACACAAAACATAAACAAGCTACCACATCATTCACGGCTATAATAATTGGTGTCAGAAAGTTGATTTCATAGTAGAGATAATTTCTAGGTATACTTAGGTCTTTTTCGTTTTTTTGACCTGAAATTTTGGGACGCCTTCAAAGCTCAACACTCAAATTTAGGGAATTTATTTATGTTGAATTTGTTTTGAAATTGGAACCCTGCCGGAACATGTCATGTATTTCATCTGGGATTTAGACCAACATAGTAATACGTTTTCAGCTTGCCTTTGGAATAATGGGACTCATTAGTCCTAGTCGGGTAGTATAAATGAGGCCATATTATTATTTGATCATCCTAACAGGATTCACTATTATTTCGCCCATGTGTATGATTTGGATTTTAAATTTACACTAATATACCACCAGATACCACCTGTACTTTGTACAAGTGTACAGGGTGAATCTGAATTACGTGATTACAGTTATAAGGCTGATAGAACTCGTCGATTGTAATCAAAATTATTCTAAAGTGATTCTGTCTTCCTTCATTTTAAGGGTTTTGTTCATATGAAGAAAAAACCCGATTTACGAGCCCTTTTCCGTACGCTGTACGCGGCGCGCCCTCCGTCACAAGCTATAAATAACTCTTGAACGGTTTAAGGCGTTTAAGTTATCGAGTTGAAACTTTGATATGTTGTCCGGACCATCCAAAAGACGCCGACGGCGCGGCGGGAAAAATACTTTGAGCTCAATCGGACCCCAAGAGTACCCTAGCCCTATAGGGCCGATATACTCTGTCTTCAATGACACGTCTTCCGTGTTAATATATCAACTGAAATTCGCGTCGAAGCACCTGGGTAGTTTAGCCAAATGGATTAAGGCATCTAGATGTCATCCAGGCGCCCCAAATTCAATTTTTATTCTGCCCAATCTAGCTGAAATTTCAGGGTATGTTTCATACATGCTTTAGATGTTACTTTAATTTTTTCTAACCATATAATGTTATTATTATACAATTTTTTATTAGATACAAAAGGACATTATGTACATACAAATAATAATTTTAACAGTGAAAAAATGAAAAAAACAATATATACAATAAAAATGAAAAAGAATAGAAAATATTTGAAAACATATGTCCTAACTAAAGGGCGGGGTTATTGCCTATGGCAATCTCTTCCACCCAACCCTTTTGTTAAGACAACGTCGAACTAGACTAGATTTTAGATCAAAATTTCAAATCACAAAAAAGCTGCATTTTTTGTCCAATTAAGCTGAAATTTTCAGAGTATGTTTCTTACCGGCATGCCTATCAATGTCTAATTTTAGAATGACACTATGTTAAGCAATGTCGAGCTAGGCTAAGGTTTCGATCAAAATTTATTGATCAATAGTAGTGGACCAAGCCAAGTTCCAACAAGCACGGCAGTGAATCTTTACACGAACTGATTCACCCGATTTTTCACACCATTACCTATATCTTTGGCTCGATTGACCATGGAGCTATGAAATTTGGCACATAATATGTTCTCTTAGTATCACTAAAAACATACTGAAAATTTCAAGAGTCAAAACAAAAAACTTTCGGAGAAAGGTAATTTTAAATTTTGCAATTTTGTTTCTGAGTGACTCACTGATACACTGACTCACAGATCATCAAAATTATGAGGCACTTCCCGACTACCTAGAAAGCTGAAGTTTTGCGTGGTGGTAGGGTTTGTTGTAAAAGAACAGGAAAAAATATGAAAAACAGCTGTTAAACGCTGTCGTTTTTGGAAGCATATAGGCGCCTTTATGGCTTTTAAACTGAAATCTTGACTATTTAGAACATTGGAATTTTGTATGTTGGTCTGGAATATCTGGATCTTTTGAACCGTACAAATATTTTTATTGTATAGTACCTAAGCAGAAAAATATAGCGAATTCAGTTCCTATATGTCGGAAAATCACAAAATGAACGCTATTTTCGAAATGATCTACGATAGGTAGTTTTTTTTTTTTCTTCATTCTTTCGATTTCAATGGACGAGTTTTATCATTCCTAGAAATTTAGTCACATAATTTAGATTCACCCTGTAAATATATTTTTTATAAATATTTTGAAGTAGATATCATAGATATGTAATGGAACGATTTATTTTAACTGTAATTACTTCTTGTTTATTTATTTATTTATTTTACAATAAACGGATTACAAAAGATCCTTTTCTAACTATTACATTAAATTGGTTCCCTAGCTAATGAAATTATAATTATTCTATCTTATTTTAATACCTATTATAAATCTAAATCTAATGAAAAATATCTAATTCTAATGCTATACTAAAGTTAAGGTATATGCTTGGCATGTAAAAAAAAAAAAAAAAAAAAAATATTGTTGGTTAAAAAACAAAAAAAAACACAAAAACATACAGGTAAAAACAAAATAAAGACTAGATCGAAGAGGAACTTAAAGTTTGTAGTGGAACTAAATTAGACTAGAAGATAAGAGATTAAGAAAGGTAGTATCTATGAGGAAAGGTCAGTAAAACATTGATTATTATAGAATAACCTCACTTCTTGTGAGGAAGTGCAGAAAAAGTCAATGTGGTCCTTGATCATGTTAGCCGACCGCTGGAATCTTATCATAGGGCTGTTCTGTAAATAATTTGTTCGTGCGAAAGGAGGTCGAAATGGGAGTGAGGAACGCGTAGCATAGCCAGGAACATTGATGCTGATTGATTCCAGTAGGTCAGGAGTATCCAGTTTAGAGGTAAGGATATTATGAAAGTAGATCATGTCGTACATCTCCCTCCTCACTGATAAAGGCATTAAATTGGCAGATTTTTCAAGATTACTATAGGATAGGTCACTTACTCTCATTTTTCTTCCAAAGGTTTTCAGAGCCTTATGCTGAATAGTTTCTATTCTCCCAGAATGATATTTATACGAAGGATTCCATACAGTAGAAGCAAACTCCAGAACACTCCGAACCAGCGAACAATATAGGATTTTGAACGACAGATGATCAGGGAACTTTTTTGTCGATCTAGTAATAAAACCAAGCATTCCAGAAGCTTTTTTGCAAATAGCGTCAATGTGGGGTATAAAGGAGAGTTTGGAATCGATGAGAAAACCCAAATCTCTGATACAAAAAGAACGAGGAATTTCGCAAGAATCAAGGCGATAAGAAAATATGGCAGGGGAGTTAGATTTTGAAAAAGTAATAACATTGCACTTGGAGGGGTTAACCTCAAGCAAGTTATTTAGAAACCAATTGTTCAAAGAAGTGAGAGCGTGCTGAAGTTTAAGGTGATCTTCTGCAGAACTAACTGAACGGAACACCTTGAGGTCGTCACAGAAGAGAAGATACTGAACGTCGTGTTGAGAAAGGCAGTTTTGAACATCGTTGATAAAGAGAAGAAATAGGATAGGACCAAGATGAGATCCTTGAGGAACGCCTGAAACAGCTTGAAAGGAATTAGATATTGAAGAACCTACCCGAACCATACATAACCTATCAGAGAGGTAACTGGAGAACCACAAGAGAAGAGGACCTGATATTCCATAGGCAGACAACTTATCCAAGAGAATCCTATGATTTACTCGATCAAAGGCCTTAGTAAGGTCAAGATAGATCGAATCAACTTGATTTTTCCCCGAAACATTGACAGATAAGTAATTAAGGTACTGAAGGAGATTGGAAGACACTGATTTGCTGGGCATAAATCCATGCTGATTGTTGATAATAAAACGAGTTAAGATAGGAAAGAGCTTCTGAAGAACAACAGATTCAAAAAGTTTTGGTATAGCTGACAAAATAGAAATAGGTCGATAACTGGTTATCATTATCTTCGAGGCATCCTTTTTGTGAACAGGTGTAATGAAACATTTTTTCCATGAAGACGGGAAAACTCCTGAAGATAAAGATAAATTGAAGAGGTAACACAGAGGACGAGCAAGAGACGAAGAACAGCGTTTCAAGAAGATTGGTGGAATGCCATCAGGACCTGCACCTTTATGAACACTTAAAGCCTTGAGTTTTCTGAAGACATCTATTTCTGAAAGAGAGCAAGAAGAAATAATCTCGGACAGTTCAAAATTGATTTCGGGAGAACAGAGTGGAACGTCAACAAATACTGAAGAGAAGTGCTGAGCAAAAAGATTAGCAGAAGACAAAGATGATGTAGATTCGATGTCATTGAACTTTAGGCTTGTAGGAATAGCGGAATTACCCGAAGATTTCTATTATACTTCCAGAAGTAACGAGGATTTTCTTTAATGTTTCGAACAACGGAATTTAGATATGAAGAATAACATTGTTGGGCCAGATTTTTGCATTGAGATCTTAGAGACGAGAAGACTTGATAAAGGTAGGGATCACGAGAAGACTTGTTATAAGGAAATACGAGTAAGTAATCGGTTTAAAAAAAATGTATGGTAGGGTTAAAAAATTATCGAGTTTTATTTCACCACTGATATGAAATCGGAAGCATTGTGTTCGTTTTTGTAACTAAAAAAAAAAATTTTGCTCCGATTTCATAACCTCCTGAGCAACTTTAGTTTTTTGTCTGTCTGTCGGTCTCTTTGTCCGTTGGTCTGTGTGAGACACCACAAGACTTTCCTTATCACTCGAAAAGAAGTCTTATTCCGCCACCGGTGAATCAACGGTAACAGTTAGCTAAATTTCAATGTCATTTTCGTAACCAGCATCTCAAATTTATTGGATTTGATGTATCACAACCCCCATCTAAGATGAATAACAAAAGAGAATAATGCGGGACCCTCCAAAATACCGGTTAAGTGGGGCCGGGTTCCGTATTATTATTATTTGTTTATTGCAATTTATTTTGGACCAATTATTATTATCTGACCTGGTTGCAGGGTTTTCAGTGAAACCCTTACAATTATTATTAACACTGCGACCTAATTAGATCTATTGTGACCTAATTAGATTCTATTCGGTTTTAACGTCCTGATTTGAGATAGATAGTCAGGACGGGGGTTTACCCTACATTCGCTGGGAATCGTACCAGCTACCCACATTAACCTCACCCAGCCTGGGTAGGGCCGGAAATGCCAGCCTCACGTGTTTGGAGGGAACAGAGCCCCAACCGGGAGTCGAACTCGAGACCACTGGACTATGGGCAGTAGTCATAATCATTACGCCACGGAGCGGAGGCTGGCTTTTTGGACCAATGGCCGAAAACAAATTTTTTAATATCTAGAAATGTGTAAAGAATCAATCAATTAAAAAAGCATGAATATCTTACTAATTATAGGAGTTTTGATGGTAACTAATTGGATTAACAGAATTAACTAGTGCAAGTATCATACCACTTTATTTTAATAATCTTTCAAATTCCATATCTTCCTGGCAATAATTCAAACTTATTTCACTGAACGCCAGCCTCCGTGACGTAACGGTTGTGATTACTGCCTGTAGTCCAGTGATCCCGAGTTCGATTCGCGGTTGGGGCAGACTTTTCGAAGAAAATTCTGTTCCCTCCAAGGACATGAAGCTGGCATTTCCAGCCCTACCCAGGCTGGGTGAGGATAATGTGGGTAGCTGGTACGATTCCCAGCAAATGGAGAGTAAAACACGCGTCCTGACTATCTATCTCATATCAGGACGTTTAAGTCAAATGAAATCAACTGGTCACAATAGATTTCATTAGTTAGCCGTGTTATTTATAACGGGTTCTCTTCAAACACTGCAACCAGGTCAGATAATAAATATACTGGGTATTCCCGGAACGATTCGACTTATTTATAGGGCAGGTCTGGCGACTCATGAACTATCATATGATCCCAACTTGCAGTGAGTCAATTTGTTCAAAAGTTATGGCCAAATCTCTGTTCTTCCCAGGAATCGAGACCCTGGTCCGTTCTGTTGTGGTTTGTGGGCATTTATGACTAGCTAATTTTTAGGGCAAGCCAAGCCATGAGACCAACTTGTCAAATAGGGTTGATTGATTTAAAAAACCAAAGAGCTATTCAATCGAAAGTAAAGTTGTTTTTCGAAAACTTCATTTTCCCCTTTTTCCCTTCTTTAAATTGTGAGTAAATTTCCCAATAAGAGTTGACGAGTCGTTATTGTAAAAAAAATGTTTATCCAATCTTGTTTTTTTCGAAAGCTAACACTCTTTGAAGACAATGTATGAAAATCATCGATAGTAACGTTTGAAGTAGTGGTAATTGAAGCCTCCAGAAGTCAAAAATATTGGTACAGAGCGATCGTTGTAGGTTTGAATTTCTGCGGGTTTCAACGCTATAATATTGTGACGAACATTAGGGGTCGAATTATGAAACAGGATTAGTTAATCTAAGTGAACACTATCACTTAACGCAGGCTATACATAATATATAATAGTGGCGCTGTGATTGGTTGAAATTCCCACTAGAGGGCGCGTGAAGGGATAGTGTCCACCTAGAGTAACTAATCCTTTTTCATAATTCGGCCCTATTAGATGTCTGAAGTGTTCTTCGTCCGATAAAGTTAGGATGAAATTTCAACCGAGCTATCGTCGATAGTAACGTTTGGAATAGAATTTCAATGATAGGTTTCATTATAAGTGAATTTATTTGATTTGCTTCACGTTAAACCAGGGCTAGAGAACGTGTTGATTTAAAAGTACTGGTGATAAGTATAAAAAAAATCTCCCAGCCCAAATTGACATTATTCAGATCTCTATTTTGCCAAAAGAATATTATCTTTAACGTACCAACAATATTTTTCCAAGGAATAGGGATTCGTCATTTATCTATCTATGGTAGCAATAAAAAGAGGAGATAATTCTTCAAAAGACTAACCATCCGTATGAAGTGATACATTACCATAAGTGAATTTAGAAGTTGTTCGTTAGTAAAATTTAGAAGTTGTTCGTTTGTAAATAAAGTTAATAAAACTTTTTATTGTATAGGTAATAATTTTTTTTAGATAGGTGCCTAATAAAATAAGATAGTTAATAGTAACCTATCTAAAAAATAATTAAAGTTTAAAGAGAAATGTTATGAGCATGAAGTTCACTTTGACAGACTTGTATGTACTGAGTAGAATGATAAATAGACAGTTTCCCAAGCTTCTAAATTCTCCCTCAAAGCTCGCGCCAAATTTCAATAGTCCATCTTGTTCTCGAGACAACAAGTATCTTTAATTTCGTTAATTCTCAAAGCGCTTTAAATCGTGTCAGCTTTTAAAAAACAACCTTTACAACTTTTTACAATGGCTATACTCGTCAACTTTCGTTAGGAACTTTCCTTATAAGATGGGAAAAATGAACTTTTAGAAAAACACTTCTTTTTCGATTGAATAGGTCTTTGTTTTTCAATCTATTTGAATTCAACTAACACTATTTGACAAGTTGGTCTAATAACTTGGCTTGCTTTAAAAATTAGCTAGTCATAAATGCCCACTAACCGCAACAGAACTCGATTCGTGGAAAAAAGAGGCCATAACTTTTGAACAAAGCAAAATGTCCCACAGCAAGTCGGGTTAATATAATGCTCTTGAGGTGCCGAACCTACCCTTTTAATAAATGAAATCGTTCCTGAAACACCCTGAAGCACGTGCGGACACCAATTGCTCTTTTTTCATAAAAATTGGTCTTGCTAAGAAACGGGTATTGTAAATTGATCTGATCTAAGAAAAAATGAAAATAACCATTTTCCACAAAATGTTATTGATTACTTTTAGTCAGTTTATTATAGACTGGTTGGAGTTCCACAAGAGAAGCCGCCATTATCACACCGACCTCTTCTTAGATCTATTGTGACCAGTTGATTCTAATTCTAATGTACGTCCTGATTTGAAGTAGTCAGGACGGGGGTTTTACCCTCCATTCGCTGGGAATCGTAGCAGCTACCCACATAAACGTCACCCAGCCTGGGTAGAGCCGAAAATGCCAGCCTCACGTGTTTGGATGGAACAGAATTTTTGTCGAAAAGTCTGCCCCAACCGGGAGTTGAACTCGGGAACTCTGGACTACGGGCAATAGTCACAACCATTACGCCGCGGTTCTCTCTCTCTCAAAGTCAGTTAGATTGACACAGATTTGATACAGACTTTAATGAATCAGTTGATTTATTAAATAGGGTTAGGAAAAATACATGTACGACAATGACTTGTGTATTGTAGGGTAGGGAAAAATGCATGTTGGGCAATCAATGCCTTTTGTTTGTATTAGGATTTGGAAAAAAATGTAAAGCAGTAAAGCAATGCCTTGTGTGAAGTGTAGGTCAAAGAAAAATACCTGTAGGGAAATGGCATGATTCTAATATTTATATTCTTATCAAAAACTTCTGTCACGGAAACTTGGCATTTCCGACCCAACCCAGGCTGATTGATGTCTAATTTGACATCGCACTATCAAACCACCTTGTCAATGTGGGTAGCTGGTGTGATTGCCAGCGAGTGAAGGCAGTCGAGGGTTAAAGTGCTTAAATAAGTACTCAGATGACCCGTGATACAATCAAATACTGGTTATTTCCCGCCAGTGTTGTTGTGTTGTCCCATTCAAAATCATCCGATACAAAATGTTGCGAACCATTTCGAAATAAAATTTTGAACTCAGTCGGATCCCGTCTTTACTTCGCTCATTCTGTGCATACAAAGTTTTAATAAACAAGACCATTCATATTTTGAATTTTATTATAAAATTTTAACCGAAACAGCACATATTTACATGTTTGGGGCATTTGATTGGTTGAAGCTAAAAAAATATAACAAGGTCATTTCAGAGATCAACAGAAGTATTTGTATTTGTGTTGGTCTTCTCTGATTGTAACTCATCTCATTTCAAAAATAAATTTAAATGCAGATTAAAAATTTGGCGCTTTCAATTAATATTCCATTTATCAAAAGGACGCAGAATGAGAACCAATCAGAAGCTAGAACATCCGTTTGTTTACATTTTGAGATAAACAGTGCATTTTATTATGACTGTTTGCTCTGTTTCGTTTAAAAATGTTTAACAAAAATTTGATTCAAAAGAATTGGCATATAAATGTTGGTCATTGGTCATCTGTCCATGACGTATGGAGCGACTTGAACATTTAGGTTTCTTCTCGGTTTGGTTTTACAAAAAAAAATGTTTTTATTAATGTCTCTCATGAATATGTCTGCTTGTTTTCTTCCTCCAGAAACGGAACTATCGAGCTAGCAACGACTACGACACCCCGCCACCCAAATGGGGATAGCTGAGGACTTTGCCCCGAGTTTCACTCAGAAGCCTCAACTCCGACAGGAAGATGAAGGGAATCGGCTCATCTTCGAGTGCCAACTGCTGTGCAACCCGAAGCCAGACATCGTGTGGTTTCGCAGCGACACGCAACTTTCCGAAGATTCCCGAACGGTGATGAAAACGACCCCGGTCGGATCCAACAAGTATCTGGTGGCACTCGAGCTAGATGACGTCATTGAGACGGACGCAGGCCTTTACAAGGTGAAGGCCAAGAACAAGATGGGAGAAGTGTCCGCCTCCATCAACCTGAATTTTAGTCGTAAGTATTTCCATTTAAATTTACAACCATACATGTACTAATTATTCGATAGTGAAAAAAAGGACCATAATTTTTGACGTTTTTATTTAACCCTCATAAATTTTTATATGTACCTACTAAGAAAATACCTCCAAAGACAAGTCATATGGGTTTGATGGCAGAGATTGCCTCAGGCAATAATCACGCCCTTTGTCAATATTATTCTTGTCAATAAAGAGTTATTATTATTATTATATCTGAGCGAATGGTATTCCTTTGAGCTTTTCTACTGATACGAGTTATACGAACAAGAATTCTTAAATGTATCCGTGTAAAGTTTTGTGAGGGTTGTAAAAAATAATGTCAAAAATTAAAATCGCCTTTTATCACTGTCAAATAATTGTTACTTACATGTACTATGTGAACACAATGTGAACACTTGTTCAAAGAGTAAATGAAGTGGTGATTGATTGGGAGCAATTTATTTTGTGTAATTTGGGGTTGAGTGATCTAATGTCACGTTTTTGGCGATAACTTCGAAACTACGATATCCACTGTTGAATTTTTTAAATATAAACTTATAGAGACTTGACGTTTCGCCGTGCTTCGCAACGGGACTATTTTTTATATTTAACTAATGTATGACCGTACCTAATGTTGAGTATGATAAAGTCATTTATTCTTCTTATAATTTTCTCAAGTAGTATGATCATTTTAATAGATTTTTATTTCTCTTTTTTCACTATCTGTAACCCTTATCGTCATATTATTATAGTCTGGTCACATCAAGCTAGTCTGGTAATCGAGGTAGTGTAGGGATCCATTGGTTCGAAACCCACCTAGCCCATGAATTTTTCCTCATTAATTTGAGTTTGTGACCACATAATAATAAGACTCGGAAGGTTAGGTGGTAGAAAATGCTTTCAGCAATAACCTCGCCTGGTGGTTACCTTCCACTAAAGATTATTATTATTATTACCAAGAATAAGGTTCACCATCATCATCATCATTGGGTGACGTCATCGTGACCGATGGTAGCCAGACAGTGGAGGAATGACTCAGCACTTCTACCACTGTCTTTACAAGGAGGCTAATAATTGACAAGGGCCCCTAGAACCAAGCCAATGCTGGTCTACTCCCTGTTTATATTCCCCCAGCCAGACTTAGGGTCATAAGACTCTCATTAACAATATGTAAAGTGTACTAATATGATGGATTTTTTCATTTTGTTTCAGCTGCCGATGACCCTGCCGAAAGTAAGTTCAATACAAATGTCTAACCATCATATAACACATATTATACAAATATACACTATACAAATATGTATATTATACATATTTGTTGTATAATCTCACTCTCAGTCTCTTTCTTACACCACATACACAAGAATATAGTGTAATCAACTTTTAGGAATCAAGAGAATCCTATACGTCCAATAAATTTAAAAACAAAAAGGAAATGCTCTAAAAGTTGACCCAACACATGCAATTTTTCACTCTTTAGGACGACATAAACTTACCATTGAATAAGAAATAACTCTTCAAACATTATTTTCTCTTCATACGTTTCCCTAATGATTTGCGCACCTACTGGGCATTCGTTGTTTTCTATATTGTTTTAGACAGTCTTGTGTGTCTACATCTCCACACCATTTATAATAGAATGTTCATTTTTCATCCACACCTGTGTGTGCCTCGTTCCAGAAAGAACCCTCGCTCTCGTACTCCCCAAATCTCCCTTGCAACCGTTTTTGATTGATTATTGCGTTCAAATTAAACAATCAGAGTGCGTTGTGTGACGGTTGAAACGGAGATTTGGAGATTATGAGAGTGAAACGAAGGCTTGATAATGTGAACTCTTTTTCAGACAAATCGACGGACTGGCTCCGACTTTTTTGAAGAAGCCTTCGATCAGACAGGAGGACGATGGCAAAAGACTTCTATTCGAATGTAGGATCCAAGCCGACCCTACACCAACTGTGATATGGTCCCATAGTGGCGTACAAGTCAAAGAAGACAAAAGACACAAGGTAAGTAAAATAGTCTTTATAATTATTATCATTAAACTGTTGAAGTAGTGAGTGCTCTTCTTTTTCAATTATTATTTTTTAAATTAATTTTGAGTAATTATTACTGTTTGCAATATTCAAGTTAAATTCAATGTTGTCAATGTGGGTGGTCAGTTCAATTTGGTGTGGTCATAATTCTTAGGCAACGATAAAGTCATCTATATTTTTTTAAGTAGAAAAACAACCAGACCAAAATATAAAGAAGAGAACTGCGCGTTCTTCTTTTTGATTGATTGATTTCGCTAAATTGATGGTCAATCGTAGATTTTTGCTCGTATTAATTGTTTATGGTGTTTCTCATTTTGTGATTTTGGTAAGAACGAGCATTAGAAGTTGTAAGTTAGCCGACTGGTTGAACGTCTACTTATACTATCATTATGGTTCTATTGTTTCAGTTTTCCATAGACAAAGATGGACATTCATACTTTGCCTCCTTGGAAATCATAGACGTAACAATAGAAGACGCGGGCAAATACAAAGTCACCGCAAAGAACGAACTAGGAGAAAGCAACGCAACCATCTCCCTCAATTTTGACAGTGAGTGAGAATAGTAACTAGCATTTGTGTCCGAATGATTTCCATTAGAGCTTTTGTAAATAAGTAAGCAAGTATTTTTTACATTATTTGGACAGCACTTTTGTAGCCGGAAGAGTCGAGGTAGCTTTTTTTATACCTGGCCGTTTATGTAAATATGTATAGTGACAAGTAGATACCTAAAAAGCAAGAGGTTTTATCTTCTTGAATCTTAGATATTTACAGTAAAGCTAAGCAATAAAATTGACAGGGGTTCAATCTATAAGAAAATTTTCGTTGTAACTCTTCCTAAAGTCTCCCCAAATTAGCAATATCTCCACTGGATTGCCTTTGAAAAACTTAGCTTATGTTCTTCTGGGTGAGCAAGCTAACACAATTTAAATGCAGATCACACTCATGTCTCTCGAGAGTGTGATCATGCAGAGTATCAATATTGAATACACCAGATACCGACACGTGGCCTTGGGTCTATCTATTTGCCCCCAAACTGCCTGTCTTCCGGCATCAAAAGCTTTTGTGTTCAAATTTAGTGCTTAATATTTACAACATTGTAAGTAGAGAATATTCGCTAACTCTAGAACCCACAGTTCAGAAATGAACAGAACTCTTGTGGATTATTTATTTATTTTATTTTTCATTTTCTTTTAACGCTTGAAAATTAAACATTTTTTTTAAAAAACGTGAATTACCTCGTTATACTTCAAAATTTAATATACCTAATAATAACAAAAAGAAAATTATTTCGATCAATTGAAAATCAAACACAGTATATGCTCCACTGAGTGTACTTACGTATATTAACTACTTACAGGGTCCTCTAAAAAAAAGGAGCTACTCGAAATATCTTGTTCAAAAATTGGTGACATACCCTATGCATATAATTATCAAGATCAGTTTAGCGAGCTCATTAGATTTGGAGAACGTTAAAAAAAAAAATCATTAGAGTAATAGAAAATCAGAAAATAAAAGTACTCTATTTTCGCCTAATGTAAATACCTGATAGAAAAATGTTTTTCTAAAAACAAAAGTATGTCATGCGTGGAAAGTCAAACTGATTCGAAAATTTAAAAATCGCCATTAAAAAATTAAATTCATTTTGAAATGAAACTTTCTGAATTTCTTAAAATAGAGTGGACTTTGTTAGTTTCATATTTTATGTACAAAGTTATAATCAAAAGACGGGTTTTTTTAGTTTCCCTTTTTTATGTACAGTGCATACGTGTCTTTGTATGTAGCTACTACTCAAGGTGGTTGAGTGTACAGCAATACAGAATTAATTTTTAAAAAATTCAAGTGGATCCAAAGTGCAATACATATCAGTGTACTGGCATGTGACCAAGTGGGAAAAGTGTCAAGAAGGAAATATTAGAAATAATATGACAATGTTGAGAATACGTCATTTCATGTTCAAGGTATGTTCAGGCACATAAAACGGAAACATTCAACCATCTTTTGATACCTACCCAAGTTAAGTACATATATTGAAAATTAATTTTAAAAGACGTCCAATTTTCGTTAAACGTGGCGAAATGGGACAACTTAGGGTAAAATACTAAAATGCACAAAGATTGAAGTCGTTCGTACCTATACGAAAAATATTTTTTTTTCCAAAATTCAAATAAGATCATTTGATCTCACTCAAATTTAAAACAGACTTGATGTTTTACTTTATACTGGGTCAGAATTACAAAATCTGTAATTTGAGTATTTTCTATAAGTAGCTGTACGTGGTACATATTCGTCTTGATTAATTCTTTTTACTGGACAGGACCTTTGATATGAAGTTGATTCAAGAAAATTATTGAAAAATTACTCAAATTTTTAAGTACTTTTGTTCAGTATGATAACTATTTATAAAAGCTCCAATTAACGTAATGAAACTAAATTTTTAAATTAACTTGGCATGTTCCGTTATTATGGTACAAGTTTGAAACTGGTGTGGATGTGAGTTTTACAAATTATTTCAAGGAAACAAACATTGAAAAAAATATTATAATTTGCTTTGTTTTCTATTAATAAATCAATTTTATAATCTTTTTTAGTTCAATTTCTTTTGTGACAGTTAATATTTTAAAAAAAACAAATAATCCGCTTTGTTAGTTAATTTTATTTAATATATTTTATTTTTATATACCATATACTGAATTTGAATGTAAAAACTTTTCTAAACTTGTAAGTTTGTACGAAGGAAAAATGATTTTTTGCTTCCAATACAATCATAAACCTTCCTGGCGGAATGTTTGCATGCTTAGATCTCAGGCCATAATTTTGATATTAATAATTATTCGACGTTTTTAATTTCATAAAAAAACTCCAAATTTAAGATTATAGGTACCAATGCATAAATCATAAGACCTTCATAACTTTCAGGAATTTTTTCATAGTAAGTGAAACAAATTTGTGGTTCGTTTTTTCCTAATAATTAATTTTGTTGTTTCACATCAGAGTATGTAATCCGTTGAAAACTAAATGATCTTGATTACTTTTTCAATAATTTAACGGTTAGATAAATGAACTTATTGCGGAATCCCGCGAACTCTTTATTGTTTCACCAATTATTTTTGTAGAACTGGTAAAAAAAATTCTGCTTTATTTTTAAAGAAAATTTTCATTTCTGTCACATAATTTTTTCCCTTGTACCCAGAAAATAGCTTTTCAAGAAATTCATCTCCCTTACATTAAAATAACTCTGCCATATAGTTGACATTTAAGTGTTATTTTACTTTGAGTCCATTAAATTTGAACATTTTAATGCCAAGAAATGGATAGAGAATTAACTTAAATTTATTATGAATATTTTTATATTATATCATTAGGAATAAACATTAATTTCCTAAAAATAAATGTTAAAACCGCGAAACTGGCTATTATACAGGGTTGGTCCAGAAGTTTGAACCAAATGATAGGGTAATAAAAGAGACCATTTCACAAAAATATTCCGGACATTTTCTTTAATTTTTGTCGTTTTCAAATGGCGGCCAAAACGTGTGTTTTTCAAATATTCCGACTTTGGTTGGCTTTTGATTTTTTTATTTTTTTCTGTACCACCTAGAAAAAAACGGATTGCATTTTTGAATGAAAATAAATTTTAATTAAAATAAGTTAAATTAACCCGTTCAAATTTTTTATGATCATGCTCATTTAGGCTGTCAACGTTCTGAACGACATATGTGAAAACACTACGTTTTGCCGCCTTTTTGAAACAAACAAAATAAAGTAAAATGTCGGTTATATTTTTGTTAAAAAATGGTCTCTTTTATTACCCCTACCCATTTGGTGCAAAACTTTCTGGACCACCTGTATCCTTCAATCTTATTGAGTAATTTTTACTCAATTTATCAACCTAATTGAAGCTATCTCCATCGTGGATCAAAGTAACTACATACATATTATATACAAAAAAACGCATACATATAATATGAGTATCAAAAATTGATAACTGTAAAAGAACTTTCTATCGATAGTGGTTTTCTGAAGAAATTACAGGCAAGATATTAATAATACGGTTACAACCATTATATGGTTTATCTGTACATAAAATTCAATGATTTTTGTTATATACAAATTTCTACAGAATTTAAAAGTGTCACTGATGTGTAATTTGCTGTTGGTTTCATCAGTAATTGCCGCAATAATTTGAATCTTTAATGGATTTTCAGTTGCCTTTCGCTTATGTAATTAGAAAGTATGTGCACATGCATTAACGATTTATGAGTTTATTACAAGATCTTGTTGTTTAAATAAAATTGGTGGTGAGTATTGAAACTTGTTCATAAAAACATATATTGAATGTAAAATGTTCCCATATCCATAGAGTTAAATCTTATTATGTATGACCTTACTTCGCTGAATGTTTTGCCCTTATTCAGTTGTTTCGTAGCTCCTGTTCTTGTTGTTTAGGTGATGATGCCCCGTGCCTGGCGAAGGAACCAAGCCAGTGTTTACTGAAAGACCAGTGACCAAACAGTCCGATGATGATCTCAATGACATTGTTATAGAATGTCGCCTAGTAGGAGAACCAGAACCCACCATATCATGGTAAGCAAAACATAATAACAATAATAATAATAATAATAGTAATACACACAAGAAGTATGTATCTCTTTTTCTGCTCAAGCCCAAAAATACACAATACCTATAATTATTTTGAATATTCAATTTTTCGTATGGGTAATTTAAAAAATCGAGATTTTGACATGATAATTGAGTAACAAGTAGCTCAAATATTGACCCACAGTAAAATGCTGTACCAAAAAGATAAAAAAAAAATCCATTTTTAATTTCGTTATTCAATTCTACGATTACCTCTTTTTTCCACCGAAAATCATTTTAAATGAACACTTTTAAAACATACAAAGAATAAAATTTCGGCATTGATTAGAAAATCGGGCTTTTAATTTACATTATACCTTTGAGAACCGCAGTAGTCACTGTGGTCGGCTCAGCTTGCACGCAGCTGAGCGAGGTTGGAAGCTTGGCTATTATCTGATACCCTGTGAGGAAAATGATGTGATGTGATAAATAATCAGTGATGGTAATATAATAGAAAAGCTGATGATAATGACGTTTCTCAGAGAAAGTATGGCTGATCTCAAACTACAAATTTCTGTCTGAATCGAAGTTGATTGTTTGCAGCGTTAACTCCGGATAATATATGATGGTCCTTCGCGACGGATATACTGATGATAAATTGTTTGGTGTTTTTAAGCACGTAATCCTTACACCAACCTAAGTAGGTTGGTGAAGTGGAGTTTGAGAATTTAAGTCTGTTATGTGAACAATAACAACAAAAATGTTGGAAAAGCTATTTTTCCAAACATTCGTGTTTAACACTATTGGGTACTGATACAGCATCTAATTTTCAGGTACCACAAAGGTTCTTTGTTGAAGATGAGTGACAGACTCATCTCAACAATAGTTCAAGACCAGTCAAGACTTTATTATCTGGCCTGCCTAACCATTAAAAATGTACAGAAATCTGACAGTGGTGAATACAAGGTCATTGCGAAAAACAAAAATGGCGAGGGATCTTCGACTGTCAATTTAAACTTTTCTGAAGAGGACGGTAAATTAAAGTGAGTTCTTCTACAATAAAGATCTGTAAACTGTTTCTGAAGTAATTAATAAAAATGAAAGATTGAATATGGTCATTAGTTATTTCTCCATTCCATCAATTTATAAATTATAAATCCACAGAAAAGAAAGGAAAGTTGCATTGTGAATAATAGGCTCCTATAAGAAGTAGATATTCATGAACATATCTTGACTTGTTATCGAAGAAGTATTCATATTGGTGTTAGTGTTGACTAGGTAACGTGTGTTTTCTACAATTAAAAATAAACCTAGATAGGTAATACCCTGCATATTGCAGAACTCAGATTGTCAGGCGTTTATACGAAATTAAATTTTGTAATTCGACACACTCGTAATCATGTTACTAACGTATAACGATGCTACCAAAGATAGAACAAACATTAATACAGATACAATCAGCTAAAATACAAGTTATTGTACGAGTAATAACCACCTCTGAGTTTCCATCGTGAATCCTTGTGATCACGCATCGAATGTGTGGTAAATTTGGTCTTGGCATTTTTCTCAGAGAGGCTTTCACAAATTGAAAAAATATTACTATACATAAAAAGTGTATTCCTTTTCTGTCACCGTTTGGGCTTTTTTGATACATCAGACTTACCCTAATTCATATGTTTCTATCGCACCATGAATTTAAAAATATAACTTCCATAATTTTTGTATCTTCTCCAGAGTTCCTGGGGCAAGGCGCCCCGATTCCCCAAGAAGCCCACTATTCATCAAGACGGCGACCTGCTTGTGATGGAATGTGTTCTGGAAGCCAATCCTATGCCCGAGATCATCTGGTATCAGGGAACCAAGATCATCGAAGACTCCGGGCGAATCAAGATGTCAAAAAAGTCGATAGGCAAAGACACATACTTGCTGAGGCTAGAAATTAACAATCCCACCAAAGATGACGGTGGAAATTACAGGTGCAACGCTTGTAATACGATCGGAGAGAGTAACGCTAATATAGCTCTCAACTTCCAAGGTACGTACATAATAATATGTGCGCTGGTTACTTTTCCCATCCCTCCCCTGTCCCACTTGTATATGTGTTCCTCTTGTAAATAACCCCCCCCAGACACGAAACCAAAGTGATGATGTTGTTTAACATGAACTTGGGTATCTCTGTTTCTGTACTTTCTTCAGGTGGGGAGAATGCCGCTGGATTTGCACCCTCCTTTATCGAAAAACCAAGAATCATTCCAAACGAAAGTGGAACACTCATCCAAATGAAATGCAAGTGCTCTGCTAAGCCTCGACCAGAAGTAACATGGTACAAGGCGGAAAAAGTTGTCAAGGAAAGTTCCAAGATCAAGATAATCGTCAACGAGCAAGAAGACACCTACGAGATCATTTGTGAGATCACGGTAAGTAAAACTGAGGCGCGTGAAAAAAAGACATTTGTTCAAGCCATTTTACTGAATGGAAACTGGAAATTTCGAATAACACCATTTACGTTTTTAAACGTGCTCTTGTAATATATGTACATTACAGCTCGTTTGAAACCTCTCATTCGGGCAAAATGTAGATCTGATAATGAAAAAGTGAGAATAGTATTGTACTTTCAAATCATTTAGCTATTTTTCTTTGTTGACTAAACTATAAGTTCTATTGAAAATTTATAGATATTTTTTATAAGTGAAATCTGCTTTCGGGGCTTTCAGGATCCCATAGGTCCAGACAGCGGTACGTACCGGTGCAATGTGAAAAACGAGTACGGCGAGTCCAACGCAAACCTCAACCTGAATATCGAGGCCGAGGTCGAACCAGAAGGAGACCCGCCCACTTTCATCGAGAAACCAAAGATCCGATCAGAGCAAGGTGGAAAGCTAGTCGTGATGGAGTGCAAAGTGAAAGCCAAGCCCATGCCAGAGATCATCTGGTACCACGAAGACAAAGAACTTCAGCAGACGGACCGGATTTCCTGGACTGTCACGCTGAAAGGTGATAAATATCACATCCGCCTCGAGGTGAAAGATCCGAGGAAAGAAGACACTGGACTCTACAAGTGCAATATAAAAAACTTTCACGGGGAGCTGAATGCCAATCTAACCCTCAATATTGAGAGTGAGTATAATAAATACTTTAGGGTTTTATGAGTTTTATATATAAAAAATGGTAGCTATTAATTAATAGCTCGTTGATCTATCCTTACGTAATACAAGTGAACACTCTTGTTCAGCTGGTATGACTGTATGAACATATTCACTTGGATTTCAAAGCTCACTGAGCTAGTCTTTTGTAGTTACCGTGGCCAAGTGGAGTGTTTGATCCCCAGTAGTGTAAAATGCACGCTTGGATTTTTGGGGTCCATTTCTCCTTGTGAGGAGAAATGAGTAGCTATTTATTTGGTTTACAACCAGTGGTTGCATTATGCGAAGTAATATGGTACCTATTTGGGCAAATGATGTGATTTGAAGTTTCATACGGCTACCCACTGTTTTTTGACATTATAACACAAAGAAAAATCATTCATACATTCCAAAACAAGTATGTAACTCCTATCTTAGAAACGTCCGTTTTGTATTATTACTATAATAAACAAGTGCGGAAATACCGCGAATTTCTAAATTACTATATGTATATGGAAAGTATCCAAAACATGATTAATAATTAATCATGTTTGTTATTTCAATTATACTGATTCATGAGATTTTACTCCAACACATTTTTTTGGTATCGGTCATAATTTATTACGAGATCAGAACTCATGATGACTCATCATGAGAAAAGTTAACCCGTGTTTATTTGGGAAAAATCCAAAATCTTTGGAAATGCGAAACAAAAACTATGCTAATCAGGACAAATTATCTTTTACATAACTCAGTCACGCTTTATTTTTCATGTTTATTTCACTTTCTGAATGGATGGTCAACTTTTGATAAAGTAATATCCGGACGCCGAATAGTTTGTGAAAAATGTCTAAAACCTATAAGTTTAGAAAAAAGAGATCTTCCTTTTAATAATATTTAACCGCATTCCATTTTTTCCTCACTTCTAGTCGTTCCGGTCATTCGGGAAGTCCCCAAAGTTGTAACGATCTCAAAGAAGAAGACCGTGGTCATAGAGTGCAAAGTCATGTCCATGTATGAACCATCAGTGACATGGATGAAAGAGAAGAGCACCGTCAAGGAAGACAACAAGCATGTTGTTCATATTGAACAAGTCAAAGACGTAAGTCTTCATTTGCTTGTATTATAATGAGACATTTTTGTAGGTATTTAGTAAAAATTAAGGCAAATAAGTATGAAATGATTTTCAATGCAAGTATTTTATAAACAGTGTAAGACCAAGACAACATAAACTGGTACCGTTATGTAAAGCACTTGATTGTAAAACACCAGAGTGATGGCTCAAATTTCGATCAATTTTATCTTACTCCGAGTGTTTTCATATTCAAACGATCAGAAAATATCGTACAACTCATAATTTGGTTTCCCATTTTCAAGTCTCATAAGTATCCACAATTCCACATACATAATTCTTTTTCTATCATAATGCTCATGGAACAAATCTATTATGGTCTTAACATGGTTTTTTAAGTACTTTATAAGTATGTATTACGTTATTACATAAGTACAAATATTTTTTTATATTGCACATTAAGTGGTTTATGACATCAAACAAAACCGTGTCCACCACCGTGATACGGGCACCTTTCTGTGTTTATTTCACGTACACATGGTCTAAATCAGTTTAGTTATTGTAATAACTTTTATGATAGAAAGGTAACTATTAATTTAAAGTTTCATCTCTTAAAAAGAAAAAATCCACACTTTTTAATATGAAATGCTGCTGATTTTGGCTTCAAAACTACTGACACAATGATTTTCCCTAAAATTTTCAGGTGAATTCAATGTCAAACTTGAGATGCACTCCTTGACCGACAAGGACAAGGGAACCTACAAACTAGTTGCCAAGAACGAGAAGGGTGAGGTTACTTCAGCTCCTGTGGAAGTTAAAGAAATTCCGGAAACTATCAAAGAAGAAAAACCGAAAATTGCGACAAAACTGAAAGCTATCGTAAGTATTGATAGTTACTATTAAACTCAAAATATTAAACCAATCAGATAAGTTTAACAGCATATCCAAAACTTGGTCCTGAGACAAAGGACAACGCGCCGGGAATATTTCAGGCAACGGCTTAGTTTCGCTGTTCAGAGAGGTAATGTTGCCTCAGTGCTGAGCACACTGCCTCGGGAAGATGTCCTTGGTGAAGTTTTTTTATATATTGTAAAAATAAACTACCAATTTAATACTTGGAAAGAGCAACATGAATTTCAAAAAAAAAAATCAGATAAGTTAGAAGTAGACTCCAAATGAGTATGATTATGATACAAATAAAGGCCCTGACAAATAAAGGTTTCTGAAAAAAAATCTACTACTATCAACAGACATCATAAATATTAGGATTAGATACACCAAAACTATGTTTTATCTTACGAAAAAGTTATCATATACACTGCCCTCTGCCGCAAATTACTGTAATCGAAAGATTCCTTAAGTCTATCTGGGAGACATTGAACAGAAAGGAAATCAGTGTCTCGCTAGAGGACATTAAACAGAGTAGCGAATCCTAACAAGCCAGACCAGCTTGCACTTTCCCAAGGGTTTTTTAAAGGCTTCGAAAGAAAAAACCCCAAGTTCTCATGGTGGTTGATCGCACATAGAAATATATGATTCAGGTCGACCTAACTTGCCGATAAATATTGCCTGGAGACCATCACTCTCCCCAGCTGCAGCCAAGATGCTTACAACAACAAATATTCCTGTCGTGGCTTCCGTGCGAAACATTTTACCTCAAAAATATAATTATGGGAACGCTTTTGTGGCTCAGCACGGGAGGTACAGTACTGAGCAGTTTTTTTGTAAACATAGTCTCTTACGTAAACAGGAAAAAGTTTTTTTTTTCTTTTATTTATTGAAAAGAAATTAATGTTATATTTTTCTTTTTTCAGAGCGTTACGGAGGGACAAACTGCTGAATTTGAATGTTCACTGACGACAGTAGATAGAAAAGTTACTGTTGTATGGTACAAGTAAGTGTTATTTAAGATTACACTGAGCATAGCTCCTCCTTTTATACTTTATCTCCTTCATAGTGAGATTTGCTTCTTTGTAGTGCACATTTTTTTAAATACTACAACAATAGTTGTTTGTGACTGTTCAAAAATTGACATTTTGGTAGGTGTCATTAATAGTGGATGAACTGATACCCCAATTTACATTCTCCCAGCTAATCTTTTGTAAAAATATAGACACAAATTTCAGAAAGCCAATTCTCAAAGCTGATGTTTTAGATATCTATTATTATCCATATAGTCCACAATACTTAAGCAGTGGTTTGTGGTTTTTATAGTTTTACAAACGAGCCCTCCTTGAAAAGCAGAGACTTGAATCTGATGGAATGAGGCAAAATTAACTACTAATAAGAGCTGAAAAATATCACATCCTATAACTCATATTCTATAGAAATATTTGTGAGACAGAGCAGGGTTCAGTTAGTTGCAAAATCTAAAGATTTGTTTGTCACTAACACCCGAGAACCATGCTAAGTATCGAATAGCTTCCACAGAATGATGTTTTCCGAGCTTCCACAGAAGAAGGACATTGTTGCGTTCTTTTGCTAATTAATTTATTATTTTTACCTTGTTTTAGAAACAACGTCGAGGTACGAGAAACCAAAGAAGTAACCGTTACCTTTTGACGGCAAAACAGCCCGACTCAAGATTATCAACACAAAGGTCGAGGCCTCTGGCATTTACAAAATTGTGTTCACCAACTCCGCTGGCAGCGATGAATCTTCGACCGAGCTGAGGGTGAACAAAAAGGTAAGTTTACGTTATTGTGTCTTGATTTATTTTCAATTTCAGGGAAAACTATTACAAATCTGCTACATTTCGAAGAAGAAAAATATCTACATATACTAGCAAGCAAGCAAGCGAAGATCTTTGGTTTTGGAGTTTCAACGTAATGGAGACCCTGACATCGTCTACTCACGGTCACAAAGTTCTCAATTCACAATTTATTGTTTATTAATATAGTTAATTATTAATATAGATACTAAGTTTTCATTATGTTTGTATTCCATAATATTCCACTTTCTTCTTCAAGTGCGTATCAATGTTTAATTATTAAGATTTTATTTAGTTATCTATGGAAAAGTGTAAGAAAATATTTTTGTTGCTTACATTATAATATCGTGAAAGCTCTACTTTTCCAATTTGTAGTATTAATTTTTTTTCTATAATTATATTCAATTTGAAACCATTTTCTTAATTACGTCAATCAAGAAAAATTGACCATTTGTTTTCGTTATAATTTATCATCAATAAAAATAGACAGTTGAAAAAAATGTACATGATTGACTTTAATTTATAAAAAGACAATACCCTAAAAATCATTTGAAATTTTTTGAGCCGTTTTGAACGAGAGCTTTTGAGCAGAAAAAGGGTTACAGTCAATTTTTTATGAAGAAAAGTCAAATTTTCAGTTACTCCATTTGATAAGATTAATTTTTTTACACAAGCTATGGTTCAATTAAGATTAATATTTTTACTGGAGTTTACAGTTTATTTTTTTACATTTTATTCATTATAATATCATTTTAAAATATGGGTACAGATATTATTACTGGTTTCGAAGTTATTTTGAAAATGAAAATGTTTGGTTTACTCTTGAACATAAGCTTTTTTTACATGTTATAATTACTTATCTATTACTTATAATATAATTAATATTATTTAATTAATGACAACAATGTCCTTAAACTAGATAGACAAAGACATCACAGATCAAGTTTACTTGTATACATAAAAGTAGTTAAATTATTTTAACTTAATTCAGGATTCCTGGGTGTACAATTAATTATTATTGTCTTTATTCGTCATAAATGGTAATATTAGGAAAATAATTTAGGAAAAAGTCGCCATTTTTTTTACCCTTAGTCCTTACATAGCTTGAGAAATATTTTTTAAATGTATTAATTTTTCCTCAACAAAAATATCAAGCTATTAATCTAATCAGGTACTGAATATGCTTCTTTTTCAAAATCTCCTAGTGATGCTCAACTTTAGGTGTGTGATTTCGCCAAAAATGACTTAACTCAGTCACAAAAAAAATCCCTGAACTCACCTCATCAAAAACTTTTTATGCTGTCAAATTTTACTCAATTTCTTTGGTTATCACTACTAATAAGACCACAGATTAATTATCTATAGATTACAAGTACCTATTCGATGTTATTGCGATCTGCCAAACCAACGCCTTACACAGGCTCTCCCAGAATCTTCAAAATTATTCATCATTCAAGTGACCAATGATACCTGTATGTTTTCAACAGCATACATTATTTGTTAGGTGAGCTGTCCAATTTCTTTGAGAATGAGTTCGTTAAATGATTGTTTATTTAATTCAAAATGTTACCCGCATCAATTTTAAAGTTTTCTATGTCCCATCTGCCTGTTTTATCCTTTCTATGTTCATTGTTCACTATTGGAATTGCATGACTTTCATGTCTTTATCGTTTCAAAAAGTCATCTGCACTACATATTATAAAACAATAACATTGGGTTTCGATGTCCTATGCCCTGTTTCTTGGTATGATCCGTCGATTAGATTACACCAAGAGGAATAATACTGACATTGTTTGTAAAACCATGTCAATTGTACCTTTCCTATGTACTTGGTACCTAGTACCTTTCCGAGGTAGTTATCTACCGATCTCTAGGAATAAAATAACTATAAGAATGATTGTGCACTTAGTCCCTTTATATGTACTTTTACCTATACGTATTTTGTTCTTAGTACCTATCGGAATATTGGAACCCTATATGTTGCATTGTTAGTAGCATGGAGAAATTTAGTTTCTGAAACCAGTATTCCCAATCCTCCGTTTTAAATAAAACCCTTTCCATGTAATGATATGCATATTTTATACCTGCAAAGATTTTTTTTCCTTTACATGTTTATTAATATATTCTTATAAGTAGTCACTTGGCCTAGCGGTTGCATGCTCGGATTGCACTCCAGGTGACCCGGGTTCGGATACCGACGGGGTCGGAAATTTTTCGGCTCTGTACTTTGGATGTCGGGGCTTACCCGCCTCGTGAGGACAATTGGGGTAGTTGTAGAGTGGGCATCGACCAGTGGCGAAATTACATTATAGATATTAAAATATTACGGTTGCTTGGAGATATGATGCATTAGCATTAGATCTCGTAATGTCGATGCTACCCACTAAAAATTGTGACATAATAACACAAATAACTAGCTCTTTATCTTATATTCGTATAGATTTACGTTGTCTGACTGTTTTAAGATAACTTTTTCTTATCTATAATGTTATAGAAATGTAAAATTTAGGAGGAATATAATAGAATCTTTCTTAACCAAATATACAGGGTATTCCGAAAATATTTGAAGATTTTTTTTAAGAAATTGTAGCACCATATAAGTCACGATTGTGTTCTACAAGACCGCTATAAATATGAAAGGCTGAATTCTTATTTTTCAACGTCATGAGAGGTTTCTTTTCATGGTTTAATGAGAACAGAAATACAATAGGCATAGATATGCCTAAAAATGGCATTGTCACTGGTTGCAGCTGATTCACAAGCTACGCATACGGTTGAAAACACCCCAAAATAAAAGCACATAAAAAAGAAAAATCATTGATCTTATTATTTCTTTGTAGTAGTTTATAGCGTTGCAATATAGACACATAGCAAACCAGAAAAATTCCTACTATTAAAATAACACAAATGTACTTTTTTTTTACTTTTACAGGAGGAAGATAAAAAAGAAGAAAAGAAAGAAAATGAAAAGAAAGAAGAGAAGAAAAAGGAAAAAGATGAGGAAGAGAAGATAGAAGAAGAGAAGAAGGTGGAAGATAAGAAGAAAGTTGAAGAGAAGAAGAAAGTTGAAGAGAAGAAAAAAGTCCAGAAGAAGATAGAGGAGAAAGTGGAGGAGACTACTGAAGTAAAGGTAATATAGTATTCCGAATTGAAGGGCCGATGTGAACAGTAAATTACACATGTTCAAATATAAGAGAAACAAGTGTTTTATGTGAATCATGTCATAAAACCTTTGACAGATTTATGTATGAAAGATAATATCGACTAAATGTTAACCACAACTTTGACGACACGCGTTTACTTGATGATCAAAATGTTCCCTGGGTCGCTCACCAATATGCTTTTTAAAATCGTCTTAGTTCTTGAATTATTCACAAAACACCACTAGACAAAGTTCCTTTCGGTTTTCTCATGAGTATACTTCACGCAAACAAGCTGGGAACAATTCAAGAGCTGAAAAACGAGATAAGAAGTCATATTGGTCAGCAACTCAGCAAGTCAGGTGTAGTTGAGAAATTTGACTGTAAAGTAGAGTTGTGTCGTGAAAGCTGTGGTAAACATTTGACCTATAGGTATTATCTTACACAGATAATTGTCGATGGGTTTATGTAATGATTCACAGAAAACGAGAATTTGTTTTAAATTTGAAATTTTGAACATTTTGTGAGTTATTGTATCAGCGGTCCTTCAATTTAGAACAGATTCATCTTCCTTTCTCAATGTTATTATTACAATACACTTTTAATCTAGTTTATTTTAAATTTACAACAAAAATACTGTGAAATAATGAAACCCTTTCAAACGAGGAGCTTTATTTACTCAGTAATTGTCACCCTGATTTGAAACTCTGTTTTTATTAGAGGGTAGTGACAAAATTGTGTTAATCTGCACTCATAAGATAATGAAAACAAATATTACAGCAAAACAAACTCATGCTTTTCTACATTAAATTTATTTTCATTTGCTCTGTTACAGAAAACAAAGAAGATCGAACAAAATGACAAAGACGTGAGTATAACCACATCCAATACATGTTTGAAACTATTTTTCATATAAGAATAGTTTTGTTTAGATTGACGTTAGACACAATTTTATTTAAATCCTAATAATAACTTGGAAAAAAAAATGGTGAAACTCGAAAATCTCTGAAAAATATCTCTTTTACGCATTAAATAAATAATAATATTCATACAATTTAGATTCTATATTGTTCTTAATTAATTATTGTATACTCGTATTGTATGTAACAGTGTGTACTATAATTATTAAGAATTTTTTAAAACACACTGTCCATTTTAGTATATAACGAGTCCCCAGTATATATACTTGACAAAGAGTGTAATTTAAAGAAAATACAAGTGTAGGTATTCGAATTTATGTTCTCGCTAGTGGAATGCCATTGCTCTTTGTCACAAAAAAATAAGCTTCTCAAGGGTTACCGTTCTAGAGACAGAACAATCAGTGAATGAATGAGTCAATGTTTCAAGTTTCATTTTTTTATAATGAATACTTTATATCTACATGATAGGTAAATCCCCCGTCGTGTTTCGTAAAGGATACCATTTTATTTCACTTTAATTGAATATCTTCTGACTATCTATTTCCCACGCAGGAAGACACCGATGACTTTTCTGAGGAGACTTCGGTTTCGACAAAAAAGAAGAGTGAGCGAAGAACCTCCACTGTTCATAAAGATGAAGTTAAACAGAACGAAGTGAAGGAGAATGGATTTGATGAGAAGGTACAATACAAAATGTTTTTTTTTTTATATATATATATCAAGAACGGGTTGATATTGTAACATATTTTTGGCGTTTTGAAAGGGTCATGTACTGTAATTTTCTTTAGTACAAGCCAGTTTAGACACCAATTTATGTTATTATTATATCTTCAATTCAGCAGCCTCCGTGGCGTAATGGTTGTGACTACTGCCCGTAGTCCAGAGTTCCTGAGTTCAACTCCCGGCTGGGGCAGACTTTTCGAAGAAAATTCTGTTCCATCCAAACACGTGAGGCTGCCATTTCCGGCCCTACCCAGGCTGGGTGAGGTTAATGTGGGTAGCTGGTACGATTCCCAGCGAATGGAGGGTAAAACCCCCGTCCTAATCCAGGACGTTAAAGCAAGTAGAATCGTTGGCGTTAGGAAGGGCATCCAGCCATAAAAAACGTGCTCCACCCTACCAACCTCAACCATGAGGTTGAACAATGCCGACCCCAAAAGCAACAGCTAATATGGGATAAAGGCAAGGGAGATTATTATATCTTCAATTCATTTTTGTTATCAATTAGATTTACATGTTCCGTTGCGATCAGTAAAGCGCAATATGCACAAGAAAATTAATTGAAAAATATATTTTTCAGAATGAGGATGATGAGGACAAGAAACCATCAAGGAGATCCTCAACCAAAGACGTGAGTAAATTCACCCCATCTTTTAGACCAACTTTCCTCGTTCTTCTCAATATAATTGTATCCAAATACTATTGACAAAATAACAAATAAGGCAAGGAAAGTTGGTTTTGTATTTTTAGTTTAATAAAAGTCAGTAGATGAAATAGATTCCAAAAATAATTGACTAGTATTGAATTAGCTAAAAACCTGATTTGCTTTATAAAAAATATTTCTTGTGCTTATTCGTGGATGATACACAAAAGAATTCTTATACGGTAAGTCAAGTCCTTTCTTTTGCCAATAACTTTTGAATGTGTTAGAATTTACGATTTTGTTTGTAATGTTCGGGTCTCTACATTCCTTGATGTGCGAGTTAAATGTTCTTTAATTTTTAGGTAAGATGTGATATTTTACTTCTACGTAGAAGTGGAGAAAAATACACTAAATTATTTTATTTAGGTTGAGAAAAATTTATTTTTAAAAATGTGAAGTTTATGAATGCATGGCTTCATAGCCATGAATTCTTCTTCATCTCAAGTATTGAGAGAAAAAAATGAGGTTTAGTGTCAATTGAAGTTATAATTTTAAAATTTCGACTCCTGTAGCTCTGAGATCGAATATAAACACTCGCTTATCCTTCGATACAAAATTAAAAAGAACAAGGGTTATGGGCAAAAGGAAGGACTTTTGCGATAAATCATTAAATTATTTTTCAATTTATTAACAATTTATGAATGAGGAAAATGTCTTGTTAAATAAAACGTATGTGACCCTGTCTTACAAAATTTAGAAAACGTGTATGATCGTCATGTACTTAAGCGGTTGATATTAGTTCGTAATGTTGTAAATTTAGTCCAGTTTAGTTAAATTGAAGAATAAAATGTGGGCGGATGATAACTGTAACATTAAAATTAACTTGTGAAAATATTTTTGAATTTTTGTTGAAACCCATAGAAAACAAGTACTTTTCGTTGTGACCCTGTTCCCAATTTTGTGCTACTGTCCCATGTGTAATGTCCCGGATTCGTATGATTAATTTTATTTTACAGACTAGCGAGATAAAGGAAAAGAAGACAGTAAAGAAAGTTTCTACCAAGAAGGCAGAGGTAAGGAAGGTGATCGAATAGTTCAAGATTGATAAGTTGAACTTGTATTTTCTGAAGTAAATCGAATAGAATAATAACATAAGCCTATTCATGAAGGTGAATTTAAATGGCTTAAATTTGTAATTAAAAAATATCATCAATCAAAAGAAAAAGAAAATTACAATTATACCATAAATAGTAAATATGAATACTTGAGTACCTACGTACTCATACTGTTGGAAACATTTGTGAAATTTCTCTTAAATGTGTCATTTGATTTACTTGACAAAATACGAATGAGGTAAAAATACTTGGTATTGAAATTTAGTTTTTTCGATACTGAAGTTAGAATTGAACTTAAAACGTAGTTGTGATATGTGTCCTATTTTATATTATGTGATCGTTCATGTTGTAGTTAACTATAAGCATAATTATGAAGTATGGTATTTTAGTCTTGTCCGTCCGTTTTAGTCCCATCAACTCATTATTGAACGCATGTGGGAATTAATGTATTACTTTCTTTGTATGAAAAAGGACTTCTTGATACAAAGTCCTCTGTGATCCATGGCATTAGAGACGGAAGAATGAATAGAGGATTATACAATTTTTTACAAAACTTTACCTGACCCGGCCATTGTTAATGTCGGTACAAAATCATAGATACAAAATTTCTTACACAACATTTTTCGATTTGAATAAGAAGGAACATAATAATAAAACAAATACAAAAAAGAGTATTCTAGTTATTCCTTCTTCTGAAAAGAAAACAAATGCCTTGGTTCAGTTCAGCCTTCTTTAAAGACATCTTAGTATTTGTGTTTGAGTATATCGTAGTATGTTATGTCCTTTTGTTTGTTCATCAGGATAAGGAAAAGAGCAATGATAAACCTCTTTCAAGAACTTCCTTAAAGGTAAGTCAATTTGTTCATTATTTGTTCAATACAATATCTGCATTATTATCGTTAAGTCTGAGAAAAAATAATTGTAATAATATGAAGATAATCTCAAAACAAGAAAATTGATCACTTGATAAATAATCAAATAAATACTGCTCGCACAGAAAATAATATAAGATTTTTAGGAAGGACATGGGACAAGTGAAGGTAAAAGAAGTACGAAATATTAACGAATCCCATGTGTCTATATTCTAGAATCTATATGATGTAGTTGTATTGGATAGCGATCATGAAGATATGAATTTAAGAAAAATGAAGATATTTAATAATGATTCAAAAATCGGGATTTATATTTTTTCTAATGTAAGTATTAGAATAAAATTAACAACCCATAACATCTATACAAAACAAGAACTTCAACATCTAAAATTTATGAACTTTTTCATAAGAATAACTGACAAAAGGCTTAAACATTATTTTATATATGAAATGACTTCAAAGAAATTGAATGTTTACTGTGAAACATGATGTCGTTGAACATGACTAGATATTGCCTCAGGATGTAACGTAAACCCAACTACGTAATGTTTACTATACGTTTTCATTTTTTTTTTTTTTTTTTTTTTGGGAATTTTAATTTATGTAAACCCATCACTAATTGTTAAAATTTCACATTCTTTTGTAGTCCAGTGATGAAGAATCTGAAGAAGAGGAGAGTAGGATTTCAAAAAAAATATCTAGAGATAAAGAATCTCCTGAGAAATTGAAAGATAAAAGACCCTCCTGGAGGAAAACTGGAGAAGAGGAAACTACGATTGAAGAAAACAAAAGAGATTCTACGAAGAAACCTAGAGACGGAGAATCCCCTGAAGATCAGAAGGATAGGAGACCTTCTTGGAGGAAAACCAAAGAGGAAGAATCTACTACTGAGCAAAAAAGTAGAAGAGATTCTACAAAGAAATCTAGAGACGAAGAATCTCCTGAAAATCAAAAGGACAAAAAACCTTTTTTGGAGAAAAACCAAAGAAGAGGAATCTACTACTGAGCAAAAAAGTAGAAGAGATTCTACAAAGAAATCTAGAGACGAAGAATCTCCTGAAAATCAGAAGGACAAAAAATCTTCTTGGAGGAAAACCAAAGAGGAAGAATCTACTACTGAGCAAAAAAGTAGAAGAGATTCTACAAAGAAATCTAGAGACGAAGAATCTCCTGAAAATCAGAATGATAAAAAACCTCTTTCTAGGAAATCTAAAGAAGAGCTATCTACTGATGAGCAGAAAGACGGAAGATTGTCTACGAAAAAATCCAAAGATGAAGAATATCCCGAAGATCAAAAGGATAGAAGACCTTCTTGGAGAAAAACGAAAGACGAGGAATTTACTGATGAGCAAAATGACAAAAGATTGTCTACCAAGAAATCTGTAGACGAAGAATCTCCGAAGAAAACTGGCGATAAACCATCACTTGAAGAACAAAAAGATAGAAGACCTTCTTGGAGGAAATCAAAAGATGAGGAATCTACTGATGAGCAAAAAGAAAGAAGATTGTCTACGAAGAAATCTATAGACGAAGAATCTCCGAAGAAGACTGACGATAAACCATCACTTGAAAAACAGAAAGATAGAAGACCTTCTTGGAGGAAATCAAAAGATGAGGAATCTACTGATGAGCAAAAAGAAAGAAGATTGTCTACGAAGAAATCTATAGACGAAGAATCTCCGAAGAAGACTGACGATAAACCATCACTTGAAGAACAGAAAGATAGAAGACCTTCTTGGAGGAAATCAAAAGATGAGGAATCTATTGATGAGCAAAAAGAAAGAAGATTGTCTACAAAGAAATCCATAGACGAAGAATCTCCGAAGAAGACTGGCGATGAACCATCACTTGAAGAACAGAAAGATAGAAGACCTTCTTGGAGGAAACCGAAAGATGAAGAATCTACTGACGAACAAAAGGACAGAAGATTTTCTTTGAAGAAGACTCTTGAGCCGGGAAAGCCAGAGGAAAGAAGAAAACTATCTGTCAAAAGACCCGAGGTAAATGTGGTTTCCTTTTCATATTCTTAAAGAGAATTACTTGTTTTAGTTTTATCATTAAATTTGATTACTATCCTTTTGCCACAAATTCAGATCTCATACTTACTTCGCCTAAGAGTTTAAATGATCTATTTGATTCTTGCTAAGGCAAGTTCATAGAGAGAGGTTGAACAAATGATAGGTGTCAAACAATCAAAGGGGCTATGGCTAGCTAACGAGGACTAACAAGTCCAAAAAGCGGTTCTAGTTTGGTCCAGAGATATCTCTCACCTGATTTGTAAAACCTACAAAGTCTCGAAGATTTATTTTATTTTTAGTTGAGATTAAAGAAATACTATGGCAGAATCAAAGTAGACAAAATCTTCTACATACAATATACTACATGACAAAATCTCCTACAGTATTATACTGCTTTCCTATATTAAGTAGGTAGCCTTCAAATATGTAGATTAAATGAAAACTGGATACCGTAATGTTTAGCGATTTAAAAATGGATGTTTGAGTATGAATGTATAATAATTCACGAGTAAAATTTGATATACATAAATATAATGAATAAGATAGTTTCAATAGACCATGGCAGGTAGAGAAAAGATACTGAAAAGTGTTAGTTTGTTATATTTGTGTACTATGTAATTATCTCAATACTAGTAGAATTCTTTTGAGAAAAAATTGGCCGTGATTTTTTACATGACTTCTGAACCCGGTGTAAAATGGACATCGATTACATCAAGGAGTTTGGCTTTTCATCAATAGTAAATATATTTACACTTACATATTTAATTAAAACTTACAAATCGACATTTCAAAATGTTTTAGAATGATGCCGAAGCCATCAATGAGTTGCAGGCGAGAAGAGCCTCTTTGAAGCCATTCTCAATTCCAGGAAAAAAAGAAGACAAAAAGATTGAGAGAAAGGCATCAATTAAGAAACCAGAGGTAAATTGTGAACTGAGATTACCATTTTATATATTCACAATAATGAAATGTTTTCTTTTAACATCCGTTACAAAAACATTCCCAATATTTCATTGGATGAGAACGTGGTTTAATTTGTCAATAATTACCATAGATTTGATTCTCACAGCCGAACTTACGAACAGAAAATCTCGCATTGGAATACCTTGGCAATTACTTTGTATCTACTTCAAGATAGATTACTATTCTGGGTACGTATTTAGATAAAAAGTCATAGAAATATCATGAAAGTGCACCTCATAAATTTTAATAAGTATTTTTTTTTTTTACTTATATCAGTTAATAAGTAAAAAAATTCTCTAAGAGATGAAATGTTTCAATTTTCTTTTAGTTAAGCTTAGAAGAGCCGATCGATGAGCTGAAAGAATTATCCCTGAAAAAACGTGCTTCTGTCACCAAAGAAGAAAATTTGAAAACTCCTGAGGTAAATACAGAAATTGATCTATTTTATATTTTTCATTACTGTAAAGTAATGGAAAATATAAAATACTTCAATCTTTTATGACAGGAAAAAAATCATGCATAGGTCTATTTCAGAGAGAGGAAGTGTAAAATTTTCATTAAAAATAATCAGTTTGATATTGAATTTTGTAATTTATTGCTCCACTTAGACTTCTCAGGAGCTATATGAGAATACAATGTCTAATTCGACATTTCTTCTCAATATCTACGAGTATTTATGTTTTCAGACAGCACTTTTAGCTATTGTTATTCTTCTTTTAACTTCCGAAATGTAGAGTCCATGTGGTATTTCTGCTCCATCATATTGGGATTTATTGAAGTCTTTTATTGTATCTGTTTCTTTTATGTCCCCTATAGATCATAATCAAAGTATTTTTATTTAATAAAACAGAAAAAATAACATACATTTCACTAAAAACTGAATAATGATACTCGTAAAAATATTTTTCTTGTGAATGTTAAGCTTTTGAAAAAAGGATGACACTTTTCAGAAAAGCGAAAAATCTACAACTCCTTAACAAAAATTTTCATTCGCCATTTTTTTTATTTAAATAATTATAGCCAGCATAGAGTTTTCCTCAGTATTGGTGACATTCTCCAGTTTCAGAAAATCATATATCATGTATACTACTGGTTAGTTTTCTTGAAGTCAAAGGTAGGCTCCTGACCCAGTAGTGTATTGAGAAAAGAAATTTCGTCAATTGAAGAAAAATCATGAAAATTTGTAAGTAAAAGTTCTCTGCCAATGACGTGTAAAAATGTGTCGTCCGTAGATGAAGAATTTTCACGATATACTCAAATCTGTGGAGTCTGTAGTTAGAAAGAAAACTGTGACGTCCAAGTAGTAGAAATACCTCCGTGGTACTCTGGAGATTGTGAAAGCCGTTGTGGTCTTTTTGGCAAAATTAAAGTATATTTTACTATAATCAAAATATTTTTCATGCGAAAAGCCTGGGCGTTGATAGGTGCACGATCAATTCATTTAAATCTGGAATGAATGAATAATCCTCGAGTCATAGTGTACAATTAAATTAGTAAATTTGAGCGATAACAATTTATGAAAATACAGCCACCCATGGGAGTTAAAACTTCTAATTTAGATATGTACACTCTCTCAAGGAATGTTCTCTCATACTAGCTTTTGTTATTCAAGTTTGTAATTGTCTTTTGTAGTTAGTTTGTTCTGTCCAGTAGTTATTCGTAGTTATTGTTGTCCTTTCTGCTCTTTCATCTGAAATTTATTACAAACTACATTAAAATGTAGAACAATAATTTATTATTATATGAGTATTTGTCTCGAACCTAGTATTACTGCAGAATTTTTTATCGTCCACAGTCCAGACAGTTGCAAAAATATAGTAATTTTAATTATTGAAGTATTTTTGTGTCTTGCAAGCTCAATAGAAGATAGAATTTGAAACTTTTATGTTACAGACCAAGGTTTGAGGAATTATTATTTCTCAAAAATAGAATTTGAATTCTAAATTGAATTGTTTTCATTTATGACTGCGAGCCACCAAAATTCTTCTCATTATCTGAAATTGAAAGTAGGTAATTGTAGATATACTGATAAATCGTATTTGTTATAGTGATAAATCCTGTTTGTCTGTCAGTAAATTAATGTCTCGTGTTTTGTGTATCCCTTCCTATTTAGGACAAAGCAGTCAAGAAACCAGAAACCAAGACTGTTGCCCCTGAAATTGAGGTAAGTGTCTCATGCTTTTTACATTCCTGGTTTCATAGAAAGAAAAGTCATGTAATCAAACAAAAAAATTGTTTCTTGATATTAGAACTAGGTACACACTGAACCAAATATGTTCATACCGGGTGTCTTGGTTGTCTCACAATTTATACTCGGTTAAAATATATCCGCTCTTGTTCAAGCTGTCAAAAAACACGTTCCTAAAACATAGATCACCAATACATCGGTATTGATCAGTTAATCTTGCGTTGTTTATCGATAGAGCTATTCTTACGATCCGGGTAAGTTCGCAGCATTAACAATTACTTCCGAGAAATTTCTAATATTAGAAATCGGAAGTATTGTGTTCGTTTTTGTAAAAAAAAATATTTTTTTGCTCCGATTTCAATTTTTTTCATATTTCTGGACGTTTCATAACCTACTGAGTAAATTTGGTTTTGTGTCCGTCTGTCGGTCTGTCGGTCTGTCTGTCTGTCTGTCTGTCTGTCTGTCTGTCGGTCTGTAAAAACGATTCCTTGTAACGCGCAAATCTCGGAAACTACTCGACCGATTTTGATGAAATTTTGCACACATCTAGGAGACATTCTGTAGATGGTCCCATTTTAAATTCATTGCATTCATACCAGCGGTTCTGGGTGAAAGAGACCATGCGCCTGACCACTAACTTTTTACTTAAACGCTTATATCTCGTGAACGGTACACCCGATTTCGATGAAATTTTGTAAGAATATGCATATTATTGTTTAACATAGGTTATTTATATTTATTTTTAAATTAATTATAATTAGACTCTGATATTTAAGAAAATCCGAAATTTTGGACAAAAAAGTAAAAAAATAAGGACCACGACTTACCGATACAGAATTTTTTGTTGAATTTAGAATGTAGAAAAAACGATATTCTACCATATAAAACAAATTTGAAGAAAATCGGTTGAGCCGTTTTGGAGATACAAGTAATTTTCTATAAAATCTCAAAATTGGCACGTGTTTACAATGTGAAGCAATCACGAGGAAGTTATTGTGTCCATAATTGGCAGTGTTTTTTATTAATGATAATATGTTGTTAGATCTCGCACTTGTATATTAAACTTGACTGACATTTACAGAAGTTGTGAGTTTGCAATTTTGTAAAATCATTACGGTCTGATAAATACGAATGTGAAACCCCATTTTAAATTTTATTATAGTTCTTTGGTATTTGTAAATATCCCTGTCCTGTTATGTATTGTAGTTATGTTGACATGTCTATAGTTTGTGTTGTCACTGTTTTATTTTTCCCACATGTGTAGGAGCCCAAGCAAGTCAAGAAGACTGAAACCAAGACGACAGCTAAAACAGAGGTATGTTATATAGAATTCGTGATCATTTTATATCCTAGCAATATTTGAGAAATTTATAATTCAAAAAGTATAGATCCTTTTGTTATATTATAAATTTAATTTTGAAAATAGTGTACAGTTAATCTTAGAGATTTGACACAAACTTGGAATATTAAATTTAATGGCATAATTTTTGTTGTAGACTATGTCTCGTTGGCCGCATTTTAGGCAACGCCGAATAAGTTAGATATTTTTGGATAGGGATAATGTGACTCAATGTGAGTATTGTACAAACTTACTTCTGTGAGTGTGAAAGCTGGTTTAGATCTGCGAGTTACTTAAAAAAATTTATTTTCAAGTAACATATTTTATTTCTGTTCATATTTTATATGAACAGTATTAAAATATTTTATTACAATATTAATTATTGTAAATTGAACTTATGTAAAATAATTGACCGTTAATTGCAAATTTTTGCGAGCTTTCAAATTTGTATAATCAGGAATGAGTCAAAAACAAAAGAATCCTTATTAATAATTATGTAGGTATTTGGTTTGGCTCTATGGTCTTGCCTAACAATGTCAAAACATGGGGGAAATGTATTTCACATTTGTAAATATCACTGTCCTGTTTTGTACTGTAGTTATGTTGACTTGTCTATAGTTTTTGTTGTCATTGTTTTATTTTTCCCACGTGTGTAGGAGCCCAAGCAAGTCAAGAAGACTGAAACCAAGACGACAGCTAAAACAGAGGTATGTTATGCAGACCTCTTTTTGAACTATAATTTTCTAATACTTGACCCACCCTATATCCCCCGCCTCTTCCCTCTTGTAGTATTTAATCAGTCTGTATTCTACTACTTGACTAAATGCTGATTGTTAGGAGGTAAGCTCAGTTGCATCCCTCTTGAGCCGGGATCCCACTAAGTCCAACATTTGGTCTCGAAATTTGAATGTTAAGTGTTGCAAAGCGTTTCGAAGCAATGTTTTCAGTCCGTGGAATTCGATATCATTTGATTGTAAAGGGAGAGAGGAACATGAAATGTTAGGAAACGCTTCGCCGTTGCAAACGGCGATACGAGAAAAATGTCGCACTTGGTTTGATCCTGGCCTTAAAAACCTTCCTTTATTTTACGTATACAGGGTGAATCTAAATTACATGGCCAAAATTCTAGGGCTGATAGAACTCTTCGATTGCAATAAAAAATATTCTGTAGTGATTTTGCAGGAAATGTTTAATTTTTTTCGGAAGATTTCACGAGGAAAATGAAAGTTCCGCCTCCGTATATCATTGATTTTTGAAAAAAGCTCTAGAAATATCCTCAATTAATCATGTTTTTATATTTTTTGACATGTTGTAATGTTAAGGCAAATTTTATGATCTTTCGAACCGTGCAAATAGTTTTTACTTATTTTAACCAAAAAATAAAGCTAATTTAGTACACAAGGTTCGGTAAGTCACAATATGCCCAGCATTTGGAAATGAAGCATATTATGAGACAAAATCACTATGAATATTTTCGATTCCAAAGGTCGAGTTCTGGCAGCCCTAGAATTTTGCTCACGTAATTCAGATTAACCCTGTATACGGCTTTGTGTACCCAAGTACCAACTTTAGTTAATTAAGGTGCTATTCCAGAGAGACATGCTATGGCTATTATTGGTATCGTTATTATTAGTTTATGATTGGTAATATTATGTAATTGAAATCAAGTATGGAAACTTGACAATTAATATGTGTTTTCTGCTGATTTGTTGTTTTTATGTACAGGAGCCAGAAACTGACAAACTCAAGGTTACTGAACCTAAACTGCCTCCCAAACCCGAGGTAGGTTTTTAATAGAAATTGAAATTTTACCTTTTTAAAATCTTTTTTATTATTTATAATCCGATGTCCAAAACTATTATATGCAGAAATACCCATAATTTGTAATCGCTGTACATATAATATTATACCTATATTATACAATGTGTTTATAAAGTTCAGCAAACAGCTGATTATATTTTGAATGATTTAAAGTTGGAAAGTTGAAATTTTGAAAGTAGACTTGTTTTAGTACAACGTGAATTAAATTATTTAAATTTTCACCGGCGGAGGCTGTCATTTTGTATAATATGCCAAAATTATAAAAAGCCGCTCTTTCGGATTAGTGAGCGATTTTTTTTTTAAATACTTCTGATATGAAAAAAATCAACGAGATAAAAAAAGTTGGTGGTCCTAAGTCCGTCCTTAAATTTCAAATAAAATATAGAATGCAATGTATTAACGCAGGTCTACTTTCAAAATTTCAATTTTCCAGCTTCAGCCGTTCAAAAATCTAGTCCTGTTATGTGTAGTTGATTTTCTTACGTTACCTGTTTTTAAAATTATCCGTTATTCTGTTTGCTATTTTATAGATTATATGTAGTAACCGTACAGTAATGTAAATGCAAGTTCCCTGTGTCCTTGTTTTCCTCACACTTGTAAAAAACGTCATATTTTATTATGCACCAAAAAAAAAAAGATTTCTGTCTTTGGTTTTTGTCAATTGCCTTTTTTTCACCACTAAAGTGATAAAAATTTGCTCTGACAAACTGGAACCAAGTCCACTAAGCTACACAGATTGTGCATGTCATATACTACACAGTTGTTGATGCAGCCTTTCTTTGTACCATCAGTCATCTTTTATTCCTTGAAGATTGACAAAGTGCACATTTACACAAATGTTCACAATTTGGGTTCCTGTGGTTATATAGGTTGCAGCCACAAAAAACTTTGAAACGTTGAATTTATTATTATTACCTAGAGAAAATTATTACTTGATCTATCCTCAGTTGAAAAACTTAAGAGGCATAGTAAAATATGACTTAAAAACCAGTTTTTCTCACCTGTTTTGTTCTTTATGTTGCATGACGTGTCGTCTATAGGAAGTTTTCAAAACAAGCATCAAACTTGGAGGCAAGCCGGTAAGTTGGAGAAAAAAATATTGGTGCTAATTAGGTAGGTGCTAATTCAAATGACCTCAATCTTCTTTTACTCTTATGTACCTACCATCCTACCTATATATTTCTTTGTGTTATTAGATCACAACTTCAGTGGTTAGCTTGGCATGACAAAGCAGCTAATCACATCATTTGCCCAAGTAACATTTTACTTCTTGTTAAGCCGCCACTGGTCGTTACTCATACAAGTAACTACTCATTTCTCCTAACGAGGTATGATTGGACCCCGCACATCCAATAATTTTTTTCGAAAACAGGTATCCGTGCGTGCGCTACATCAGTATAACTCTTATGTAAAGAAGAATATGATGAGGTATCCTATCCTATTTCAACAGTCTAAGTAGATCCCTTTAAATAATCATTCTTTGATTTGTGATTTCAGGAGTTTAAAACACTATCCAGAACTCCATCATTGGTAAGTTTCACAATTTCCTTAAGACCTTTGAGGGCCAAGACAACCCACTCGGGAAAACCCTGTTAAATTTCAAATGTCTTTTGTGTGGTAATCTTTTGTTGATATCCTCTATTTCACAGATCTGGTAATCCAGGTAGTGGTAGGGATAAGTTGGTTCAAATCCCACCCAATGCATGAATTTTTCCTCATTTATTTGAGTATAACCACATAATAATAAGACTCCGAGGGTTAGGTGGTAGAAAATGCTTTCAGCATTAAGCCTGGTTACCTCCTACTAAAGAGTATTATTATTATAAATTTTCCTGGTAAATTCAAGATTGCTCAAATATTCTTAGTAGACAGAAATATATTATTTGTAATAAAAAAATTAATTAAATATGCTACTTTTTCTAACGAACAAACATGAAAAAAAGATCCAAAGATTATGTATATTTATCAGATAAAATTGAAATTTTGCTAACCTTTATTAATTTTATTTGTTTTCACAGAAAGTATCAGAAGATCAATCAGACGTAAGTTACCTTATCATCCACATTTTATTAATCTTCATGTATTATGTGTCTTAGTCCAGTCAGTTAAGCAAAAATAAGGGATCAACCTAGGAATCAGTAATTAGAAGTATTTAGACACTTTAATACACCTTCATTATGGGATGATCTGCACAAATTGTCTTGAAAATAACATAAAATCAAGTACCTGTGTCTCAAGTTAGTGACAAAAACATTCATTCTCCTTTTTTCAATTTTTTTGTCTATACTCTAGCAATAATTAAAACTCGGGAAATTATTTACTACATTATTAATTTTAATGGTTAGTTATGAATCGAATCGTTCTTGAGATACAGCTATTGAAAGTTGGTTGAAATTGTTCCGTGTGGTTAGAGTAGTACGGTCACATTCGATGTGTAGTAGCCCCCCTATTCATGACTTTAATTTGCTTTTACAATACGGATTGTGGGCTATACCTCGGGGGTTCACGTCCCATGAATTTTCCGAAGTCTATAGGATTCACCAAAATCGGCCAATTAGCGGTCGAATTCCGGCACTGGAGTCTTTACAGATTACTTTTTGTAATTCTCGTATCTTGGATGTGGAGGTTGTACCTAGTTTTTTGTGGTGGTCTCTCATGCGTTTTGTGAAATCTTTATCTATCTAGTAAGAAACGCCAAAAATCTACATACATCATTTGTGGTGGATTTCACATTATCTAACCCTACTTATATAATAAAACTTAAGAATAGATCTCCCTGAAACTGAATTTTCTGTATCTTCGACTTACTGTCCTAGAGGTTTGTCGTTTCCACACATTGATGTACATCCATAGTAAAATATCTCTTTGATGGTTCAGGGGTAGTAGAACTCGTAAGCAATAGAAAGTCTGCTTTACTTAAAAATTTACTTTTTTACTCATTGTAGAGTATAGGATTGAAATGTGTTGAAGTAAATGTCGACTGGGAATTACTTTTCAAATGTAGGGTTTCACTGTAGGAACACCCTTATTGTTCTGCACGCTGCGCTGCACAGTTCTGGTTTTTTTCTTCTTTATAATTTATGCTTTTCATATCAAATGAGCGGATTTACTAACGAGTGCAGTTTGCAACAGTACCTGTGTATTCATTCTTCTAAAAATATTAATGCCAATTATCAATTAAATAATAATTTTGTTACGTAAGCATGTAGCATACCTGCTGCTGAACAGGTACATAGGAATTGTACCTCGGCATACCACGTCAATTGAACTAGATTAAATTAGATAGTTTTATGCAAGAATAATGAGACGAATCCAATATTTTCTCAAGAATGCATATTTTCGAGCAAATTTCTTTGCTTCCTTTCAAATTTTCTTATTTCGTTGGTGAATAATACTTCCGTCATGACGATCTAGGAGGGTTTCGAATGAAATGGTATTAGGAGGGATTAGAAACCTCAAATTTAACAAGCTGGTATGATTTCTTTCGCATTATGCTTGGACATCTTTTGTTTCATTGAGTAAAAATCTCTTAATATTGAGTACCAGAACACTTCTCCATGCTTACTGGGTCTTCTTTTTATTCTTATGCTTATAATTTTTCTGCACTCAAAAGAACATTTAATGTCAATATAAGAAGAAAATGATATTAATATTTAATGCTTTAATTTTACGGTGTGCATCCATCCGTAAAATACTTTTTGGACATTTTCAACTGGCGTGCAAAGCAAATTGTCACATAATTATTATTTTATTGGCAGTAAAATAATTACGATTCAGCCCATCTTATTCTCTGTTGTCACATGAGTTTGGTGATGTCCATCAAGTAGTCCGCCTCACAACTTTTTCATTAACTCCATTTCCACCCATTCGATTCTGCATGTAGGTAGTTAGTTATTAGTGGGCTCAAATGGGAAGCTTTAAGTATTTCTTTTTCAGAAACATCTCATGTTCTGAAGAGTAAAGAAATCAAACCCTTTTCTTAAGGGTTCGATTTATCCAAAGTTTAGGCCTGAGTAACTTCTATGGAGGTTTCTGATGGCTTAGAAGTCACATTGATCTGTTTTCAGTCTGCTATTGTTTTTTTTTAATTAACGGACATGGCCCAATATACATGAATACAATGAAATAAAACAATTATTACAACAAAAAATAATTCAATTAAAAGTTACAACTATCAAAACTCAATGCTCTAACCATCTAATGTGAAAAAAAACTATACAATATGTTTTGAATATTACTTATCACATATTTGAAGCGTTCACCTATAACTTAAAAACCACATGTGGAATTAGAGCTCAAAATTGGTAAAGTTCATTCAAAAGGCAGTCTACAAAAGGTTTTAAACTACTCTAATTGTCAATTTTCCAAATGATGATCTTTTTCACACTCATGTTTTATGTAACTTGAGATTGTTTGAGAACCACAATTCTGATTAATCTGAAAAGTATGATTACTAATGACAGATTGGAAGAGCCCTTGGACTATACAAACGCTGCAGGCTTAGCCACTAGGTAGATTGTACATACATTAATGATTATCGACAGATTATAATGTAGTAAAGCGAGTTTGAAGAGTTGTGTTAACGATTGTGACTAATACAAATATGATTGTGAACAAAAAAACTTTAATATTCATAATGTAGAAATCAGGGAGGAAACATTTTTCCCTTTTCTTGTATCGACTTATACATAGAACACACCTATTACAAATCAATAAGTTGCAAACATGAACTCAATATTATTATTAATAGGTGAGACACATTCACTCAATCATCTACAGACCTAGTTCCATTTTGTTTGTTGTTTCAAAGAGAATATTGTTTTTGGCTAAAGACTGTTCAATTTTCTATTTACATTTTTAAATCCTTTTTTGTTACATATAGAAATTTCACCTTCAAATTTTCTCCACCGTACATTCATCAATTTCGCTTTTTTTAACGTAGGTATGCTTTGTTATTCTGAATCGTATTTGAGACATTTTCGTTTGTTGGTAGCGTTCATTGGGTGACCCAAAACACTCTGCATATAGAGCATACAATATTCTCTTGACTCTAGAGGCACAACAGTGCCCCAAACTAAGGTTCACCTAACGGCCGGACGCATAGTTTATGTAGTTAAAAAATGATAACTCTGTTATTGTTCAACTTAAGGGTATGAAATATGGTACGTTAATTGACATAACTATTATATTCTATTGTGCATGAAAAATTTGATTTTTTTTAGTTTTAGGGTTGTTACCATTGTGAGTCGTACAATATACCTATTCTATTAAAACACAAATTGCCATCGTATATCTAAATGTCTAGCCTAATCTGTTTGAAAGTTATAGCATTTGATGACACGGGCACTGGAAAACCTTAAAATATCACCTATCTATTGTGTTGGTAGAGATTCAAACCACATACCTAATACTATGTGGTCGACAAAATTATGTAAACTAGGTAATTAGGCGTTTTCTTATTTGTTTGTTCGTATTTAATAAAATGGAAACCTGTATACAGTTATCGTTATTTATATCAATTTACGGATTGGCTCAAAATCACAAATTCTCAATCCATCTCCATTCTATAACTATAGGTACCTATAAGTTACAAACACACTTATTTGACTCATTTCATGTTTATATAGAAAAATGTCACTTTTGATGTCCACATTATTTACTCCATCTCGTCTCGTTCATTACAGAAAGATAAATAATAATTCCGGACATAATTATGAGTTAATTGTTTTTAATAATAATATTTTGGCTATACGAGACTAGGTTGATAATAAACTGTATTTCTGGCAATCCTCCACTACTTGGGACTTGTATAATATTTTCGCTAATTTACCTGTCATATATATTTTTTTCTTCTTATTTTTTCAAGCTTCTAGTTCTATAGCCTCCGTTCAGTGTTCTGGCTAAATGTTCTCGAAAATCTTCTCGCGTTCTCCACATTGTATCGAATTCGAATTTCTTCTCAAACTCACGAAATGAAGAAAAAATATTTTCCCCGACTTTGATTGATTTTTCGTTTTTTTTTTATTTTTTTTTTTTTAATCGTTAACCTAATACCTTTTGCTAGTTAGGACCAGCAAGTGAACCCAATTTTTATTTTAAACCCGATGGTAAGTTCGAAAGTTTCGAGAAAAGATAAAAAAAATCTTTACCGGTATCATGAAATTTCTCGTGAATCCTATGATATGAAATCATATTTATATTAAGTGATTTACTAGAAATAGCGTTTTATTAAACAATATTTTTTGCATATTTTTGTTCAAATATTTTTTCTGGAATTTATTAGTTCTCGAGAACTTTCTCCAAAATTCTTTATGAACGACCGTATTTAACTTGATCACCCCATAATATACCAAATTTCATCAAAATATTGACTATAATTTATGACTTCCCTAGGTCTCATGAACAAGTACTTGAGAGAAAAGTCAGTGGTCCGCAAGCTTTTCAACTCCAATAATATGAGGTTTCATATTTATGAATTTAAAATGTGACCATATGCAACACGTGAAATTAGACTCCAAACTCCATTTTTTTACAAAATTTTGTTCAAGTCCGTTTCTTTTTGAGATTTGTTCGTTGCAAGGAATAACTTTAGCAAATTTCATCCTGTCACACCTTCATTGAAAAGTGCTAGAGCCTTTACTTTGATATGTATTTGTATATTGTGCTTTATTAATATAATATTTTTAGTTTACTGAATATTACTTCATAATACTCGTAATATATAAATTGTACACATACCTATAGGAGACGTTGTAGATAGTCCCATTTTAAGTTCATAAACTTCAAACCAGTAGATTTGGAAAATAATTACCTCGCGCTTTATTTCTCATTTTTTACTTAAACACTTGTATCTCGTGAACCGTACATTCGATTTTGATTATAGAAACAACAAAAAAATGCATGTTAATATTTTACATAAAACTTCTGCAAAAATTTGAATAAATTATGTTTAATCTCAAATACCTAAGAAAACCCAAAACTTTTGCACCAAAACTTCACCTTGGTAATACAGAATTTTTGTGGAATTTAGAATAAATAAAAACGATATTTTACTATTGAAAATAAATTTGAAGAGAATCAGAATTTTTTGGAGATACAAGTGATTTAATTCACATAATATCGATAGTGGAAAAAATTGTGTATACAATGTGAACCATTCGCGAGGAAGTACTGTGTCCATAGTTGGCAGTGATTTTTTTTTTCATGTTATTCCTCAATTTACCATTAATTTTCAATACAAATAGGTCTATAAAATGGTACTGTTACTAACATGTCATTCTTATTAACCAAAGACCTTCGACACTGTGCTTTTTAGGTATGTCGTGAATGCAAAATTGAAGCAAAGCTATTTGAAATACTTATTATTTTTAACTCAATGGCTTGATTTTATTTGTTGTGATTTTCCAATATGCAAGTTTTTCCCATCATTACTCAATTATAGAAGTTTTGATATTTCTGATTTTGCAGTTACACGGGTTAACAAGAAAGATACGTTAACGTAAAAATTTGAAGAAAGAGAAGAAAGAGTTATAGAAGTTTTGATATTTCTGATTTTGCAGTTACACGGGTTAACAAGAAAGATACGTTAACGTAAAAATTTGAAGAAAGATAAGTTAACGTATCTTTCTTCAAATTTGTGTGAATGTTAATTGAGTTAGTGGAAAATGCAAATGTTCGTGCATGTCCATAAACGAGTTCTTGTTGAGTTTATCGTGTTTAGTTACCGTTGTATCAATTTTGTTTGAAAAAACCATTTTTTTATTCTTCTTGTAATATTACATGACACCTATTCCCCACTGCACGAAGCACTTTGGAGCATATTTTTTGCTAGCCGAATAGCACGGTTTAAAATTCCACTGATACACGAGTAGAAGTAGATTCTAGAATCTAGTGTTTTCTGGTTTAGGTAAGTACTTGGTCTATATTATTATTTCTTTTGTCGAGTTGTAAATGTCTTTTAGAGCATTTTCAAAGTAAAAACGATAGTTATTATCATCGATTTTTTTCATCCCTCTCATTTTTTTCATTCTTAGACCCCCACAAAAACGTATAACCCTATGGCGTATAGAACCAGTAGCTCTGAAGAGGGTGAAGATGATTCAGAAGAAGATAATACATTTGATGAGAATTCTATTTCTCCCAAGGTAAACGATTGACTAAACAAATCTTTTGGATAGACCGATTGAGTTGAAGCACTGTATCACGTCCCCTAGTATTGCTCGCCCAAAATCTTAGAAAAAATGTGACTGTCTGAATCTTGAAACTGAGTTGTCTATAAGTATTTGTGAAATCGTTTTTTCTTTCGTCAAATTTAGTATCACACAAAATCTTAAAATTAGAACACATATTTAAAATGAGGCCATGTTCATATTGTTTATTAATACCGGGTGCCCACCCGGTAGGTAGGTACATAATATAATATTACAGGTCGGTTTGATTGTCAGGCTAAGTTGACTATGACGACTCTAAATATACCTCAACTTTAGAAAAGGAGGATAATTGAAAAAAATGTCATCAGCTCAATTTCGAAAAAACCGACCGAAAACAATACTTTCTATATCTTAGGTAATACAAAGTAAAATATATAATCTTGTACTTAACTATGGGGGCAATGTTAAACTGTATATTTTCAAAGTTGATTCCAACAAATGTGTACTTTAATTGTGAATAATCCTGGCGGGGTTGGAAATATTCCGCTCTGTACTTTGGATGTCGGAGCCTATCATAGCCTCGTGAGGACAATTGTGGTGTAGTTTCAGAGTTGGCAACGACCAGTGGTGGCATTACAAAATTGATGGATGATGATGGTTTGTTGGAGATAATATGATCCATTAGTATTAGTTCTCGTTTAGCCGACCTCTGTGGCTCAGTGGTTAAAAGCATTTGACCCGGAGGTTGCGGGTTCGAATCGATGCTAACCACTAAAGACATAATAACACAAACAACTGGCTCTTTTTTATATACAAAAATTCTCTTAGATTAATTGTTTTTAAAGCAAATTGGAATTATGTTTATGGTTAGCGGACTACGTATCAATTTATAGCCTCGATTCGATAGAGAATTGGCTGTGCCAATGAACGATAAAAACATGATTTTTCCTTACTCAATACTCACGCAAGCAGGGTAAACTTTGTCTAGACATTGTAAACTGTGGCATTATTGAATAAAAATGATGATTTCGAGTAACTAAATGAGTAGTCATAGACTCTACACTGGAATAGTCAACTTTGCTTGAAGAATCAACATGGCCTGTAACCTGTAACATAATACAATTAATACACATACACATATCTACATACCTATTTGTTTTTTTTTTTTAATTTGTGATTTCTTCTGAAACTAAATAAGTTTCTTGAAATTTAGTATACTGAGTGTATTTTCACCCTAAAAAATTGTTAGTAAATTTTAGATAAGCCTTTTTATTTTTCATATAATTAATGAAAATTCTCCTCACCTGAACAAGTGAACAATCTAATTTTTGCATGTTTTTTGTGTAGAAAAAATAAATGGAGGCTCTCTCTTTCTCTCTCTATCTCTTTCTCTCTCTCTCTCTCTCTCTCTCTTTCTCCCTCTCCCTCTCCACAAGGAAGTGGGCACAACCTGCTAGTTATTAATTTAATATAAAACTTCTTGAAAGTATCTAGGTATTAGGTAACAATGTTACAGATGTTACACTGACACTAATTTTAAGTACACTGACAATGTTTACCACTACACAAATTCAACAATATTTTGTTGTTGTTTATCTACACAAATAATAAATATTGTAAAATCTTTTCTTTTATTCTTCTTTTAAAATAAATTGATTTTAATTTTTTTAGATGATCTGTGATGTCTTTTGACTTTTAGGTATTCTTACCTTACTATGTTATTGTTTAATACGAAGCAAATTTACTAATATTTTACTGTCATTTATCTTCAATTCTACACAAATTATAACTGTGAAATATTGAAATCATATTTTATTTATTCTTATATGTCCATACAATAAAGTGATGTTAGCTGATCTGTGATGTCTTATTAATTTACTTTCTGTAGAAGTCAACTTTTTGTTCCTGAAGGACTCTTCACACATCCGTAACGCAACATACCGTAGCGTACGGTCAAGAAAAAATATCGGCCACACTGCCACAGTGAGTCACCGTTCAAGGCCACCGAAATATACGGTACGGTACGTTATAGAAATTTGTGAAGAGTCCTTTATGCTTCATGTGTTATTTATTGGCCGTTTATTTTATTTGTGTATGTTTTTTTTCTTCTTCTTATCTTATTTTCTTTTCATTTTTTTTAAGTCATGTATCGTACTGTAGGAAATATTTTACTTTTAATGATCTACCTATTTCAGTTTGTATTTTTCTTTGTCACTTTCTTCTCAAAATCTTTTGTATGAAAATCTTTTAAAGGTATTTCTATTTTTTTCTATTCTACCTACTACATTCAAATCATTTATGATTTGTTCAATATTACTCTTTTGATGATTATGTTCTTTTTTCACATTTAGTTATTGCAAAAAAATGTTATATTTTAAAGTTAATGAGAACTGAGTACCTACGAGTACTTTCCCAGACAGCACAGTCAACTGGATGTATACCATACTGTTAGGTGGAAAAAGTCTACTTGCCCACCTGGAAATCAGCTGGAGATTTCCACCTTCCACCTGACCTCCACCTGGAAATCAACTGGAAATGAACTGGAAAGTAACCCAACTTTTAACTGGAAGTCAGTTGCCCAAAGTCAACTGGATTTGTTCCACTTATTTCCAGCTACTAGTAGCGCTCTCTAGTGGATGGGATAAGAAGTCACTACCCCAATGCTTACATACCTATTTACCTATACTGTACATTATCCTACATAATAATTAAATGCTACGCTCTTGGTTTTGAGGTCGTGGGTTCGAATCCCATTATATGCATTTTTTTGCAACAAAAAAAAAATAATAATAGTAATAAAAATACTAGAAACAAATGTATATTAGGCATACATTCAATTTAAGTTATTTTATTTAGAGGCCATACATTCAAATCTCATGAAGAATATTTTTTTTGTATAAAAATAAAGTAATAAATTTTAAATAGGTTTTTTTAACATATATTATCAATTTTGAGTATAATTTTTTTATATAGAAATTTGGAAAGAAAAAGAAAATAACTAATCTGTTTTAAACAACACAATTCAAATAAGACTCTTTAACATTATTATATTTTTACAATACAAGTGTTTATTTTTAAAAAAATTGTCCCAAAAGTGTAAAATGCACTATCAAATTTCCACCATGTCACAAGACCTTGTACTTTTTTTTTTATTTATAAAGCCCCATTGTCACCCAAATTAATGGGCTAGGGCCTCCTTTAAAAGGGTATATTATATTTACAATGTTAATGATCTGTTGCATGAGTATACATAAAAAAAAAAACAAAAACAAAACAAAATACTTACTAAATACACAATAAAGACTATGACCTTGACTAGGACTTACTTACTATGACATGAAAAGAAAATAAAAATCATAGAGTGAAACCAACCATAATTTGTGTTCAAGAATTTTTTTTTTTTCTTTTCTTTTTTTTTTCTGGGAAAAAATCTTATATTATGTTTCTAATTTCTACATCTAAATCTATCCCTCTTTTTCCCCCTTTCACTTCCATCTTTTTTTTTTTTTTTTTTTTTTTTTTCTTTTGTCATAGTAATTTCCATTCTTCTCTGTTCATTGCTCTTCTCATCCATAGTGGTCCAGCTCGTGTTACAAGCTCATCCTTCCACCTTTTCCTCTGCCTTCCTCTACATCTTTTCTGATCTCTTGGGATCCATTCAGTGATGGACTTTGACCATCTGTTGTCATTTGTTCTCATCATATGACCTGCCCATTTAAATTTTAGGTCAGCTGCAATGTATTCAACTCTTTTTACTTGGAGCTTTTTCTCTATATCTTTTGTAAGACCTTGTACTAATGTATCACAAGTATGTCCTAAGTAGGTATAATCTCTATATATAAAACTCAAAGTTGTGCATGTCTGGCTGACTATGTCTTCTTGGGGTTACAATACCAAACGGTACTCTCACTGAGAGTTCACCCCCCCTAAGCCACCTTCAACATACTAGAAAATTATCAAAATTAAAATATCTAATACAATTTTCAAGTGCACTGGTAATCAAGTGGTTAACGCGCTAGTCAGATAATCAACCTAGCGTAGGGTTCCGTTGTTTCAAATTTTTCCTCATTATGGTTGTGACCACATAATAATAAGACTCTGAGGGTTAGGTGGTAGAAAATGCTTTGAGCATAACCTTTAACCTTACCTGGTGGTTACCTTCCAATTAAAAGTGTTATTATTATTTTTATTGGGACACCGGCCGGCCATGAGAAAAAACCTTAATGGTGACAAAATGCCAGGTTTTAGCTAGTATAGAAATAAAATAATGATATCCAATTATAAAATATGCTCATAACATGTACATAATCACAATAAAATAATAATACTATGTAAATTAAAATATATTTCTTTTGTGAAACCAAAAATAACAAAGAAATAAACTAATAGCCAGCAGAAAATGAAGATGGGGCATGGAATACACCAGTTTTCATGAAAATGCAAAAGTTAAGCAATGTCTTTGAACGTGGTTGAACATGGATTAGTGAATGTTATTATGTATTTGTAATCCTTCATGACAATTTATATACTGCTGTGGCTAATTAGAATTGCTGGGTTGTTTGCTTTGAGAATTATTACCAAAAAACATTGTTATACTTAAATTAAAACAAAATTGACTTGTTAAGACTAGTGAAATTATAAAACACAATAACACAATAGTGTGGAACACTTTTTTTAAATAGATATAAAATTAACTCAAAATTTAAGGGGCTTCATAGTAATAAGGTGGTAGAGAGAGCACAATAGTTATTATTAACAGTTCACAGTAAATTGGCCAATTAATTTTAAATCAAGTAATCAGGAAGCATGTCACAAAGTAAACATCATTTTTTAGTGTGGCAGAACCACCTATGAGTGAAATATTCATTTTATTATAATATGTATTGTACATCTAAATAAAATCCACTGAGTGAAAAATTTCACTATCTAGCACTATGCATTCAGCTGTTTCTTTGCTTGAACCAGAACCTTTTTTTAGCCAACCTATGGTCAAGAGATCGAGCATAAAAAATTCTGTTTCCCTTAACACATGAGACTAGCATTCATGGTCCTACTTTGGCTTGGCTAGGCTAGGTGAGATTAATATGGGTAGCTGGTATGATTCCAAGTGAACTGAAGGTGTTTGTCATTGTGTGATTGTGCTAGTCCAGGAACAGCAGAGTGCAGAAAGTTCATTAGGGTCCAAGTGGATGTCTCTAGAAATGGATGGTTATTGTCAGATGAAAAAGGTGATCCAGTATTAACTGTTTCTTGTCCTTTCCTTTTCTTCTGTCACGATTCACGATTTAGACAAACTAAAGAACTATTTTTTTAAACATCTCGAAAGCAAATTTGGAGTTCAGAAATCACAAATTAAACACTTTCAGTAGTTATAAAAAAGATGTTCAAAACTAATTAAAATATTATTTGTATTTAAAATATGTTCAAATAAATGAAATACCTATTATTTAAGAGAATTATTAATTATTTAAAACAATTCACAATTTGTCACAAAAATATCACAAATTCTGAATTTCCTTCAACAAAGGACGAGTTTTATCTAAACACTTCCAGGACGAGTTTTATCAAGATCAAAACTAATTAAAATGATATTTGTATTTAAAAATGTTCAAAACTAAATGAAATACCTAATATTTAAAAGAATTATTAATTATTTAAAACAATTTACAATCACCAATATCACAATTTCTGAAATTACGAAAGATCAAAGATGGCGTCTTCAACAAAGGACGCGTTTTATGTAAACTGGAAAAATATGGAACATTTCCAGCTGACTGGTCAACTGACTAAATTCTACTCATGTCCTAGCTGGAGAGAGTCGTTATATTTCCAGCTGACTGCCCAGGTGACTGAGTCTAGATGGATTTTTGTTGGAAATATCCAGGTGGCTGGTCAACTGATTAAATCCATAATGGAAAAATCCAGCTGTCGGGACAGTTGGAGGTCCAGTTGACTTTATACACCTGGATATTTCCACCTTAAATCCAGACTGGAAGTCACCTTCCGTGCTGTCTGGGTTAGTTCTAAAAAAGGCGCTCCTTGATAATCTACCTGAATAGTACCAGCAAAATGTCAATCAGAAGATTTTTTTTTTCCTTATTCGCTTATTTTCTTATAGCAAGAATTCGTGAGATTTTCCACGTTGCTCTATTATGTTAATAGTTTTCCACAAAAAACTTTTTTTCTTCTTTGGATCGAAGATAATGTAAACCAACATCCCGAGAATGCTTTGCTACCCTAAATAAGTTAAGCAGAAATAAATAAAATCTACTTAAAGAAATCAATAAAATAAGAAATGAATGAACGATGCTGCAGGAATGTTTTATATTTGAATAGTTTTTGTTTTTAAAATTTTGTAAAAAAAAAAAAAAAACATACCAAAAGTTCATGAAAAAAAACATAAGACATATAAAAAATCACTTAAATTCCTTTATTATTTTTTTCTTAGGCTACCAAAGTACCTGAGATCAAAGGGCTGGATACGCCCAAAATTGAAGTCATCCGAGAAAAGACACCCACAGACAGTCGAAAAAGTTCACTGGTGCCTGGATCGGGCTCCTCAAGTAGGCGAGGGTCCCTTATACCGCCTGACGATGGGAAAGGCAGACGACCCAGTCTTATCATTAGTGATGAGGTGAGTCTTTTAGGTTTAATAATAATTATTTCAAGTCGTATTTATTTCCCTTTCGAGAATGGCTGATTAGGTGATCAAATTATCTAAAAAAATTAATACACCTAAACATTACAGTACATAAAAGCTGTTTAGACTGCTGGGACAGCTGTTTAGTCCAGTTGTCAAACGAATAATCATTCTGAAAATGAAGACTCTTGCTCAAATAGTCGTGTTAAATAATAGAGCAAAGTATTATCTTTACCATGTTTAGACTATAATGATCTATAGGTATATGTTCGATATAATATGTGTTTAAATTATACGTACCTAATCAGTCATTTATAAATCCCTGTAATATTTAATTAAAAAACTCTATTGAATTCAGGAGTTCCCATTTTCCAAGAAAAAATATAGGTGGTTAAAAACAAGTATTTTCAAAAGCTATATTTCTATCATAAACAAATTATTCATGGAGGTGAGTAATCACAGACAATTAAGTTTTACACTATTCTTTTTCTTTAATGTTTGCATGTGACCTATTCCACGAAACTAGTTTTCACTTTATGCGAAATTTTGAATTAAACGAAAAAATTAACAAGCGAAATCTTGTTATAACGGTACATACACGTCAAATTTACCCCCGTTAAATCATCGTACATGCTAGATACACGTCAAATTGACCCCCGTAAAATCATCGTACATGCTAGATACACGTCAAATTGACCCCCGTAAAATCATCGTATATGCTAGATACACGTCAAATTGACTCCCTTAAAAACAACAGTACTGCTAGATACACGTCAGAGTGACCCCCACGATATCACGTTAATGCTACATACCCGTCAAAATGACCCCCTATACTTTACGAAATTTTTAATTAAACTAACGAAATCACTGACACAGGTCTCACTCACTTGAAGGTCAACTCACTACTAAACTGGGATAGCATATCTGGGAGTTTGGACATGTTCTGATAAGTGTAAAGAGGAGAAAAACTCCGTTCCTACCATGTGTCGGTCAAAATGACGTATATCTACCAATCTAGGGTTAACAAGCACACATTTATTTTCCACTATACCGCGAGTTTGGAAAGTTGTCCACAAACAAAGGTGGATTTTTGCGACAAAAGCTGAGTTTTTAGCATTACTCTTGTGGGCACTGGTGATTCAACTGCTAAAGTAAACACAAGAATAATGGTGAATTTAATTTTTCTGAACCTGTTCAAAAATCGGTATCAAATGTCTTTCTCTGCCAGTTTTCATCACTTTGTATTCACATGAAATCTATCAAAATTTTAATCAAAATGGGGTCGAAAAAGAGAATTTCCCGGACATAATATACAAATATTCAATAATCCTACGTAAAAAAGGATTACATCCAACTCCACTAGAAAAAAAGATGAAGAAACTTTTACCCATTGAAAATAAATATTGGGTACATACCTGAATTGAATGATAATAAACTTTATTTCTGTCATTATTAGCCAATAACTTAACATTTGCTGTCAGAAAAAATCTGGAACATCAAAATGTTTGTAGAGTGAAAGTAGCTTTGTGGAATAGGCTCCTGTAAGAAAAATATTGGTGGAAATATCTCAAACTGTGTCTTTGTTGAAGTTAGGCAAACATAATCATTGGAAATTCCGACCAAAAATACCTCTTCCTCACCTCTGGTTTCTACAGGTCTGTCAGTATTAAATTACAAATTGACTTTTACAAAATAAATTGCATTGTATGTTCCATAACTCAATAGATCAAGGCGTACATACAAATTGAAGTTCTGTAATATCACCTATTTACGATTCATATTTTTTTTTTTTTTTTTTTTTTTTTTTTTTTTTTTTTAATACAACATCAACACTTGCCAGCTTTTTAGGGCTAGACAAGCAATTACAGATGCGAATATATTTATTGTGTGTTTATGTACAATCATATAATATATAGGTATACAATACATACTGATAGCTTAAAATTAAGGTGAATATAATAAAACATAACATAGAAGAAATAAACAAGGTCTAATATTAATCTGGGCACTATCTAGTTGATTCTATTATGATTGCTGAATGATAATGAATTGTACGAGTGGAATGTGCATATCTATAGTAAACAATCTACATATAGTAAACAATATTATCATGCTGTCAATGTCTTAATCTGATGAGTCAGATTACAGAGATATAGAGTTACTTATGTTTGATGTTCAAGTGTTGTTTATTTTTGTAATAATTACTACTCGTATGGATAAAACAGGTCTGGTTTGTTTTCGATGTTATTATAGACATTCATTGCAGCTATTATTGGAGATTTAAATAAATTTGGATGAACAGCGAATAGTGTGGTTGGGTCAGTACGGAGTCTTGGATTAGGGACCTTAATATCAATTTTGGATGTGAGATATATGCTATTAATTTTGTTTGTTAGTAAATTTTTGAGAAATTTAATTTGATTGTCCCTAAATCTGGATTCAATAGAGTCAATGACTAGATGTTCAATCAGTAATTTGTAGCTTATGTTGGAGGGGTATTTAGGGTAAAAACCATTGATTTTCTGAAAAAGGTATCGTACGAAATTAGCTTGTACTTTTTCAAGTTTCATAATTTGGGTTTTTGTTTGTGGAGTCCATAGAGCAGAACAATATTCTAATTTCGAACGCACTATACTTTTGTATAAGAGTGTAATAGTGTCTATATCACTAATGGGGGTGCAGCATCTTATGACCATCCCTAGTCTCCGGTTGGCCGCACCTATTGTTTTATCTATGTGTGCATCCCAGTTCAAATTTGAGCTAAATGTGACACCAAGATCCGTAAATGTTTCTACGTTTTGTAGGGGAGTTTTATTGACTTCATATGGATTTTGTATGGTGTTCTTTTTAGTGGTTAATGTCATTTTGAAGCATTTGTTGGGGTGAAAGTGTAGACCAACCGATGCAAGCCACTTTTGTGAGGAGTTTAAATCTTCCTGCAATAAAATACAGTCGTTATAAGATGTTATTTTCTTGTATATTTTTAAGTCGTCTGCGTATAATTGGAACTGAGAGTTTTTTATGTGTTTTCTGATGTCATCAAATGTTAGAATAAATAAAAGGCTACTAAGTTTTGAACCTTGCCCTACTCCTGATGGTGGATAGAAGGGTTTAGAAAGATGGTTTTCGAACAAAACTTGATTTTTTCTCTGACATAGATAGCTCTTCATTAGTTGGACAAGAGGGGTAGAGAACCCTATTGATTGTAGTTTGTGTATTATGGCTGTGTGTGAAATAGAGTCGAAACATTTAGAAATATCGCTGTAAATTACATCAATTTGAGCTTTTTCAGATATGACACGAGCGACGTAGTCGCAGAATTCAGTAAGGTTACTGAGTGTGGATTTTTGTTTTACGAAGCCGTGTTGATTGGGAGATACGTTACTGAAGATGAAATTTGAGATTTTATTGTACAGAGCACATTCATAGATTTTTGCCAGTGTATTAAGGGTTGAAATGGGTCGGTGATTGTTAATTTCCACATTATTACCTTTTTTGGGAATCGGTTTTATAATAGATTCTTTTAATTTGTCTGGATATACTGCTTCTCGTAATGATTGATTCATTAAGTTAGTTAGGGGGTTTAAAAGGGTATCTAAGCATTTTTTGAACAGAATTGGTGGTAATCCATCGGTACCAGGTGATTTTTTTACCGGTATTTCTTGAACAGCTTTTTTAATGTCGTCTTTTGTGAAGTATTCAATATGAAGGTGTGTGTTTGAATATATTTGTTCCGGTGAGAGTGATGCTGTAGACTCTGGGACTCTTGTGTTATTGTTGTGTGATTTAAGAAAATGTTGTGCAAAGGTGTTGGCTATTATTTTAGGATCGACTAAGTCTTTACCTTCATGTTGTACTGATTTCTTGTTAGAGAGAGCTTTCCTGTTTTTGTAGAATTTCCAAAATTGGGAACTATCTTTTTTTATGTTTTGGGACATTTTTTGTACATAGTTTTGGTAATTTATTTTAATTTGAGATTTACATAACTTACGCAGTTGCTTATATTTGTTCTGTTGATTTGTGGATTTATTTTTTTGTTTTCTTAGTCTCTCTTTACTTTTAAATTTCATTTTTGTGTCATGCGTCCACCATATAGGATATTTATATTTGGTGTGCGTGTTTTTGTACTTTGGAACGTGTTGTTCTAAAATTTCGAATATTTTCTGATAAAATTGGTCCAGATTTTGGTTGCAATCTTTTGAATCCAGATTTATTACATCAGACCATTGTATATTAGCTAACATGTTATTAATCAGGGTAAAATTAGCGTTCGTAAAATTAAATTTATTGTTTTCTCCTATATTTATATTTTTTGAATTTGATATATTATTTCTAGCATTTTGTAATTCTACATTAATTACTAAAGGTGGATGGTGTCTATCGGCTTTTACAAGGCCTTCATCAGCTTTTTCTATATTTACATTTGTTTTTTTCCTCCTAATTGAAAACTGTTTGGATATATTGGTTAGACATAGGTCAAGGGTACGTGAGTTGCTGTTCTTTATTTTATTGAATGACTCTAAATTTAGTGTGTTCATGAGTTTGTGAATTTCATAAACTTGCGTGTTACCATTAATATTGGTGTTATCATCAAATTCTGGTATATTGAAGTCTCCTATTATCATTATGTTTTTTCCCAAAAGATTGGTGTCGGAACAAATATTGCTGACAAAAGATTTAACTGTTTCATTACTAACAGGAGGTGGAAAATAACAAATGCAAAAAAGTAGTTCCTGACCATATATTTGACATTTGATCCATCTCAAACTGTGTCTTTGTTGAAGTTAGGCAAACTAAACACATGATATGTATAGACATATCATGTGTCCTACAAAAGGGAAAGAGCTAAAAAGTGAGAAGTCCGAATCATTATACTGAAAGTCCTTTAGTTAAAGCTTTGAAAATAAATCGAGAACAGTTTGAGAATAATTCCGAGTTTTAGTGTAGCCTTATTTCTTACTTAAGGATAGTGTTATTTTCACAATTTTTTTATTTTTAATAATTGAAGTTTTATATCAAAGGTACACTTTAGTTGAGAGCGTATCATCAGTACACTATACTTGGTGTAACTATTTACTAAAACGACTTATTGAGTATTAATTTAAAAATGTACAATATTCTTTTTGTATATCACCAATTGATTGTCAAGCACACCAATTTTATTCATTCATACCGAGATTCTAAACTGCTATTGGTATTTCTTATACAAGAAAATAATATAATATATGTACTTTTGTTATATTGTTACTATGAAAACAAAATATAGTTATAAATTCACTATATTACATACACATTTTTTGTATTCTACATTAAAATTTGATACCGAAGTTAAGTTACCTAAATTACCTACTCTAGCTAGGAAATTTCTATAGGATGTGTTTTGCCATTATAATAATATAACTGGTTGACTTATTGACAATCAACATTAAACCAGTTTAGAACCAGAGCGGTATTTATGAGTCAAGTCCGATGTGTTCCGTAGAGAGTCGAAACATTGTATATAAATGAGCTCTTCATTTCCTACCCTAGTGTTAACATATCAAGTAGAACTAAACTTCAAATTTTATGTATTCCTTTCAAAAATAAACTTACCATATTCACTGTTATTGTTAATGTACATACTAGCTTTTATTTTGTATGTATTCATTTGATTACCTGTAAGTAATCCAGGGAGGTCACATGAGTTGTGCCACCTCTACAATACTCTACATGTCACTGAAGAAAGTATTATCAGAAGAAGAATAAGAAGGTTTTTGTCCTTCGAATTTTATGAAATTAGTTCTCGGACAATTTGTACGTACTTCACCCTACTGAGATTCTTGTAACAACCAATGTTAATAATTTTCTCCTCTTTCTTCTTTTTTGTTTCACCTAATATTTAAGTCCATTAATAGTGTCTACCTGGTACCTATATACATTATTTGAGACCTTGTTTCAATGGTATTCTAATTTTTCAGCAGAACCTCCAGCACAAGAAATATGTATGAATATTTGAATAATATTATATTTATATACTTTCAACCCATTAAACAGATACTAGGAATTGCTCACTAGAGATTACAATGTATTTCATCATCATCAACTATTTGAAATTGATATGATTGGAAAATTTACCAATTTTAGTGACCAGCGATAAAATTAGACGTCACGATAGTTACATTATCCCTAGACTAAATCGAAACACATGGCAAATCAATTATTTTATGCAATCTTGACTGTGACAAAGTGCCTTTGTAATTACTTTTTAATCAAATAAGATTTAGCTCTGATCTTTAAGAAAATCCAAATTTTGGACAGAAAGTGAAAAAATAAGGTCTACGACTTGCAAATGCAGAATTTTTTGTAAGAATGTAGAAAAAACGGTATTCTACCACATAAAAACATATTTGAAGAAAATTGGTTTAAGGAGTTTTGGAGATACAAGTGATTTAGTATAAAATTTTAAAATTGCCAAGTGTACAATGTGAACCAATCACGAGGAAATATTGTGTCCTCAATTGGCAGTGTATTTTAAACTTTTTACTTTCTTATTTTTAATTTATTTTTCTAAACAAAAATAGATGGTTTCTCACATTCCTTATACTATGGAAAAGATATATTCCTGTACTTTCATTTTAATGTCGAATTTTTTTCTTATATTTACCTCACAGTAATTATAAACAATTGATAGTATTGCAATGCAACCACAATAGTCCTATTTTATCATTCATTCAATTATTTTGAACTTTATTTTTTATTCCTTTATATTTATATCTTTAGTAGCTACACACCATAGTGATGAGCTGATGAGAGTACCTTTCTCTACATAAACTTTTGTTAATGTGTATCGAAATAATCATGGAAAACTGTCTTGACGTCCCTCACAATGCAAAATTACTGTCTTTCTTATGATAATTTTATTTTAGGAGAATAGAAAATTACGCCCTGGTGAGGTTATTGAAGAAAAAAGGGTAAGATCGATTTGGCCACCAAACAAACGCTCAATTCTAATTCAAAGAAAACAAAACTCAATAACGATTTTTCGTTTTCGTTCCGTGTCCAGTGATGTCAGATTTTTTAATTTGTTTCTTCTCTATGTCCCTTGTCCCAGTTATTTTTGTCTTTATCTCACAATTTTCTTCTAACCTTTTCCCATCTTGCAATATTTGAGGTAAAGCTAATTAAAAACACAATCCCAGTCTCAATTATTGACTAGATCACATCCTATGAAGTAAAAAACTCAAATTATTATCTCCAAATTGAAGTTTTACTTGAAAATCATACAAATTGACTATAGAGAAGCAAACATATTCATAATTTAAATTTATTTCATATTTAACACTTGCAACTCGCTACGTTTAACCTTATCAAGTCATTACAAACGATCATTAAAATTTAAAGAAGAAACACTTTGTTTGAACTGTACATACTTTATTTTTAACACTTCGGAACTTTCTAATGAACACGATATTAATCAAACTGTACAAATTATTAAATAAATTAACACAAATCTTATTTCCTAACAAAATATTCAATAATAGATTTGTATTTGTAACACAATCCAATTAACTATGACGTTTACCAAAACGCCGAATAACAAATTTGTGACACAATTTCGTGAATGATTTAACAAGGTAAGGGGAAACACAGATCTGAATAGATTATTTTCGATTTCATGTTCGACATATTTTACAGTAGGTATAGGTACATTTCGATATTAGCGACACATGCCTACCTGATAAATAAAATGTGTTCTATCACACGAAGAACTATTATTTTTATGTTTTACAATTTTCAATAAGGACGGGTCGATTTTTATCCAATTTAAAACCAGGTTTGAGAAATCAACAATATTGTTTTTATATCTCTTGAGGGGTTTGAGCCAGAGTGCAGAATGCTCAAAAGACAGCGTGATAAATAATCTGAAAACAATTTGGACGTCTTGTTAAATTCAATGCAAACTGGTATCTTTCAGAATAGTATTAGTAAAAAAAAACAAACCAAGAAATGGAATATTTATGCAATTGAAAATCCATTCTACATCAACCCACCCTTATTGAAAAACCCTATACAAAGAAATCGTATGACATTAACACCCTTTATAAATAAAATTCGAAAATCTTAATATTATTTAACTTTTTCCAACATAATTATTCAATTTAGGTAAGTGCTTCAATGAAACATTGGATTTGAGGTTATATTCGCTGATTCCTCCCTACTTAATTTTTCCAACAGGTTAAAAAGCGGCAAGGAGAGGTATGTTGAAATGTTTTATGTGGATATGGGCAAATTTATAATATAAATTAATCTCTCATATTTATCTTTCCCAAGTTAAAAGGAACTTTTTTCTTTTATATTAATCATAGACCCTTTACTCGATGTTGAAATAAAGCAGTAACTGCTATTTTTTACTTTTAAACCCTAGTTCACAATAAGCCTCCATCTAACTCTTGAAAAGTTATGATCTGGGTACACGATAGGGCAGGTTTCGACTGTCAAACGTAGTTTCTCTACTTTACGAAAGGTTTCAAGTAGATTTTTACCTTATCTTAACTCTAAAGCATTCTAAATTAAAATTTCGCTAAAGTTAGGTTAATTATAGATTCCCATCCTTGAGGCTGAGACTTTTTCATTGGAACTTGGTCCTAATGTGCGGTTTGGTGGGATTTGATTAAAAGTTAAAATTCAACTGTTAAAAGTATTGGTGTAAAGTGGTCAAATGACTTGAAATTGAAAGTACCCTTAACTAAAACTACAATAATATGAGAAGAAAAAAATACCCCCTTCCTGATCAAACCAAATTATAATTTGTTTTGTTTTAACTAATATAATAAAATGTGCCTTCTATGCGTTCAGTTCCTCGAATAAAAGAGGGAAACTTCATGCTTTCGTTGTGATCCGATCCACGGATCTACGCACTAGCTTGTACATCAGTCTAGTGTTTTAACCTTTGATTTACCGAAAAAAATTGTTCAATTAAAATTACAACATTAAGATTGTAGAATTTACGAGTATGAATGATTTGCTGTTAATTAATTTAATGTGTTCTTCAAAATTTCAAGACGAATATAAAGGTGTTTTTTTTATCATTATTAAAATCCACATGAAATTTTTTAACAAATATTACCACACACTTGTACATTTGATTAGAGGAAACAACTTTCTTGGAATCTGAAGAGTTTCATTTGAGATTGATAGATTTTTTTAAGTTACTCCAACGGTATTATTTTATATACAAAATGTATTTCATATTTAAAAACTTATAATGCTCACATACTAAAATAGAATTTTTTATTTTATAAAATAATTCTTTAGTCTCGCTTGATTCTCAAACGTACTTAAACAATTTTCCAACAAATATTTAACCAACAGAAAAATCAGAGAAGAAAGTTTGTTGAACTTTATTTAACTTTTCAATGTCAATTTTATTTTTATTGTAATGTAACCACAATAGTTATGTGTTATTTTCAGTCAAACCCTTCTGCTCTTAGACTAAAGCTTTATTTAACCTCTCAGAGATTGGATTAAGTCAAAATATTTCTCGCTGAGATTGGATAAGGTTCATTTCTGCTTCTTTTTGATCAATTATTTTTCTACAGGTTGGAAAATTGCGGCCTGGGGAGGTATTTGATCCAAAGGTGAGATTTTGTGTTGAGTATCGGTGTAGCAACACAAAATTGACCTTTTCCTTGTGTTTACACTCTCTTTTATTTCATGCCTACTGTCATTGTCTATGCTTAATCTTATTTCTTGATTTTCATCTTGTATCAGAAAGAGTGCTTAGAAATCGGTACTTATCTGACTCACCCAATAAAATTTCATATTTTGAAAGTAATCTTTTAAGAATAGTCAACTTGGAAGAACCAAATTTCTTTCATGCGTTTTGATTAGAATTGACCTATCGAATTTTATTAAATTTCTTGTTGATATCAACCTAACTCTAATTAACTATTGCACGAACTCCTTGAATACAAGACCTGCGATAAAGTGGTCTTATAAATCAACGAGTTTTATTTGCACATATCTAACTTCTTATTACCCCAATATTGTTTTTATTCCACTTTTGGAAATTGGTAATATCCCAGAAGAATAATAATATCGCCTTATTTTTACTGTGTGACATAAGGTGAGTTTAAATTTAAAGGGAAGAACTGCCCAATAATGTCCCCGATTCAATTTTAAATATTCATATAGAAGAAATTCCATTCGTTTGAACTACTTTAATCAATTTACGTATCCAATATAGACACATTCTTTCTGTTAGGAGTTCTACACAGTTCATAAAATCTTTATACTTCAATATTTGGGTGATAACAAGTCATGTGATGTTGTCATTAGATTTATAAAAATCATATATTTTTTTATTGGCTTTATATGCTCTTTCTATACCTTTTATCCACGTAATTTGTCCAGTTTTTGTCTTCTCAAACCTAATATTTATCGTATCTAATATTTATATTATAATTCACATTTTTTCAACATAGAAAGTTGTAGGCAAAAGAGGGCGATTTGGCGTGTTTTGGCAAGGTGGTAAAATTGTACCACCACAAAAAGCTTTACTGGTAAATAAATTAAAACATTTTGCTCGTGCATTAAAATTACATTTGTTTTGCAAACATGATAAGTCGAATGAACGCAAGAAATGTTTTTCGATCACACTTAATTAAAAGTTCTTACTTGACATCTCAAAATGCAACAACCTTCTTGTATTGCTCCCATTGCTAGCTGCAAAAATATCCTCAGTTGTACCTTCCCATTTTAGAATGGTTTTTCTTCACATTCTCCGATTGCCTTTTTGACCACATGCAAGGTTTGGACATGAGTTTGCATGTCTTTTCATTGAAATAAATATCCTTTTTTTATATAGAAATATTGATGAAATCGTTTCAGCATGATTGGGTGTAAGTAAAAGAAAAAAAAAGAACGATAGATATTAATGGCCCAGCCAACATAGATAATTTTTAGTTGAATAACTTTCGGCCCATCGATAAACCAACTTTTTATAAAATATTTATTTTATCTTAGTGGTTATCTTCCGAGGATAATTAATTTGATCTATTTTTGTTTTAGGTTACCACAAAGTCATGACTTTACCTACTGAAATGTTTGTTATAAATGTACTCTTACAATTGATGATGTACCTACTATACTGTCTTTACTCTATCTGTGATCTGTGTTTGTGCCCTGTCTCCTTCGAATGACGAGTTTTAACCAGACACTAATATTTGATTTTACTAAAACACTAACCTGATTCCGAGTAAAAGTGTAAGTATGCTTTCTTTTATTACTTTTATATTTTTAGTTTTCAGTAGTATGTAGATAAGAGTCAGTATGGATTGGTTTATCAGTCTCTACTAAGAGAATCCACATAAATTTAGAGTAGCAAGATTTCAATATAAATAAGGGCAAATTAAATTAGGATACTAAGTCAAACCATTTCAAAATGATTTAATGATGGTCTTTGAAATAGATATTAAAATAATGATTATTTATTTATAAATCTTTAGATCCATTGTAATATTCAATCAATGGGTGCCTTTTGTAGAGCGTGAGATAAGGAGTTGGTTCAAGAACTGATACAGAAACAAATTTAAAACATTGAAGGATTTTAACCTTAATTTCAACTGAAAGTATAATCGGAACAGTCGATCATACAAATCCTAATTTGAGATAAATATTTTTTCACTATTTACCTTTGAATCCAAAGAAGTGGGTAAAAGTTAGATCCTAAATGAGAAAATAACTAGCTAATTTATGTCTAACACTTCATTCCGAGTATAAAGCGAATATCTAGTATTAGGTGTACATTTATTGAAATTTTCTGAGACAAACAACAATCATATGTACATTCATGTGAAATAATCCTAAATGTAGATTAGATTCCAACATGTAATGTGTTATTAATGAAACATACTGGGGAAAGTATGTTTCTAAATGTACAGACTGTAGACTAGACATAATAATTGTACATACACATCTAACAATGACCAACAAGAGAAAAAATATCTATATTAAAATGAAATCCATTAGTGTTTAGAGTAGTAATAGTCTTAGCTATACAAGTATTTGAACTACCTATTATCATTACAACAAAAAAGATTCAATGTAGCTGCATGATAGTTCTTTTAACCTAGACAGTGGTACAGCTTTCAGTTCTTAGTAGTTGCTAGATTTTCTTTATTGGTTAATTTATTATCAACAGGATTTGCTTGATGCTTATTGTTTTCTCTCGCTAATGACCAGTCTTGACTTCTTTAGCGGAGGAGACCCAGCACAGATATGCGAAGGCCTAGCGTCGCTGAGCTGGAAGAGAAGATTGAGAAACCTTCCACACCACTCAAACCTATTGGACCACCAGGACCTCCAGCCATTGTGGACGTACAGGAGAGTTATTCGGCTGTTGAAGGTTCGTTAGATTAAACTTTTGAACGGAGGGGCTTTGGTTTTACAAGGTTATTTATTTTTATATGATGGAAGATTGAGACTGAGATTAGCTAGAACAGATATTAAATTATGGCTTGACAGTCTAGAGATCTGCCTGTTTCAGTAATGAAAAGAGCACTCTTTTATATAAAAAAATCTGAGTATCAATTTCCATACACACTAGTTTTGCAACTTTGCAAGTTGAAATTCGGTATTCACTCTGCCTCATCGCTGTGAAATTAAATGCTACAGCTTTTTAGTGTAGTAAACATAAAACGGTACATACATGTACACAAATTCAATTATAAACTCAATTATTACAACAACGAAAAATATCAATGTAAAAATCGAGTGTAGGCACAATACATAGACAGTAGACCAGCAGTTTGACAAGGGAATTACAATTGGGAAATAGGTCATCATAAAAATGATCAACCTCGACAGCAAAACTCTAAATGAGCCTTGAAAGACCATATTCTACCTCTTAGATATTACATACTTACTAGATATTATTATTGAACATAACATATATTATATTGAAGTTGACAATAACTCAAGAAAACCGTGAAAAAATTATGAACATGATAAAGCTCATAACGTCAAATGTAAAATTTTCGTATAAATTATTATTTTCAGATCAAACTGGATACATGACTATCCAAGTTGAGGGTAACCCGGCGCCTACGTTCAAATTTTACAAGGGCATGACCGAACTCATTGAGGGTGGTCGCTTCAAATTCTTGACTGATGGGGATACCAACTCCATCACACTTTGTATGCGCAAGGTGAAACCAAATGATGAAGGAAAATACAAAGTGGTCATCAGCAACATACATGGCGAGGACTCTGCAGATATGCAACTTTATGTATCAGGTATCTACATTTTTGTATTAACTTAGAAAGCTATTTTAGGAAGCTATTTTTCACTTTCACATTGTAGTTTTGCTCTCTGCAATGACAGCATCTATAAATAGGTAGGTACTAAATAATCAAAACTGGGCATCTTTTTAAATTTTCATTTTCTACACAGATAGATATGACACATTTTTCGAAACTGAGCTGATTAAATTTTTTGACGAATGCTAAAAAAGGCTATTCAGATTTTGGCTTTTAAGTGATGATATGTACGTAGTGATGCGATAAGACCAAAATTCCGACTCTATCAAAGTTTGTAAATAATCAAATAAATAATAAACTCGCTCGAATAAATAATACTCATCCGTTATGTATGTATATTCTATCTTTCAAGATGCCAGTGGAATGGACTTCCGTGCAATGTTGAAGAAGAGGAAGTACGCCAAGTGGGGAAAAGATGAGAAGGATCCCGACTGGGGCGATCTCAAGGAAACAGAAAAGCCTGTGCCTGCTTTAAAGAAGGTTGAAAAGGTAAAACTCTCAAACTATTTGAAATAAAAATAAATTCCAAAGGCCCAAAAATTATTATGCCTCCCTGAAATATTTACTCTAAAATTGAAAGATCGGGGGAATCATTAAAGTGGTCTTTTTATACCACTACACCTATTTGGCTCGAGTCGCGTGCACTGTACCAGAGTAAATCCTTTTTTACACTTTCTACCCTTTATTTTGTGAACCGTCGCAGCTCACTGAAGTTTGTTGTAATGAACTTCTCTTGAGACCTTTAATTAAACAATGTACAACACGATATACCCTTTCATTTAAGATTTTAAAGTTGGTGGGTCCCCAGCAAATTTACTTTCGCTCAAACTTAATCCCTCAAAATATAAAGGGTTTTTGTGTTTCTCTGAATTTCAAACCGTTCTTGAGTTTTTAGAGGTGGCAAATAAATGAGAGAAATTCCAAGCATCGGGTGGAATACTCAAGTCCATGCGCTTGTTTGATAAGTCTAGCGTTTTAACCACCTCGACTACCAATGCTTGGTTTACTGTATTTGTTTTTGTATTTATTGCTTTACGCACCACTCAAGACACAATACTAACACGTTTCAAACATTGCAAACTTTCAACCGACTCGTATTTTTTTCCTCTTTTTCTCAAGTTTAAAATGATAAATTTACTGCATCGGATCCATTTTTCATTGTAAGTACTTTATATCCTTATAATATCGTTAAGTATTCCTAAATCCCACATTTTCATCGACGATAAATCATAATGTACAATAATCGTTTTCTTTTTAGCCAATCGAAAAAATATTTATCCAAAGAAATTATCTCAGAGAGTTAATTCCAGATTGGCCCATTCTACATCGGCCTAAGGTATTAATTATCTTGCAAGGTATTATCTTGCCAATCTCTTCACTTCGGTTCTACTCTTTGATAGTTTTGTAAACTTCTTTATTGACTTTTTACTGTATTCATTATTCAAGCATGAAGATTTTAAGTAATTGATATCAGTGAGTATTAAAGCAGTCTCCATATTTTTAATATCGTAATCTTGAAGTTTTAGGTTCTTATTGTCAAATACCCTTCTTTGTAGACTGGTATTTAACGAGTTTGTAGAATATCTAAATGCTCAGTATACTTCTGTAAGAAAAAGTTCCCGGGATTTGTTTCTTTTTTCCAATGCTAACATTTACGTAAATTTCAAAATATCCACTAAGATGCACACGTAAAAGTGGTTTTTCAACACCATCTCGTGAACTTTTTGATCATAAAACCATGTGTACCTAAATATCTCTTCGTGTTAGCCTATTTTTCATTCTTCTAGTTTTATATCACATTCTATTAATTAGTTTTGAATTAAATTAGGTTGGTTTTAATGTTCTCTTTTATTCTTCATAAGAATACCTATTAGTACATATTACCTACATATTATGTATTTATTCTACCAGTATGTTAATTTGTTAGAAATGTTGTTTATTGTTTCTATTCAATTCGTCTTAATGTTTCCTAAGCTCCTACATTTCTTCATAAATACAAGCTCCTTTGTACAATTATAGTTTACTTACCTTTATTCATATTTGTTGTAAGTATTGGTACAGTATTTTTATTTATTTATTGATTATTATTATTATTTTTTTATTCTTCACAAACTTTGTACTTTATCAACTTCGATATATCCTAAGAATCGATGTTTTTAACATGGAACTTTAATCTTGGGTCGAGAAAACGCTAATGATCATAAACTTATATAGTTTCACAATCTAATGAGATAGATGCTCTAATCGTTAATGGTATCTCAAAAAGCAAAATATACAATTATATGCTTTCTTGGTGATTTTCTGGCTACCCAAATTTTCGTTGTAACTGATTAAATTACAACTACAAATTTTAGTATGAATTCTTATTTCACTTTTTCAGAAACAAGACTCATTCTTGAAACCCCTAGTTGATCAATATGCCAAGGAAGGTAAAGACAAGAAAGTGACATTTGAAGCAGTCTTTAGCAAACCAAATTCAAAACCAAAATGGTTCCTGAGAAAAGACGTAAGTATGGGACAGTTCCTACTAGTTTTTTTTTCGTGTTACCAAAATCCTCTCTGTTAATCGTTTTTCTATTCGATCCGATAAATGATTTGGGCGAAATTTTATAAATCACACCTGAAGTAAAGTTTTTATGTATTCTAAACCCAATAAAATTGTTACCATTCCACCCTTTCATTAACTACAATTCGTTACGGAGATTTCCTTACATTTTTTCCTAATTAAATAGATATTCGTTTCCTCTGTCAAAGAAGAGGATTTTTTTTTAAATCGGTTTTATTTAAAAATAACGAACTGAGGTGGGTTTAGAATACATAGCTTCAATTTTTTTCTTCGGAAAAGGTTTCAACACCCCAAAATTTGCCTTCAAAGTTGATTTTTAATTAAAATTTTCAGTGGTTCATGTTCCAACGAAATATGATATAGATCCTATACTTAATATTGGCGATCAATGTATTGGGTATCCGATCCAAGAATCCACGCGATGACTTTTATAGTGTGAGTAGAAAATAGGTTTATGTTACTTCTGAAACTGAGCGACGCGTACAGTCGGAACATAAATCGTGTTTTGTCTCTCCTGTAAAATTTGTTGTAACATAGACCGTTTTTCGAGACACGCATTCAATTCTTGTTTTATATGATAAATGTAATCATATACAGACAGTATCTTTCTCTTTTTCTCGGTTAAATTTGTTTCGTTACTTCACATTTGTTTCACAGGAACTGTTCCCAGGCTCAAAGTACAAAATGAAAAACGAGAACGATGTCTATCAACTGATCATCAGCAGCCCAAAGGTAGAAGACGCAGGGAAGTACACCATTGATATTGGTGGCATTGCGAGTACAGCTTTCCTAAATGTTGACGGTAAGTATTTGCTATCCATTTAATCGAACTGTGTTTATTCAAAAGTTCAATGTTGATAGAAAATAAAAGTCATCAATTTTTGTTTGAAAAACATGATTTTTTGTTTAGTGAGAGAGAGAGCTGTATTTAAGTACAATAAACAACACAAAGCTCGGAAATCGTTTTCATGGAAGAAAATTGTTCCTGGAACTCCCTGAGTTGCATAACATAGAAATTAATTGTAAATATTCACTGCAAATCCAGTATCTGTCACGTTGAATACATCAGTTCTCGTTCTGTCACGAAGTTATGTGACGTCCAGCGAGGTAAGGACTTGGATGGGTGACCATTCAAATAGTTCGAACAGTGGTGGTACTTGCTCTTCCCGGCTCCACTCTGCCTGGGTGAGGTTAATTTGAGTAGCTGGTTTGTGAGTTTTCAGCTAATGAAAGGTGAAACCCCCGTCGTGAAATGACTACGCAGTTGAACCTAGAGTAAGAAGTCTTTTGCTCATTTAAAAGTTGGTAAATTGGCGATTGATTATAATTATTATGTCCACAGACCCTGATCCAAGTTACTCCTTCATTCGACCTCTTCCCAAGAAGATGGATGGCTACACAGACCATGAGACAGTGATTGAATGCACGGTAAACAACAGTATGGCTATCATTGGATGGTACAAGGCCGGGGTGAAATTACAGGTAAATCAATTAATTTTCCCATTGTGAATATTAAAAATATTTCAAGATAAAGAATTTCTCCGTAACATGTTTTCATTATCCTAAAACCTTAGTTCTCTTAGGTTCATTAGTGGGCCTCACCATCTGGGAGCTTTCTAAAACTCTTTATGGTACAAATCATAGCAATAATTACGTACATTTAAAGTTTCAAACCACTCCTTGTCAGGTGTACGAGTGTAAATAAATAAAAGTGTATTTTGTGTTATTATATCACAATTGTAGTGGGTAGCGCAGAATTATAGGACTTTTTTCTTCTCCTTAAATATCCTAATATCTTATTTTTTCCCATAATCCTGCCACTGGCCGCTGCTCACATTAAAGCAACGAGGCCAGGTATGAGTGAACCTCGTAACATCCAAAATACAAAGCCAAAAATTACGACTCCGCTGGGATTTGAATATAGATCACCGTGCGTGTAAGACTAGCGCGCTACCCACTCGTCCACGGTGACTAATCTGTCTGGTGTATATGTAAATTTATACTGTAAAAAATCAAATCTTTGCCTATCTGACTTTGAGGGATTGTCTGTTACGAATATCACACCCTAAACGGTAGCAATATTATTTTGAGAATCAACGATTTGAGTAGTTGTGACATAACGACGGTCATCAACACAAATATGGTAACTTCTTTAACATATAAAGTAATAATTTCTTACATATAAATGTTTTAAATTCGAGTTCCGAAGTTTTTTGTGACAAAGAAATGTCATTTTTTCATTACAGGATGGAGACAAATACTCCATATCTAAAGACATGCAAGGAGTGTGCTCCTTGACAATTAAGGATTGTACGTTGAAAGACACGGACACCTACACCTGTAAAATTGAAAAGCAGGACGACAAGACTGAATGTAAAGTTAAAATTACAGGTGAGGACTATCAGATATAATGAAATAATTCACTATTTTTTTCTCTCAAAAAATGATGAACAGATAGACAGAGGAAAGTTGAAACTTAGTGTTCGGTTAATAAACATATTCTTAGTGTATTTAAAATATTTTAATGAAGTATAAAATTTAGTAATATTTGTATAAGTGAATTTAATTTGCTGCTGATGAGAGCAAAAAAGCTCGAAACAGCTGTCCAGGTATGTTCTGATACTCATGTACATCTAGTACAACTTCTCACTTTCTGTTTATACTGAATTAATGGGACTTCCTTTCTCGAGTCGACCGACAGTCTACATAAAATACTAAAAAATAAACATTCAAATATATTTTTTCTTAAAACAGAGTACCCCTACAAGTTCACCAAGGTGCTGAAGCATCAGCAGCTGACGGAGAAGGACACACTGACGCTGTACTGTGAACTCGACGATGAAAAGGGAGAGGTGGTGTGGCACAAAAACGGAGAGGAGCTCAAAGGAGACAAGAGGTAATGAAATTTGAAATTACAAGTGTTGTATGACATGAAACTTTGATACCTTAACAAGTTAACTTACCTATGTATTATGTAATCAGTACTTCGAGAGCTTACTGTAAGAATCTTATAATTAGTTCGATTGATTTCTCTCACCTAAGAACTCACTATACATATCCATTTCTTTATTAATAATTATATTTAAATAAATGTTACTCATTATTTTATTAAACAATTAAATATATGTTTTTATTATTTAACATATAAAACAACAAGTTTTTATAAGTAAGTGTCAAATTTTGAGCAGTTAATTTGTTTGTATAACCTTTGAGAAGGTAGACAATGTTTTTTTGACGCTTCTGGAGACTATTTGATTCAAAATATAGGACAAAAGTTAATGAAAAATAATTTGTTTTTCAGAGTTCAAATCACCAGGGACGGGCGGAAAAGGAAACTCGTCATCAAAGACTCTAAAGTCACTGACGCCGGAATGTACACTTGCACTAGTAATGCTGACAAGACAGAGGCTGAAATTGTAATACAATGTACGTTACAGAAATTGTAGTACTAGAAGCTCTTACAAAATGAATAATTCTTACCCAGGGCTTTTATTCCTTTCTACTACGATATTTTGATAATTAAATTTCAACCCTAAAGTTTTTTTATGTAGGCACTTCTTTTAAATGTAGGTACCTAAGTTAAAGTATTTATCTAAATATTAATAATCAGACATTTTTTTTCTCAAAACAAACCCGAAAGAGATTTCATTTTATTAATATGTTAAATGATGGTCCGAACACTTTATACATTTTCTGTCGGACTAGAAAATAAAATTTTCCGATTAACTGACTGCTTTATTTTATTTATTTAGACCAAAATCGGTTCAACAAGAAGTTGAAGAACACAACCGCTGTCGAAAGAGAAAAGTTAGTTCTGGACGTTGAACTACAAGACCAAACAGCGCCCGCTAACTGGTTCTTCAATGGACAGCCAATTGAGTCTAATGACAGGTAATTTGAATCATACAATTTTTAAAAAGTCTCAGCACCAATTTCAAAATCATTTTTTAAGTTACAGTATGAGCTGGGTCTCAAATATTTCGCATCTGAGTTGGGTCAAAAATAGTTCTCACGAATCGGGTTCCAATCTAGGCTGCATAAGAAAAACATATAGTTCAAAAGTTTTGAAAATATACATTCCCGTGTTGAACGGGCGTGCAGAAAACGGCAGTAATTATCTTGGAGTATTGTTTTAAAACAACCTACCTCTAGACACACGATAATTATTTTCATAATTCGCGACCTTCGTGTACACACACACATTACTTAACTAAAAGAGCACAATTAATCAAAGGCCTCATTGTAGCCGATTTTTTAAAAAAATTATAGCCGGTGAGGGATTCTGGTAATACTTGTAGCTTGGATATACGTTGGTTCAGATCGCACCTAATGTATAAATTTGAGAATTCATAAACAGCACCAAAACAACTTTTGGAATAAAGGTAATCTTTAGTACTCGAACAGTATTAATATACTATAACCATTATTATTAATCTCAGTTACTTACTGTTTGTAATTTCCTTTGTATTCCTAAATTTTTTCCATGAATGGTATTTAATTTCATGTACAAAAAACTGCTTTCTCTTTGTAAACGTCAGTATTTTTATTGTTTGTGTCCTCATTTTAGAATTGAGATTAAGAACCTTGGTGGAGGAAAGCATCAACTGATATTCAACAAGCTAGAACTCACTGACGCTGGCGAGATAATGGTAAAATCTAGCGGCGACCTAACGTCTTCCTGTACCTGGAAGTGAAGAAAGGGGAGGAAATCCCTGTCATCAGTTTTGGAGATCAAGTGGAAGGACCGTGCACCAAACCCATTACCTTTGAGGTTCCGTACAAGAGTAAGTGGTCAGTTTATGTTTTGCGTACTGTTGTGTATTTATTTTTCGAAATTTTGGACTCTATCAAAATATTTTCTTTGTTGTACCTACTTGTTACAGCTGAATTGTAAAATCCATATTGCAGCTAGTTCAATTAGAAAATATTATCCACCAAGAGTCAGCTAAGAATTATGAACTAGTTGCTAAATCTCCATAACCCTACGGTTTTTTTTTAATGAAAACTATACACAAGAACCAAAACTATACACAAAAATCAAGGCGTTATATCAATAAAAAAATAAATAATAAAAGTTATGATAATCTAATAGACGGTTATATTTCCTGAAGCAATCCTTTTCACTCGACATTGTGGTACTTTATTTTCCCTTGTATAGTGGCTATTTAGTTACACATTATTTTCTTTATTTCAGTTGAAGGAACTCGACAGACGCAAGTCGAAGCTAAACTGGTCAAGGATGGCAAAGTTTTGCCTCTAAAGGACGTAGAAATCATTGTGATGGAAGACAAAGTAGTGTACAACATTAAAAGACCAACACATGCACAGTCCGGATCATATCAGATCAAGATTGGAAATTCCCAGGGAGAGGCAGTTAAGGATATTAGCATCAATATGCAAGGTATGTTTAGAAGGAGAGCACAAAACACGTAAGAAGGCGAATATTGGAACATGTTTGACGACGATTTTGTTTGACGCTATTTACGAATAAATCTTAGTTTTCCAAAAAAAAAAAAATAGGGTTGTATAATAATTTCCAAGATTTATTAGAACCCTTTTTTGGGATTGTAATGATGATACTACGCTCTAAAGCCGACGTCATTTTCGACGTTAATTGCTGGCTCTTTCGAATAGAAGGATGCATTTTTATGGTATTGCTAACCGGGAGTGGGTTCTTTCACGAATTAACATTTTAAAGTACCAGAACAGATTAACCTTTTTTGAATGACTCGAGAAAAAAAAACTGAAGTTTAGGAATCTATCTCTTTTATAGCTTTAATGAGTCTAAAAGCCGCAGTGGATTGTCAACTTCCTCGTACAGAGAGCGTTACAAGTGGTTACTTATTTATGTGTTTAGTTTTTTCCTGCAGCTACCATCTTTCACGGTAACAGTTTCCTATAATGGTGATTACTATGAAAGTATAAAATAATAAGGAAGTGTCAACTGAATATAGTCTTTCTCACCTTAGCTCGATCGATAAGGTGGTGGACTTGTCCTCGAGGCCGGTATTTCGAGTCCCAAATCTAGCAAATATTTAGAAAAGGAAGTTTGAGTAATTGTGATATCACGAACACAAAAATGATAACTTATCTTTTTTCACCTTCCAGATGTTCCACAGCCTCCCGCCGAGATTGAAGTATTCGATGTCTTCCAAACCAGTTGCAAAGTCAAGTGGAAACCTTCTCCTGGAGACGGTGGCAGCCCTATTCTACACTATGTCATTGAAAGACAAGACCTCAGTGTAAAAGGTAGTCTAACCATTGTCACCCTTAAAATATAGTCAATTTACAATTATTGTTTACACGAGTTCAGTCATAACACTATTTGGTTAAACTGAACCTTTTCACTACAATCAATACAGTCTCATTTTAAACGCACCAGCGCGATTACTCGGAAACTATTGATTCTACAGAAAAAATATTTTGATCAAATCTTCCTTAAATCTAGGGAGAATACTGATGGTGACCTCAAACATTTTCTCAAGATTAGATTGAGATCAACTTCAGAAATTGAGATCAACTTCAGAAATGAGATCAACTTAAATGGAACCATATATTTTTGAGAACGGTAATGAACTGACCACTAAAGAATGAATATTTTTTTCTGCGATCATTTTTTTTATTTAACCTGTCTTCGCTTTTACAAGCCCCCAAAGTTACGAGTTTTCTGAGAAAGTTACGGGTACTTACTGCTTTTGGTAGGAACTGATTGATCGTAACCTTTCCTTGTTACAAAATATCAAAATATCATTTTTAATCATCAAACATGTTTTTCGTTGATTTATTATTTTTCTTGGTGAGAAAACAAGAAATCAACGAAAAACATATTTGGTGGTAAAAAAATGATATTTCGTATTGAGGAAAAACCAAGATCAATCTTTCCCTAAAGCAATACAGCGAAACTTTCTTAGAAAAACTTGCAACTTTGGGCGGAAAAAAGAGGTTAAATCAAAAAATTATATCAGTAAAAGATACTCATTCTTTAGTGGTTACTTCATTACCGTTCTCAAAAATATATGGTTCCATTTAAATTTCTGAAGTTGACCTCAATCTAACCGAGAAGGGTGACCTTGAGAAAATGTTCGAGGTCACCATCCGTTTTCCCCTTAGATTTAAGGAAGATTTGGTCGGAATATTTTTTTTTTTTTGTATAATCAATAGTTTCTAAGCAATCGCGCTGGTTCGTTTAAAATGACACTGTATAAATTATCACTATAATAGAAGTATAATAGACTAGTCATTCAAATCAATTACCACTTAGATGTGTGGGGTAAGTAGGTCTGATTTTGAAATATATATTTAACAAAAAAAAAAAAATTTTAATCTGAATCATCTATTTCTGGTTCATCTTTTTGAAGAAAAAAAAAACTGGTAAATTTCTACTTCATTCTCATTTCAGGTGGCTGGTATAATTGTGCTGAAGTTCCTCCAAATCAACCTGCTGAAGTAGAAGTAAAAGATCTGACTCACAAGAAAGAGTACAGGTTCAGGATCAGAGCTGTCAATAAGATCGGCACTTCAGAACCAACTCAATTCTCAAAACCAGTATTGGCGAAGGATCCTTGGGGTACGTAAAATTATCTTGTTGATCACATAGTAAAGTGAACAATTAAAAAGATCATTATAGAAAAATAGTTAAATTATCAAGTTTTATTGACCTTTCAAGTTCTTCACATATTAACAACTTTTGAAAGCTTTTTGTAGAATCTGTTTTTTTTTTTTTTTTAAATTTTAACCATGACAACAACACTTTCAGACGAGCCAAGTAAACCTAAGAACGTTGAGGTTGTAGACTGGGACAAGGACCACGCCGATCTCAAATGGACGAAACCAGAAAATGATGGAGGTGCTCCCATCACAGGATACATAATTGAATTCAAGGTAAGCATTATTTTCTTCGATGATTTTCTTAAATATTACCCTCACAACCATATTAAAGATCAGATATTTTCGATTTGGAAATATCTCTAGCATGATCTCCCATATATTAGCCAAAAACTTGCTTATTTATAACATAAGATAAAATTTTAATTTCAGACAGAATGATCTGTTTATAAATACGGGTTTAGACTTAAGTTAAATTTGGTTAGACATGGGTCAAAACTCTTATGTATGCCTTCAGAGAAGTAAACATACATTTCAAAATAGGAGTGCCGTACACATAAGTATATCTAATCATGGCTTGAAATCGACATTCTTTGCGATAGAAATAAAAATATTTGGGTACTAGAAAATTCAAAAATGGATTCTAAAAATGCATGTTTCAATGTTGTTGTTATTATGCACTGAATTGACATCTTTACCATTCCCAATCAGCATGCCTTTCACCTTTTTAATTAATTTAATTTCCTATAAGGTATAGAAAGTATTGTAATAGGTCATTTTTTGAAAACTGATCACCTTTTTAATTAATTTAATTTCCTATAAGGTATAGAAAGTATTGTAATAGGTCATTTTTTGAAAACTGAGGTGATACTATTTCTGTTCGGAAGTTTTCCAGAACAACAGGAGTCTCTTCAGTAATAAAATGATAGATTACTTGTAAACGGTGATCCATATCGAAAATAGTTTGATCCTTGCTAATTTCTGCCGACTGTTATGGCCACTCATATAGTTTTAAACTCTCAAGATCAATTAGTGATTACCCAAAGTTTGATTTCCCAAAAATTCTACGAGTACCTATACTGATTTATGATTTTGGGTTTTTAAAACTTTTTAAAAATTTCCTATATTTTTAAAGAAAATTGTTTGATGGCCTTTTAATTCAAGTCATACCAATGTAAAGAATCGAGGAATTTCCCAAAAAAATGTTGAATTTTACAAAAAGCATCTCAAATATATCAAACTTAGAAGTATGTTGGGTATGCTCTATAAGGCAACAGAAAAAATGCATAAAGGACTCTTCTTATTACATGTGTATCGTTGCCAATTCGTTTTTTTTTTAAGGAGCACGTAAAAAACTATGTGGTGTCGTGTCAAAGCATATGTGTCTCTTCAACTTTTTATCTTGCTTACTTGCATGTACCTTATTTAAGCTTTAAAATAAGAGTAACCTAGGTATTATCCATCATTACATACAGATTATACCAAGGAGATACGTGAAAGTTATTTAGGATGTGTATTCGTGAACATTTCAGTTTAAAATATTATGATTAATTTTGTATAGCTATAAAGGTAAATACATGATGGACTGACGGGTATACGTTTACAATGTGAGGGTTATTTTGTATACTGTCAGAAAGGATGCTCTTATTACATGATAAAAAATATTATGTTGTTGTTTGTGGAGACTGGCATTTTGACGGCCTAAGCCCGCGTGAGAGAATAATTAGCCTGAATCGTCCAAGAACATTTTTAAATATTTTTTTATAGACACAAAACAAAACAAAAAATACTAGTTTGACTTATTTATTTGTGTCCCCGTTCTATCTTGTGCTTTGTTTTTCGTCCTGAATGCTCATGTGATGTGTTCACAATTAAATTTCAGCAAATAGGTGGTCCCAAAGACGTAAGTTGTTGTTGAAAATTGCTTCAATATTCTGTAGAATTTGTAGATCTATTTCTCATTTCCTATTTATTTCTGATCATTTGTATATATACTATTATTTTCACTTGTCTATCTATAGTTATTTTTGATTCTGATTTTTCTTTTGAAACTCTTTCTTGAATAGAACCCCTTCAACTACTGGTGAGATCTTGTTGGCCGATTTAAAATTACTTGACTCATCAGTTTAAAATCATTTATCTCATTGATAATCAATCTTGATATATGTAATAAATTGGCCAGCTAGATTTTGTCATTCAAGAAAGATAGTCACTCTAAAGTTATAGAGTATTTTGCTTTTTGGGCTATATTATTCTACATCACGAGTCCAAAGTCTATTTTAATAGTCTTTAATTAATTTTAGTATTATTGATTTTTTGTAGACTATAAACATTTTGTACTTTCCTTATCCTAGAGAAAGGAGAGTGATGAAATCACCCAAAATTTTAGATGGTCAGTTATCAGTGTCAAAAACGTTTTTCAGTCCTTGTGTGTGTGTGATATCTATGAAAGAGATATCTCAAGATCGGTATAAGCTAGAAGAGGCTTGAAATGTGGTACGTAGACTATAGGAAGATGATGTAACAATTTTTATTGTAACCAATACCGCCAGTTTCTGGCGACATTTGTCGGTTCTGGCTAAACGGTGAGAGATATGTCCGATTAGTCTCACTTTAAATGTTTAAAAATATGTTGATTGTATTAGAGAAAAGAAACAATAAATTTAAAGTATATAATTTGTTGAGAAAAAAATGGCACAAAGATTTTCTCACAAAAAAAAAACTATTTACTTCGTTAACTTTTTGTTCATATTTTGAACTTCTTGTTTCACCCGTGGCGGAAACCGACCACTGTTCTGGAGAGCGGTGAGCTATATCGAAAAAATATGTGAATTTATTCTCCTTGATTAATTTATTATACCCGCATTTCCAAAATGAATTTTAAAAAGTCGTAAATAAGTCACCAATACCGGACTTTGTCTTCTTTTTGAGAGATACGTAGAGTCTTGTGATGTTCACACCATTTTACTAAACTCTTAATTATTATTTTCAGGGGTTTTATCTGCTCTCTGCCAGTGTTGCCTTTTCTTCCTTTACATTCTTCTATTAGCCGATTGTATGCCTTTTTTATTTCTTCTCTCTTATTATCTCACTTTTTTACATCAAACGTTTTTTCATTTCCTTATTGCCTTCTTTCTTTTTAATATATGATTCTATTTTGTCATGAACTTTGCACTTTCTTTTCTTCAAAATAGATAAACCTGATTGTCTATTTTCCGAACAAATCAATTTTTGGAGTCTTATGAGAGCTACTGAAATTCCTATGAGAATCCATCAGATGGCTCTCTTAAAATCTATTATAGATTTTATTTTCCAATCTAAAACGTAACAAAAATGTGTACTAATTATACATTTTTTTTTATATAAATTCTCTATCATTATTAAATTTATTCTACTTCCTTGATTTGGTCTTATGTTTTAAAGTAGTTATGAGTTATTTCTTTATTTTGCCTTCACAGACAGTGCTGTAGAAAGAATGACCCCTTGTATAATAGTATTGAGTTAGGGGTCGAATTAGCCCTAGATAATGTATTATTATTAGTAGTAGTATTATCTGTTAAGATAGGTTTATAATAGAAATAATATCTTTTAAATGAATACTCCCTTGATCATTAGGTGAATTTTGCTAATCACCAGGATACCGAAAGACTTGGTATCTGTGTAAAATTAAATATTTTTCAAAATTTTAATTAACTATAATTTAATCAATCTGTAATATTCAAAGGAATCAATTTTTATCTCTAACTACTGGTCCTTATTATCTAAAGACGATGTTCATTAATTGTCCAGCTATACAGTGATATTAGGAATTTGTATTGCTAGATTCTAATATATCTCTAGCGAAACAAATTAAGTGCTGGAAGAGAATAAAACTAAACATTTATGAGATAATAAGACCTTACCATAGACATTTTTTATTAAATTTCAGCACTTGCCAATTTAAAATAAAATTTGTGCACATCACAATTTTCAGGGTAAATTTGACAAAGACTGGCAACAAGGTAAAGTTATCGATGGTGATATTACATCTGCTACAATCGAAGGTCTCAAGGAAGGAACTCAGTATGAGTTCAGGATACGAGCCGTCAATAAAGGAGGTCCTGGCGAGCCAAGTGATGCCACAAAGCCCATAATTGCCAAATGTAGATTCGGTAAGTAATGTACTGGTTATTCAAGAAAAAGCCAAACATCTTTGTACTCTTCAAAACCACGAGAAATGATAAACTTAAATTTTAATTCGACACAATTAATAATAATATAACAGATCAGAGGGGCAATACTGCCAGAGTGTTGTCATCAGGAGAATTTCAGTAATTGTTTTATTTATAAATAATTAGGTACATAAATTTATGAAAAAAATATGGGATACTTAAAAGTTTTTTCAAAGTATTGTTTTGTGTCTCATAATCTTGAATTTTAAATCTACAGTCGTCCTAAAATTATTACTAATTTAAAAAAAAATCTTATTTGTTGTTGTTTTTGTGACACCCGTTATGCGAGTATCGTATAGTCAAAGTTCATTAGATGGTTAAGCAGATACCTCTGATCAGTCAAATTTGATTTTTTGATTTCAGATCTATCTGATCAGATCAGATTCCTAAATTTGGTTTTTTAAAGTTGATTCTAATTAATGCGTCTGTTGTTTATAAACACGATTCTTACAATGGGACCAACCATCGTCTGATTACATGGATTTTAATTGAATATTTGACACATTGAAGTAATTAGTAGATATTGTCCTGTGTTTTGTTCATTTTTTATTAGGAATATGGAAAATTGAAAAATTGCTCGAATTTAAACTCACTCATTTTTCATTATTTGTCATGTAGTCAAACCTTTCATCGTTGGCGATGGACTACACAACATTGTGGTCAAGAAGGGCCAGGTGGTCAAGTATGATATCAAATATGCTGGAGAGCCAGAGCCAGAAGTTGTCTGGGAAAACAATGGCAAAGAAATAAAACACGACGGTGACCGGTGAGTCTTTTAAACCAGACTTTATTATAACACTGTGCAACTTTTGATGCACCTGTAAAAAAGAACTCCATAATTCTACGTGTATATATATATTTCTTTGAAAATCTGTCAGTGGATCACATTGCAATCCTAGTTGATATCTTTTAAGTGCTTCATTCGTTTCGAAATACATTTCGTTGAAAGTGTATGTCTTTTGTAAGAAGCTCGTCATTTATTAATAGTAGTTATAAGATAAAAACGGAGAGATGTTCGAAATTTCGATATATTTCCGACGCATTCATCTTAAGACACTACTTGAAAATTACATCCGTTGTGAAAAGTCAGAAAATTTATGTGTCCAAAATAATGCACAGTAAACTTAGATAAAAAGTATAGGTACACAATTATACATACAATACACTTCTCTTCGTTTTAGCATATACAACATTAAACTTATTGTTTTTAGCGTGACTATTGACAAGTATGAATACAACTCAGTTATCACCATTCGCCGCTCAGTTCGTTCTGACAGTGGAAAGTACGCCATCATTCTCAAGAACACTTCAGGCGTTGCAGAGAGCAAAGCTGAAGTGGTTGTTTTGGGTAAGACATTCAGTGGTATTTTGTCATTGATGTACTTTTCAATGAAGTCCTCCATTGTTATTATTTTATTAATAAAAAAAATCTGAACTATGACATAGGAGACAATATTTCGTAATACTGCTGGTAATTTGAGAATCCTAGATTGTATGGATCTAACAAGTGGTAGCAATATATCTCTAAACTTTCTCTGGTTTTACTATTAAAACTTAGATGGGAAATTCTGAAGGTCTTTCGTTATACCACCGAGGTGTAAAAATATTTCATTGTTCTAAAATCTAAAGTATCCTTCCTGAAAGGCTACTCACACAAACTGAAAGAGAATAGGTGTAAGCAAGGGCTAAGGACTACAAAAAATCAATTGAAAAGGCAAAATACCGTGTGCATAAAAAACTCACATAATGTTGATTTGAAGGCATTTTTAAACTAAGACAAATTCGAGTTATCGAAAAATAATAAGTATTCAAACAATCGAATAAAATATACGTGTACTAATATTTCAGACAAACCTGAGAGGCCTATGGGTCCACTGAAGACTGAGGAAGTGCGGGCCAATCATATTGTGATTTCATGGAAAAAGCCCAAGGACAATGGAGGCTCAGAGATCACAGGATACCTGGTCGAGAAGATGGATCTGGATACGGGACGATGGATCCCAGCCGGAGAGGTAAGGAACTGATCTAAATTGAATTGAACTTACCTAGGTAGATCAATCTCTTAAAAATAACTAATGTTTGTAAACACACCACCACCAAAACTCACATACCATTCACTTGGTGGTCTGAAATTTCGAACAGATGAACTAGTTGTATACTTAGTTACTTATGATTCTACAAATCAATTAACACAAACATATAGTTATTTATAAATATACGTACACGTATCTAACAGCTAACAACTATAATATCAATTATAAATATTTAGCTTAACTTCTTAGAATTATTAACTAGAGATGAATTTGTGTTCATGATTCCTAACTTAAATTGTATATTTAGTTATAGTTTATACCTTTTGTTTATTTTTTTATACATGAAGAGTGTACAATTTTAAACGCACCATGGAAAATCAACCCGTAAATCACGCATTTGTGTCTATTCCTTGTTCTCGACGGTTCCTTATAATATATTGCTCTAACTACCTAATGCTTCAGCGGATATTTTTTCAATATTTTTTATTAGTTTTTCCTTTTAATTCGATCCCTTAAACAACCATTACAATTTAAATTATAAAACCACAGAGAACAATAAAAAGTCACAAAAATATGATCTGCACTCACAAATGACAAAATGTTGCTGTAACTCCCTAACGCTTTAACGGATATTATTTAAACCTGTTTAATTCGTTTCTCCAATTCATTATACCCCTAAAACACTAATTCAAGTTTACAATTTGAATATTGGGAACCGTATAAATCATTTAAAAGACACAAAAATGTGATGTCAAAGTATGGCAATAACTCCATAACGCTTTAGCGGATGTTCTTGAAACCTATTTTATTCGATTTTTTGTTAAATTTTACCCTTTAAACAACTTTGGGCACAAAAAAAAGTGATTTACGGGTTGTTGTTGTTGTTGTAGCCAGCTTGGCTACAGTGGAGGGGTGTGTGATGGTCTCCAGCCAACTTTTTTTCAAAGTTGGCTCGTCCTGAGCACATATTCTATGTGCGATCAACCATCATGAGGACTTGGACTTTTCTTTATAAGCCATTAAACCCTTAGGAAACTGCAAGCTAGCCTGGCTCGTAAGGGTTGGCTAGTCTGTTCTCTGTTTATCATTTCTTTTAAAAAGTGTACACTCTGTATACATATAAAAGACTAATGCTTCTGTTTGTTTCCTCTTAACTTTCAATCTGATTCTGGTCGATCATTCCCCAGAAACCGTATGAGGTAAGATATTTACTGTAAACTCCATGTGTAATGCATCGTATGGATCTTCCAGCAACCATAGCATGTACACGCAGAATGAAATCAAATTTGATTTGCATACAATTTATCTCGATTCTTTTCCACTTATGCTACGTTTTTTAAGCAGAACAATAAAAACAAGAGGTGTATATTACCTAGGCAGTACCTTAACTAGTAGAGCTAGAAGATCGTTAATTATTTGACGTACCAACTTTAAAGCTGATCTTGCATGCCATTTTAAGTGTTCCTTGCCGACTTAAAGACGCAAATTAGATAGATATTACCGAGAAGTCTGTAACTGAAATACTATGGTGAAATGTATTTTCTCCATGCTATCTATTGTTATTATAACTTATAGCATTTTGATTCTACAACTTTTGCGCCTGTCAATGATATACGAGATAGAAAGCTCTTATTCTTGAACACTTGTGTTCTATGGTAACATAAATTTCTGTTTGGTTTGACTGTATAACATAATGTATGTAAAGTAAGTATCTATTCGTTATCGGACATCATTGCTCTAAACTCTATTTTTTCAAAAGTTTATTCTGCAATATTATTTTATGTAAGATTTTTTTTACCATAGTTGAACTTTTCTCTGTTGTAATTTTCAATTTATTTCTGATCATTAAAAATAAAAAATGGCTTGGTGATTCAATAATTAAGGTGCAAGTTCGCTAATAAGGTATTGTGGATCCAATCTCACCCGTTGCATGAATTTTTCCTCATATATTTAAGAACTCAACCACATAAAAATGGCATCAAAACAACTGTTGAAACAAAGGGACTTTTTAGTCCACCACAGTATATCTGTCTATATTATATTTATTATTGTTTATTTTGGTCCAGATATCATTGTTCAAACATATAAATTGAATGTAGTTTGACAACATATACTTGTTTCCTTCTGCCATGAATCATTTCCAACTTTATCCACCAGACTAATGAGGAGGATATTACAATGTAATTCCCGTACAATGAACCAATTTTCTCTCATTTTCCTGTTACTTAGTTGCTGACAAAAAAAATACACATTTTTTACACGTTCACGACATATTTTTCACAACCTTATTCTCATTTATCTAAATTCTCAGACTACCGCAGATAAGGAGTCATTCAAGGTTGAAAATCTCACACCGAAGAAGAAGTACAAGATTCGTGTCAAGGCTGTGAACAAAGAAGGCGAATCTGAACCCTTAGAAACCGAAGAGGCAATTGTTGCCAAGAACCCATATGGTAAGTTTAAATCGCCAATCTATGGGTTTGCCAAGATTAGTCGGCTCTAGATCATAGTACAAATATGTTTATGTTTCATGGAATTTTTTCAATAGATTTTGAAAATATCATTTTCTTTTACTTTGCCTTTTTCTAACTCTTCATTGGTACAACTCTTCCTCATGGTTGAGGTTGGTTGGTTCTGACACTCCATCTTCACATGGCCTTTCTAACGCCAACCCTGGCACTAACAAATTGTTTATTGTATTATGACCTGAAATGGCTGGTGCTATATTTGTTTAGTGTCTCTTAGATACATATCATTTTCTACTCACGTGAAATTAAATTCCATGTTAGTAACCGCCAACTACTATTTTATTGTATTAATAGAAACCATGTTTCCTAATGTGGCTGTTTTTTATTATTATATTTCAGACGAGCCCGGCGAGCCAGGAAAACCTAAAATCGTTGACTACGATAGCAAGAGTGTCAAACTGGAATGGACTCCTCCTGCCAGTGACGGTGGCCGTCCGATCTCACACTATGTCATAGAAGTGAAGGACAAATTCGCCATTGATTGGACAGAAATGGCGAAGACAGAATTACCAGATTGTATTGGAACGGTTGAAGGTTTGACAGAGAAGATGGTCTACCAGTTCAGAGTTAGGGCCGTGAATAAAGCCGGCACAGGGGCCCCTAGTGAACCGACTGACAATCATCTGTGTAAACACAAAAATTGTGAGTATTCAATATTTTTTTGAGGACCCATTGTTGAAATTATAGATAAATTTTTTCATAGAACTTTCCAAATGTCTTTAAAATATTGTTGGCAAATTCCTTCATGGGTTAAAAAAAAACACAATGTGAATTGGTCACTCAGTACAGTGAAATGATGATGTTAGTGGAGGCCGTCATTTTTTTTTTTTTTTTTTTTTTTTTTCTCTCTCAACTACGATTTGGGAATGACACCGACCTAAAGGTATTTCTTTAATGACCAAAACTATGTCACCGCTGATTTATTATCTGACTAAAATTTGACTCCATTCGCTTTTAGTGAAACCTCGAATCGACAGGGAATGTATGAAGAGCGTCATCATCAAAGCTGGCAGATCCACCAAGTGGACAGTAGATGTAACTGGCGAGCCACCTCCAGACAATAGCTGGCACTTCCAGGAAAAGAAACTGTGCAATACCGAGCGTATTAAGATCGAAAATATTGACTATCAAACGACATTCAATCTGATCAAGGCTGTGAGAAAAGACACCGGAATTTATAAGCTCTTGGCTGAAAATCCATCGGGCAAAGACGAGGCTACCTTGGAGTTGACTGTTTTGTGTAAGTTGCCTTTACTATTATGTATTTGCTATTTACTATTACGAGCATGCTTTTCACTTTTAATTTATTCCGTTTACTCAATTGAATGTCAACCTAAAATATGGTTATGGGGTAGGTCCGGGTTAGAAGAGGAAACCTTTAATTATTATCCCTCAAAATATTATAGATGGTAATATTTTTGATATTTCTCCTTTTCTTTTAGCAGAATTTACTTAATTGGTCTGAAATTGGTACTGACATTGTTCAGTCAAAAAGTCCAGAGGTTACTCGTAATACGAGTGTAAGAACTTGAGATAATATGAAATCATAATATCACTGCACCCTTAATGAAAGTTCAACTATGTTTCTCCCATTATTGTGATTCAGCGGTTATAATATTGGATAATATTTCAAATATCAAAATACTGAATTCATAAAATCTTTACAACCTCACCCAATAATATTTACAAAACATTCCTGATTATTTTTTGCTCACAGCTAAGCCCAGTTCTCCGGAAGGGCCACTGAAAGTGTCTGATGTCACTAAGACTGGTTGTAAACTTAAGTGGAAGAAACCTGAAGACGATGGAGGCATTCCGGTCTCTGAATATGAGGTAATTTTCATGCATTTATAAAAGAACTAGTTAATATTTTAAATTTTATTTAAAATCAACCAAAGGCTGGTAATTATTATTTCGAAAAGTTTTTATTATTTGATTTTCTCAAAAGAGTTAATTTATTTAATACTAGCCGTTTGCTCGTGCTTTGCAACGGGACTAAATTTCAAATTTACTAAGGCATGGCCGTACTGCTGGACAGCAATGCCTTTTTGAACTTTTTATAATTTTTCTGGACAAAGCGATAATGGTTTTGGGGGGGTCAATTCTGAGACATTTTTCGCTATCTCTTACCGTTTTGGCTAAACAACTCCAGACAAACAAACAAACAAACATAGGTAGGTAGTCCTTTTTTCTGTTTTGTAACCTTATTGTCTGAAATCAATTTTATCGTGGTCTATTTCTTGCAGGTTGAGAAAATGGATCTAGAAACAGGCAAATGGATTCGTGTTGGCAAAGTTCCCGGTGACAAGGGTGGTGATGAGCCGGAGATCACTGTGTCAGGGCTAGAGCCCGGTCACGAGTACAAGTTCCGTGTGAGAGCTGTGAATGATGAGGGTGACTCGGAACCTCTTACGACCGATAAGGCCATTATTGCTAAAAATCCTTTTGGTGAGTTAACATTTAACCACAACCAATAAACTATTTTAATATATAAATGTCAAAGTCACTGACTGACCACTGACTGATCATCGCTCTACAGCCCAAACCGTAAGTCCTAGGAAGCTGAAATTTGGTAGGTAGCTTTGTCTTATAGTCTAGATGTGCAATAAGACGGGATTTTTCGAAACTCCCACTACAACACCTGCCATTGGCGAAAATGGACTTTTTGCTTTCACGGCCATGCCTCGGGCCGCAAAGCGGGCGACAGCCCGCTAGTAACTTATATACAGTCGAACCTGGATACAAGAGAACTCAATTTACTGGGAATTTCTCTTATATCCAGGTTTCTCTTATGAAGAGGTTATTTGCATTTTGGAAAGGTAGATTCGACATGAATTGTTTTCTTATATCCAGGTTCAACTATATTATGGAATGCGTGTGTTGAATCTGGGTTCGATTCAACATCTTGTTTATTTTTGACAACCATCTTCGATTACAAGAATTTCAAATGAACAGTTTTTGATTTTATTTCAAATACTAAAATACCTACCCAGAGTATGCTTTGAAAAGTGTTGGAAAACTTTCGATTTTTTTTTGGCAGTCAGTAGTATACCTACTTGTACAAAGAAAAAAATTGGTCACTTAACGAATTTTCCACATGCAAAATCTAGCTATATTCTATATATAAAAAAAATATTTCCTCTCTTTTCATCAAATTAGTGATTCTATCACAAATCTATTGAGTTTTTTTTATTGTATTTTTATCACTAATTTATTGTTTTCACCCTAGATGAGCCATCTAAACCAGGCACGCCTCAGATTGTGGATTATGATAACGAAAAAGTCAAACTGAAGTGGACACCTCCCGAAAGTGATGGCGGTGCTCCCATTGAGAAATACATCATCGAAAAGAAAGACAGGTGGGTTGTTTCTTCATTTCTTCAAGCCATAAGTCCATAAAACTACTTTTGAATCAAATTAGAAGTTGTATTAAGGAAATTTAAATACCTTTTTATTCAATTTGTAGATGTCATGATGCTGTCAACGAAACGATGATGGAACAATGTTCCTGACCACTGAGTTCAGAAATATTGGTTCTATCCCCATAAGTTATCATTTGTTCTGTATAAATATTTTTTTTTCACGTGTTATATAAGCTTCTGAGGCCTCAAGACTTTTAAAACTTGACTTTCAAACTTGAAAACTGACAATAAAAAATTCGGGCGATTACATTACTTTCTTTGTTACAGGTTGAGGAAGTTAAACAGTTTTTATTTCATTTTTTTTTGTTTATATATACATATTTAAATGACCTTAAGGAATTTGTAAATTTACGCACCACCTTCTGGGACAGTTCGACTCTAAAGAAACAATTTTTTTTGGAACAATCCGATAGTGTACTGATGTACTAGTTGGTCCATTCGTTTTTATAAGATCTGGTGGGAGTTTTTAATAAACAAATCTTGTATAGATTTACGGCAGGTTATACGATTGGCGGCCATATCGATTGTAATTTCGCTCTCTTTTAACAATGAGAACTAATTTTTATTTTATCTATTGTACTCAGTTTTTATAACCTTTTAAAAACAAAAAACGTATTTCAAAGTATTGGATTGAAAATATAAAAGTTGATCTCTCTTAAACCTTAACTGAGAGTGGCCACTTTTCTTCAATAAAAATTCAGTTGTTTCGGAACTTCATAAACCATCTGTGTAAAATTTTCAACCCATTTGAAAGTGGGAACAAAGTGCCGTAAATTCAAGGGTTTTTTTTCGTCCCAGAAAGTAGCTCCCAGATCAAAACTTGTATGTGGCATGATTTTTTTTACCTAGTCTATGATTGTCAAAATTTCTATATTAAATTTGCTGGTCTAAATGGTGTTCAGAAATATACTACCCATAAAACTAGTGTACCGTGGTACCTGCCTGCCTAATATTTGCACTTATTTTTCCAACAATTTTAGTGCATGATAAAACAAAGTACATCAATCTTCTAATTCTACATAGTCACAACTACACCGTGACTTTTGTTCATAACCTGTAAATTTATAAATATATTTGTGGACCGATTCGACAGTTGTATTTTATATTCTACTAGCGGGCTGTCGCCCGCTTTGCGGGCTGAGGCATGGCCGTGAAAGCAAAAAATCCTTTTTCGCCAGTGGCAGGTGTTGTAGTGGGAATTTCGAAAAATCCCGTCTTATTGCACATCTAGACTATAAGACAAAGCTACCTATGAAATTTCAGCTTCCTAGGACTTACCAGTTCGGAGAAACAGTGATGAATCAGTGAGTGAGTGAGTCAGTCAGTGAGTGAAACTCTCTTATATAAGTATAGATTATACAATGTCCCACCGTGAAAACTTATCATACCAAATACATACATATTACAATATCAATTTCTAAGAACAAAAAAGAAACAATCAAATCAATGTTTTCATTAGAGTTACTGGCCTTTTGAATAAATTATAAAATGGCTGATGAATCGGTTCTAAAATGAAAAGGTTTCTATACCATTTTTACCTGTACTATGTAAAAGATTAATTTGATATATCTATGGAAAATTTATGTCTTTTTCTACAAATCAAGAGAGCATGCAAACTCAAAATTTCTTTTTGTTTAATTATTTAATTATTTTAGAACGGTCAATACAGCATCTATACTGTCGACTTTATCGAGGTATGAGTTTTAATTGACAATTTGAATTTCTTCTCGTTTTGATGCTTTTTGTAGGTTGTACAGTTGTAATTGTTTATATTTTATCTTGTGCCAGGATTAGTTTTAGATACTCTTTATAAAGGTCGAAATTATAAAACGAAATTGATGGTATGGATTTATAAAGGTATGAGAAATGCTTTCAAAATATTTATTTCTGAAGCTGAAGTTTTCTTTTAAACACAAGACCAAAAATAACTAGACTGAAGTAACTTGTACTGTGGAAAGCATATGACTCCCTAATAATAAAAATAAAGAATAGCAATGAATTTATTCAATTAACTACTATATAAATTTAAATTGTCTATAATTATCTATGAAAATTTCGTTTTTTAATTTAGTCCAAAGGAATGATAGCTTTAAGTTTATTTTATCCAGCGTTATTCAAAATAATATAAATCGTATTTAAACCGACGCGCGACGCTTTACTTATAAGGATTCATTTAATGAAGCATCTTAGCATTGAACAAACAAAACGTTCTTAACTAACTACGTTCTTGATTTTTTTTTTTGACAAATGGTCTTGACATATAATTGACATTAGTTGGTACTCTTTTTCTGGTCAAACTCGTTTGTTTCAATAAATCTAGAAACACTTTCATTAAAATCTAGACCGAATGAATTTCGACTCAAAACAAAAGTTTGCATAAACTTTTTTCTCTTTTTCGTAAGGTTAAAGTAAAAATATATATTTAGAATTTTAATACCTGAATGGTCTTATTCCACCAAAATTAAAGCAATATAATCATTTATGATCTCTAACCAAATTTCATCACCAATATTGTTAGGGTAACTTAATAGGTTCTGGGCTTAATAGCTTTGTAGCTTTGCCCAAATTAGATTTAATACTATTATTATCATTAACAGTTTAAACTATAAGCACTACTCCTAAAATTACAAAAAAAATCTCCCCGGCTTCATTCGAATCCGCAAAATTTGGATTAAGATGTAGAGATTTTTAACTAACCTTACGAGACTGTCTTTCAACAATGCTTAAAATTATGTATTCTAGTTTTCATAGAGTAGATTTAAAAGTAAATGTTCGACTGTTTTAAGCAATGTACAGTTAACTGTAGAATCTCGATATTTAGTTCTGTATATTTTAAATAAAGCACGTTGTAAAGTTAGTATTTCTAGTGAGTATATTGGATGCTAGTTTTACTTCTATTGGTTAAAATAAAAAATTACTGTTATTATTTGAAAGCTGGGTCTAAAAAATAAAGAAGAAGAAATATATTTTAGTCAACTGCAGCTGAAACGAAAATTAGATGTCGTAGCGGCTCGAGCTACGCCTAGTTTTTTGTGATAATCTCAAGCTGCAATAGTATTTTAGTAATTAAGACTATTGTTAGCACAACAAGAGCTGTTTTCATTTTATTTTACTTTTTTAAGATGAGTGTTTCACAGCTTTTTTATTTCGTAGCCATGAAACAGGAGCTACTGTAAACTCTTGTGGTCTGTGTTGTAGCTTGCCCATCCCGTGGTATTCCATCCTCTGGTGGGCGAGAAATTGACACAATACTTCCCATTTAGGTTCTGGGTCAACACAAGTGCACCGGAAGGTATCTCTTACAAAGAACCGTAACCTAATTTAGAATACTAATTTTTTGTCGACTCGGGGGATCGAACCCGGGACCTTTCGCATGAAAGCGAGTGCTTCACCAGTGAGCTAATCACGCGCTCGTCCTAGTTCTCAGTACTTTTCTGAATATTGTGATGCAGGCCAAAAATTATAATACTTAAGTGTATACTTTTTGTATGTTGAATCAGAACTTACAATCATAATTCCTTTTCCAACAGCGTGAACTGTTTTAGAGATAGGAACAAGTTATGTTCAATCCATTTAGTATTAAAAGACAATAGTTCAAAGTTATATTTGAACAAATTTAATTTAAAACAAAATTGAGCAAAATGCACATTTGCACAACCACCGTTCATAACTAAATATTTCCCATTGCATATTCACTTAACAAGAAGGCGCTCATACAAATTATCATCAAAGTACATTATTTCATAATTTTGGAATGTTAGAGAATATTGTGCATGAAATATTCAAAATACATAGTAGGTAATATATAAATATATTTCTGTAATTTGTAGCATTAATGATTCAATTTGTCCTTTCAGTCTAGAAAATGCAAGTCCGTCACAAAGTGTATCTAGTAATTAAAGTTGTACTTGTATATTTTGCAACGAGTACTTTTTTATGTTGTCCTGTGAATATGATGTTAATGTGTGAATTTGTCATGCGTAGTTTCTTTACTTAGTATTTTAGATATTTTTCTGTAGACTCTTTTTAAAATTCCCTTCCTTCCAATTAATGCTCACCATAGTATTGCTCTTAATTTAATTTAATCTCATTTGAGTCTATGTACCTAAAAAAAATATCCATGTTTCCTGTATTAAAAATAAATAAAATTAAACCAACATAAAATCATTTTAGATAGATGTGTATACATCTATATACAATATACATGTATGTATATGACGGAAATATTAAACGAACCACTAAAAAATAATAGATCATATACTAATGGTATAAAACTTATATATCAACATGATAATATAGATGTCAATAATATTTGAAAGATATTTAAAACTTTTGTTGAAAAGATACCAAGTTTTTGAGAAAAAGATCAACCATCTAAAGAGAACATCTCAAAAAGTAATACTTAGCTTGGGAGATCATATTCTATTGTAAACAATTTTAAATAAATAAATGTTATTTCAAGCAATCAATTAATCTCCGTTCTTTAGTTAGGACATATTAATTTTTGTCCTCATTTTATTTAGTTTAGTATTATTTTTACCTGTTTACTTTGACTTGTACAATGTACATATAGGTATGTATTTTGCTTTAATTTCTTATACAGAATTTAATAGAAGTAATAATTTATCCAAATAAAGAAACTGAATAATTCTACCAGTTCAAAACAGCTTCGTATTTTTACAACAATAAGCAAGGTATCTTTCAAATATTGGTTGATGTATGGTTAATTTCCATCATTAGTGGTTTTAAAAATAATAATGAAAGAAACCACTTGGTGACGTTAATCTTTGAAGCATTTTAACTCCTAAACCTCACAGTGTGTTACCACAGATAAAATGTTGAAAAATCCATCCATTATTTGAAATTAACTGGTCTTGGCCGTCGAGGTACCATTGCTAGATTTTGAAGTTATTACGAACTCAACGTTCTAAAACCTATAAACTTTCATAGTATTTAATATGAGCGTTTTCAATCATGTATTTACCCATGTAAATCCGATGGGGTAGCTCAAAAAACTGTTGTATGAGAATAATAGTTTTGGAAAGGGTATCATTATTTCAAACAAATCAATCAAAACAGAAAAGTGAGAAAATGTACCAGATGTAAACCAATCTTACTCTTACTATTATCAGGTTTAAGCCTGACTGGGAGCCGGCGGGTGAGTGTAGTCCTGACAAATGTGAGGCCACTGTTGAAGGTTTGACGGAAGGAAATGAGTATCAATTTCCGGTAATTGTGTCATTCAATGCAAGCCTTTCGAGCTAGAAAGCAATTGCACCTCAATGTAAGAAAAATACTTGTAATTTGAGATGTACTTTTATCCTAAATATATCTTAATCTCGTAAATTTTATGCATTTCCTATTTGTATTTTAGATATTTTTCGTATCTTTAATGTCAAAATGTCAATTCATTGCTCAAAATAACCATTTTTAGGGTACTAAATCCTTCCGTATAAAATTAATAAATATTACATAATCAAGACACGTGTGTATAATTCAATGTTGTATGTTTACAATATTAAACGAACCACTTAAAATTATTCATATCACAGGTAAAACCTAAAACCATGTAAAGTCAATAAATGTGAAAATTGTAAACTTTTTTGAAAAGAGTACTTTAATCCATAGCATTAATTCAATATCTATTTATGTTCACAGTAATAAAAAATTAGACAGAATCAACTTAAACCCTTTTCTAAGAGGCAAAGCATCAAATTTGATTTAACATTAGGTGAATTAAGTTTACTGTTACTTTGCTGGTACAAAGAAGTAAGTAGAATGAATTTCTATTATTTTTAACAGATTTAAATTAAAAATTTAAATATTTTATCCAATAAAGTGGATAATGGCGTAAGTAACATGTATTACAAGAATACAAGGTATTTAAAAGGTGGTGGTCACCTCATTGGTAAATAATTGAACGCCGACAACCTTTGAAATTTTTAACTCTAACTCAAAGTTTACAAGACTAAAATGTTGAACAAGCCATCCTTATAGAATTACTGGTCTTTGGCCGTCGAGCTTACCCTTACTAATTTTAATATTTGAATCATAAGTGTTACATTTACTTTAAAAAATCTTTCATTATTATATAGGTTAATCATGTAATGAAACATGGTATCTAATAAACGGCTCGATGGTTATTGTTGAAAGTAATTTAAAAATCGAACAAACAAAAAAGAAATGTACCAATTACCAATTCTTAATTTATATTATCAGTTTAAAATAAGGGTGTAGTTAATTAAAATATAGCAGGGAGTTTGAGGAATGCAATTGGTTTTCAGGATAATCTGTCACAAAGCAACCTTCGAGGCAAAGGGACCGAACAAGTCATAGAGAAAAAGTAAGTTGTTTTCATTATCAATTGTAATTCATTACTTTCATGTAATATTTTTGTTCTTGTACTTTTCCAAACCTTTTTGGTAGAGTGTTTGAAATCATTGTATTTTGTATCTTATTTCATGTTGTACAATGAATTTTTCAGTTAATATTTATTATTCGGTTAGAAAAACTTGTCAATCAATAAACGGTTTTCTGTAATGGGAACTTTATTTAGTTATTCTTCTCAATTGGTGTATCACAGTAAAAACCAGATTGGACGGAACAAAATTGAAACACCTGAAAAAGGCATCGAAGCACATAATTTTCTAACCATTGGGTAACCTCCCAATTATGGTATTGTCGACAAAGAGTTTGATAGAAAAATTGCTAATTAACTGAAAATTAAAAATTTAAGGAATAGATGAAATCAAATACGTAAAGAAATAATGTATCTAAACAGGCGGCCACTCTTGAACTATTGAATTGCCCACTTGAAATTGTAAATGTAAAGTTGTAAGATAAAATGCAAAGCCTTCTTATGGGTTACTAGCTAGCAACTTGATTCTCCTTACAACATGACATTATGTTGGCCCAAGAAGTGTTACATGTACTTGAGAAAATGACTTTATATAATTATGTATGAACGCTTTTATTATAAGCCAAGAGGTTTGTAGAATAATCGAAAAAAAAAATATGAACGTGTCCTCCAGAATCTTTGACATATTACAAAAATAATAATGGTTTAGTAAATAATATAATGATTATAGTGCTTGACATAATTATGGCCTATTAGACTACAGTAAGAAAAAGTTGTATAACATTAATACCATAATATTTTTCTGTTTTATAATTGTTGTTTCAAAACTCTTTGAATTTTTTATCCTCAATTACAATATTCAGGGTAAAATATATTTTGGTTAAGAAATGACTGTCTCAATTACAAGGTTGTAAGGGTACTTATTATTATACTTCCTAAGTGGTGTATCAAAAAAAACTCGAGTAAATAAATTCAATCAATAAAATTGATGACGAAAATATTCAATTCTACCATTGGAAAACTGCTCACAAAATGTTTATGTTTGTCACTAGCTATTTGGTTTATGAAAAATTATAGCGGACTTAATGTAAATAAAAATTGGAACGAAGTGAAAAAATACAATATATTTAAAGTAAAGGAACTTGGTATCTAAAACTTCTCACATCTAACCCACCCAACTCTTGTTGTTATCCCCTTTTATTTAGACTACTCCTCTATTCCAAGCTTTAATCAAAATTAAATTGAAGCTTAAATTGAAATCCTGTTTTAATGTAGCTTAATAGTAGACTTGATGGTAGAACTTACATATTACCAAGTTTCACCCTATAACTCATTCCATTTTGTAGTTTGTAATGAACCCACCTTAACTGAAAACATATTTTTTTTTTTTTAATTTCATATTCCATATAGGTTTTATATTTTAGAGATGATTCCAAAACTTTTGTAAAAGTTTTTTTTTTAATTACCTACCTCTTTGTAGTATTTTTATATTTGGTAATATTAATTCATTGGTATTTGTAGTTTCTTCTCCCTTTTCCTCTTCCTTTCAAACCCACATGATTGAAATTAGAATACTACTTATTTAAATGTAAAACTATATTTTAATGATTTTTATGCTACAATTATACAATATTTATTAGATATTGACTAATACGAATACCAAAAAGGTATAACATTATTACAATAGATACATTTTTTCTCTCCTGCTGATAGCATTCCTGGATGAAATTGTTTATTTATTTTTTTTTTTAGCAAAGTTCATATGAATTAGTATGCGTTCGCTCGAGGGTGTTTGTTTTATGTATTGTAAATATATAAGCAGGTGATTGGTTAAATTTCCTTAATATACCTCTTATGACTGTGCCTGTTTTTCTAATTTTGGGGAAACCAGGACGAAGTACGAGTGTATACTGGAATGTTTTAATTTATTTTTTGTGCAGAATTCATCGTCACTAGCTTCCACTAATTTTGAAGTTTATGATTCATGGTTATCACGAGGTCGTGTAGAAGCAAAATTCAAGAACAGAAATAATGTAAATATTTGGGACACGATTTATTGTGTATGTATTGTATATTAAATTATAAAGTAAATATTGTAAAGAAACCGCATAGTCTCACTCTCGTATTATAATTGTGAATCGAGCCTACTTAGTAAATATTTCTAATCTTTGTTCAGGTTCGCTCAGAAGGCAACGTTGAGATTGTGAACGTGCCTTACAACACCAAGCTGAGTATTGTTGAACTCACGAGGAAGAACAGTGGGCTGTACAGAATCAAAGCGGAGAACGCGTCCGGAAAAGACGAAGCAGATGTTGAGGTTACAGTTCTCAGTAAGTATCTATTTGAATTTTGAAAAAAATTCAAGAGGACTTGAATTAACCAAACAATAAGGCTGGTATGCAGAGACAATTTTGTAATCCCTATAGGGTTCACTGTAGGGTGGTCCCGGGAATACTTCGACCTTGACAATTATTTATTAAAGAAACATCTGATTGCACATGCGCACAGACGCTTTAAACAAACGTCTTTGAATAACAAAATCAGCTGAAGAAAATGACCCAGGCATCCCTACAGTGAGGACTCTGCATACAACCCTTAGTCAAAGATAATAATACTAGTAGGCAGGGTCAATTCTCAAGACAAAATTATTGGACTTAAACTTCCTATAAAGTAATTTGATATCTAGTAAAATAAAAGAATAAAGGTTTAAACTGATCATAATATTTGAACATAAAAATGGTGGATTTCACATTGATAAAACAAATTCAAAAAATTTCGCCATGTTTTTTATTATTAGAGCTGCCAAAGTTATGAGTGTACAACTCCTGAGCTCATGTTACAACTCCTGAGCTCATGTACAAGTGTAGATATTTCAAATTGTAACAGGAATTTACAATTCTATAAATTACTAGACTTTTATTATCAAGTTTAAGTTTTTTTAAAAAAAGTTTCATATATTTTGTGTTAATCACTTTCGTGATATGACAACTACTCAAACTCGCTTTACTAAATCCACGCTGAAACCTTGACTTGAACCATCGACCTTCAGGGTACAAGTCCACCGCCTTATCGATCAAGCTACTGAGGTCGGAGACTTTTACTATTATTTCATATCTTAATGGAACAGAATATAGATTTTGAAATTTTTCATCTGTAATTTCCTCTCTTTTTTATCGCAGGTGCTCCCAGTCGGCCGGGTGGTCCTCTCAAGGTGGATGATGTCACTGCGACCGGTTGCAAGCTCAAGTGGCGTAAACCGGAAGACGACGGTGGTAAACCGGTGACCGGCTACACCGTCGAGAAACTCGACGAAAAGACAGGTCGCTGGGTACCGGTTGGTCGCACAACGGAGCCGGAGTATGACGTCAAAGGACTGCAGGAGGGACATGAATACAAGTTCCGAGTGAAGGCGATAAATGACGAAGGCGAATCGGAACCTCTTGAGTCGGAACACTCTATCGTTGCTAAGAATCCGTTTGGTAAGATTTTAGTATAACTTCAAAATGGTAGAAGAAGGCTGCTATGGACACTAAAAAATATAAACTTTAAATAAAGAAGGGTGCCTCAAAAAATAATTTTTCAATGATTCTTCTGAATTTAAGCCCATAGAAATCCGATGGGAAAGAATACTAGTCCCATCTCATAAATAAGAATATGTTATTATTTGACTGTTGGACTTGTCGGAGTATTCCCGAAGGAAGATGGTTTTTGTTTTATTGAAATATTCATAGTCTTATTTTATAAGACGATTCTTGTTTGTGCAATCAACACAAATAGACTAAAAAATTAAGAACCAGAGATATTTTTATTGAACATCGCAAATTTTTGTCCGAGGCATTTTTGAGAAATTTACCATCTCAATTTCTAAATAATTGAAATGTCGTTGAAACTGTTAATAGTGTCGCAGGACTCAGAAAATAGATAGAACCGACCTTTTGGAAATCCACTTTACCAGATATCTATTTCGTAGATAACAGCTACGAAATAGATATCCCCACCTTCAGCACAATCCCCACCTTCAGCACAAGATTTTTTATCTTTTGAAGGTGGGTATACCCTTATTGTTTGTAGAAGACGTTTGTAATGTATAAAATAAATAAATGGAAACTTAAAAAAAAAAAAAAAAAAAAAAAAAAGCATTATTCTCATCATGTTTTAGATGCTCCTGGCAAGCCTGGTCTTCCTAATATTGAGGACTGGGATGTGGACCGGGTCACTCTAAACTGGGAAAAACCCAAAAGTGATGGAGGCGCTCCCATCACAGGATATATCGTGGAGAAGAAGGAGAAGAGAATTTCCACTTGGGAAGAAGTTCTTCAAACCAATGTAAGCATTAAGATAAAAACTCAGTTAGTAACCAAATATCTTTGCTCATGTTAGCTTGACCTAAATATACTTTTACTTTCAAGTATTGGTATATATTGTGTAGACAATGTATTGCTAGATAAGTAAAATTAAGAACGTCTGTAGGACATATGAAACGGTAGCTGTAAAACGAAAATACAGCAGCGCAATTATGAAGCCTCTGTATTGAAATTATTAACTTGAAACAATTACTACAACATAAACTTAACATCTTACAGGTCACTTACACTTTAATTATTTATTATTACTTTTGCGATCATGGATGTCGATTTTTACGACCGTAAGTATACAGACACGACAGGGACTAGAGGTTGGAAAAATATTATTTAGAGTTTTTTTTAAATCATCATCATATCGTGGCGTCATCGTGAACGACGGCAGCCAGACAGTGGAAGAATGACTCAGCACTTCCACCACTGTCTTTACAAGGAGGCTAATAATTGACAAGAGCCCCCAGAACCAAGTCAATGCTGGTCTACTCCCTATATTAGTACTATTAAATAAGTAATTGAATTTTTTTATTGTAGACTCCTGCCACTAAAGCAACAGTAACAGGACTCAAGGAAGGCAACACCTATCAGTTCCGTGTGAGGGCTGTCACACAGGCTGGGCCTGGTGAACCTTCGGACCACACCAAACCTCACGTAGCTAAAGCTCGAAACTGTAAGTTTCTTCAAAAATAATTCGTACTGATTTTGTTATAATAAATTCAATCAAAAAGTTCGACATCCGATTTTTAACTTATACTGTTGTTGTAAACAGTTTGGCTAAAGCTGGTGAGAGTGATGGTCTCCAATCAACGTAAGTAGAAAAGTTGGCTCGTTCTGAACTACATACTTCTATGTGCGATCAACCATCATGAGAACTATTTTTTTATAAGCCATTAAACCCTTGGAAAACTGCAAGCTAGCCTAGTTTCTTAGGGTTGGCTGGTCCGTTCTCTGTTTATAGTCCTTTAGCGAGACACTAGTCCTGTCTCTCTAGTTAACGAAGCGTAAAACCACCGTCCTGAATAACTCAAATCAGGACTTCAAAAACCAAATAGAATCAACTGGTCACTAGGCGCGGCCGGTTGGAAAATGTTTTGGGGGTGCTGCCCTGCTGCAACATAAATCGAACTAAAATGGGATTTATAGAGTTGCTTTTTCAGTATCTAAACAGTTTCAGTTTGTTTACCATGCCAATCATAATAATTATACATGAATTATTCTATTGATGTTTTATTGTTAGGACTTGAGAAAATCCTCTCTTTTTCATTTTCGTGTGGGGATGCTGGTGTTTCGCAGCTGGTCACAATAGATCTTATTCGGTTGCAGTGTGAATTGTATGGAATTTTCCACTGAAACCCTACAAGCAGATCAGACAGTTCCGTTAATGGCCAAGTTCAATAATCTAAAAGTAGAATTAGGTCCCAAAATAAATTTTCAAAGAAAAATCTCGTATGAGTTTATTGTTAGATTCCTAGTTATGAGATATGAGGAAGTGGTTTTTTTTTTACTGAGTACTTTTTTATGTCTGTAAATGTAAATGAAAAATAACCAATATAAATTATGTCTATTCTAGTGAAACCTTGGATTAACCGTGACAAGCTACAGAAAGTTGTGGTACGGGCCGGACATGCTGTCAAGTTTGACGTGGACATAAAGGGAGAACCTCCTCCAACTGTCACCTGGAGTTTGAATGGAAACGCCGTGAAGAGTAACACGCGCCAAAAGATCGAAAACGAAGACTATAACAGCAAACTTTCCATCACCGATACGACCCGGAAAGACACCGGTGAATACAAGATCCGCGCTGAAAACATCAATGGGTTTGACGAGGCACCGGTGGAAGTGGTTATACTGGGTAAGTTTTATTTTTTTATAGTGCACTGAAATCTAAACAACAGTAGTTAGATATGTATAGGACAATATCAGAAAGTTTTGGAATAGCTTTCTGAAATAGGTTCTTTTTTAACTTTGGAATAAAGTTTATGTATGTTGTTAGTAATAGAAATAATGAATAGTTAAATGACATGATGAATAGTAAAAAAAATTTTAAACTATTCATTTAGAATAATTAAAGTGAGTTTGTTAAATCCTACATAATTCAACTGGTTAACTATCAGTAAGTGCTCAAGCCAGCTAATGGTTCAGAAGTATATTTTCGGATATTAAAAATTTAATGTGTCTAATAATGTTTTTCTCATTATCAACCCACAGACAAACCTGGGGCACCAGAAGGTCCACTGGATGTGACCAATGTTCACAAAGATGGCTGCAAGTTGCAGTGGAATAAACCCAAAGATGACGGCGGTCTGCCTCTCAATGGCTACATTGTTGAAAAGCAAGACGTGGCTACTGGGCGTTGGTTACCTGCTGGCTTTGTTGATGCAAATAAAACAGAACATGAGATTACTGGTCTAGAACCAGGTGAGAATTTATTTTTTAATGTCCTTTAGGAAATAATATATTTTTGTGCGATTAGTTTTTAACAACCACATTTAAAAAAGATCTGTCGTTCAAAATTTGACCCCAACTTTAACTAATCAGATACAATTTTTTAATTTATTATTATTTAAATTGAATTGAAAAAGTACCAATTTTTGTATAATACTCTGCATCAACGAACTGAAATCTCTTTTTATTAATTCACAGGAAAGAAATACAACTTCCGCGTTAAGGCTGTGAATGAGGAGGGCGAGTCTGAACCATTAGAAACGGACCACGCTATCCTAGCGAAGAATCCCTTTGATCCTCCTGCCGCTCCAGGACTGCCCGAAATTATCGACTATGATGAGAACATGGTCGAACTCAAGTGGGAGATGCCCATTCGAGACGGAGGGGCTCCCATCACAGGTGAAAAGTTTTTCTGGTATCTCTAGAAACAATTAACTTCAGGTATGAATAGCCTGCCTAATGTCATAATCACGTTCTAAAGGCGTTGCTTTGTTGCTGTAGCATACACAATCTATTTTGTTTGAACTTTTATCTTCGAGAAGAAGGAGAAGGGAATTTCCACTTGGGAAGAAGTTCTCGTCTGATCTTGATCAAATTTAAAATTAAGAAGTTTGAAATTACCACCCATGAATAAACAATGCTATGATTAATCATTAAAAATATAATTTGACAAACAAGAAGTTAAAAAGTTCTTAGGTTATTTTCATAGTTGTCTTTTCTGTAAAAGCTTCTAAGGTGAAGTTTTAATTTTATATTTTTCCATTTTTTCGCACAGGCTACATTATCGAATCAAAGAGCAAGTTTGACCCAACATTCGCTAAGGCTGTTGAAATTCATGGTAATGTGTGTCGTGGTAGAGTACCGAAGCTAGAGGAAGGCAATACCTATCAGTTTCGTGTGCGAGCGGTCAACAAGGCAGGACCTGGTGACCCTAGGTAAATTACTCTTAAGGCACAAAAAATCTCGGCCTTAAATATTTTATTGTTCAAATTTGAGCTTATAATATTTGTGGACAAGTAAGACACTCTAGGTCTCGAAAAAGTGTCTCTACAAATTGTCTGTTCGTATTTTAATGCTAGATGTTATATGATACGTATTAGCGGTGTATATAATTATAACTATAAAGTTCAAAAACACAAATCTAATATAATAGAACATAGATATGATACCTATTTTAATATGTAAACTTATTTCATTTTTTAAAATAAATCTTCAATTTTGTTTAATTCTATTTCAGTGAGGAGACAATGCCTCATGTAGCCAAACCAAGGTTTGCCAAGCCAAGGATCGACAGAACGAACTTGAACAACCAGGTGATCAAGGTTGGACACACAGTGCTGTTTGATGTGGATGTCAGTGGAGAGCCTCCTCCAACTGTCACTTGGACCTTCAAAGAAAATGTAAGTTGGATCATCTAATTTATTGTAATTATGTATTTGCTATATGATACAAATGATACATAATTTTTTGCTCCAAACTTGGAATATAATTATTTTATTTGTTCGAGGTGGCTACAGTCCGATATTATTTCTCCAGTTGCCTTGCCTGACTGATATCTAGTTGAACGAACTACATTTTTTTTCTATTTCCAGGAAATCTCCAACAACGATAGTTACCAGTTGGACAACAAAGAATATAATACGAAACTTCTCGTTATAAAAGCTAAACGTTCTCAATCTGGCAAGTATATCATCACTGCTAGAAACTCAGTGGGTGAAGATGTAGCGGAATTAGACCTTACGGTACTTGGCAAACCTGCGCGGCCCGGCGGTCCCCTAGAGGTGTCCGATGTCACTAAGAACGGCTGCAAACTCAAGTGGAAGAAACCAGAAGACGACGGAGGCTCCCCTGTGGAGTATTATGAGATTGAAAAGCTCGATCCACACACAGGTGATTTGATTTGATTTTATTCTTTATATAATACAATAGTAATTTACATAATATGACACCTCTAATATAGTTTCTACCTCATTGTGACTTTGAAGAGAGAGAGAGAGAGAGAAGATTTAGATTATTCCAGAAAGTTGACTTATATTTTAGTAAGATAATTGGAAATTGGTTAAAGTCGGTATGAAATCGGAAGATATCTTTGTTCAGTTATCTCAATGACATTAATTTCTTTAAGTTCCCAGTACCTGGCTTTAAGGATAAAACCATAGATCTGTTCGCGCGAGCGTTTTGCGTGTATAAAAGAGAGAAAGAAAGTGCGTGTCAGAAAAAGTCAGCGCTGAAGACTTGAGTATCGCTATTGGATCACTTTTTGGCAGGGTTAAAATGAAACTAGAAGGTGATAAAAAAAAATCTACGTATAGTGGATATAAATTAGTTTCATTTTTGTAATCTGCACAAAATATGATACCTTAAATCATGATTTCAAAAGGTTAGAAATAAATGCTTACCTCTCTTTGATACGCAATAGACTCCATGAATTTGCAGCAGAGAAAAAAAAAAATTATCCTGTTGATCCTACATGAATGAGACTAAAGACTTTTACAGTCCTTAACAAAAATTTCTTTGTTGATATTTTGTAATGTTTTATATAAAAAAAACTCCTACACACAACGATGAAGAACAAAAAACTCCAAAATTTAACAAAATAATCATTGTGTTGAAATTTTGAGAGGTCTTGAGTGAATTATTTTTCAATCAATGTGATGTACCTTGAGTGACTTTCCTGTGTGGACATTTGTTAAATACTTTATTACTTCATAGGGCAATGGATCCCTTGTGGTAAGTCTGCGGAACCCGAGGCGAACATCACCGGACTACAGGAGGGCAAACCCTACAAGTTCCGCGTTAGAGCTGTCAACAAAGAAGGGGAGTCAGAGGACCTGGAAACTGACCATGCTATTATCGCCAAGAATCCTTTCGACCCACCCAAGAAACCGGGCCGACCTGAACCAAAGAATTGGGACAAGGACTTTGTGGATTTGGAATGGCGGAAACCCACTTCAGATGGCGGGGCACCAATTGAGAAATACATTGTTCAAGCGAGGGATAAGGATGGAAGAGCATGGAACGACGTTCTGACCGTGCCCGGAGACAGGTAAATGTTTATTCTTACAAAGGCAAAAACAACAGTCGTAAAATAAAAGTTGCTCGATAGGTTATAATATAACTATTTACGAAATACAGGGTCGTTGAAACAACTCAGCAATTATCTCGAGAAGAGCTTGAAAGAAAATATTATTTCCTAATATGGACCCAGAAGTTTGTGGGAAAAATGGGTAGTAAGTATATTTAGAACCGTCTCCAACCAACCAGGGGTGCGGGTAACTTGTCTATTTTTTCCTTCCTCACGAGGTATGAGTGAACCCCGGACTTTCAAAGAACAGTGCGGAAACTTTTTCTACCCCATCCCATCTACTAAACATGATCAACTTGATCATACTATAAACTAAACAACTAAACATAATGTAGAGCTCTTCTATAGCTGTCTTTTGCTCAAATTACTGCTACGTGTAAATTGTTATGTGATGAAAAATAAAGTTTGTTTTGCATTTCTATTTCACAGGACTGTTGGCAAAGTTACCGACGTTATTGAGGGCCACGAGTATGAGTTCAGAGTGGTAGCTGTCAACAAGGCAGGTCCTAGTGAACCAAGTGATGTCTCACAGTCTGTCATTGCTAAGCCAAGATTCTGTAAGTTTAATAATAATACTCAATCAAAAATAACTTGAAAAGATGAAGATTGTGTTCATCATGGCTATACTTTTTAAGATGAGAAAAAAATATTGCCGCCAAGATTGTAAGAATTGCTCTACGGCCCCAAAAGTTGCCGATTGGTATTTTTTTTAACCCCATAAAATTATGTATTGAATGAATTCTTGATGTCCAGATACTGATATGACATGTTGGTACATATTTAAGCCATCTGAATAAGTTTGAAAATCCTCTAGTTGTAATTATATACAACAAAAGCGACAAGGAATTGTAAAAATAAGTTAAATAAAATAGAATAGGTGTATACAGAACATCTTGGTTATTATCACTTTGTTATTGTCAAAATATTACTATATCTTATTCTTCAGTAGACATACATAGTTATTAAATGTGTACTTAAATTCGTCTCAGTAATAAAATTGATGCATAAATTTAATTCCAGTGGCACCCAAAATTGATCGCAAAAATCTGGCCAAAAAAGAAATTCGCAGAGGTCAAATGCTACAATTCAACGCCAACGTTCAAGGAGAACCTCCTCCAAAGATTACCTGGGCTTACAAAGGTGCTCAGATCTTCTCAAATGAAAGGTAAGTCACCTAACGAAATCTCAGTAAAATTAAAACAAACAAAAAAAATACTTGAAGAGACTTACCAATTCAAGAGTAAATTTTGAACATTAATTTGATCCATTTTTCTTTTCCAGGCTAAAACTTGAAAACGAAGACTACAAGACTACTTTCATTTTGATGAAAGCTAAGAGAGCCGATACAGGCATTTACACTGTCACTGCTAAGAACGACTCCGGTGTTGATTCCGTGGATGTTGAAATAGTTGTAGTCAGTAAGTACTTACTACTTTTTCAATACTTAAAATTGTAAAGGGACCAATTGTCTGTACGCTCATTTTATTTAGAGGCTTCTTCAGACTTTGGTATCGATTTATAGTAAAAAAAACTTACTATTTTACTATAATATTTAAGATTTTTTTCAATATTATCTATTTCATTATTAACACTATATTTGACTTTATTTTACGACGAACCAATGGATTCATTCCTTTTTTGTTTCTAATTCAAGTCTAAGATTTTTTGATACAGACATCAAAAGATATCACAAACTGATATTTTATTCACTTATACCTCCACATATATAATTCAATTTATTCATTCTTTAATTTCTCTTAAGGTGTTGCCGGCAAGCCCAAAGGACCGTTGCAAGTGTCCGATGTCACCGCAGAAGGTTGCCATCTTGCATGGAACCCGCCTGAAGATGACGGAGGCGCTCCAATTGACCACTACATTTGTTGAGAGAATGGACACGGACATTGGACCGCTGGGTAATAATGACTTACATAATATTTATATTGATGTATAGAAGTTTACATACAATTATTATTAAATTTATCTGAAGAAAATGAAGTCTGATGAAAGGTGGTGGTGATGATGATTCGTACCATCGCGGGCACCAAGCTTGTTTAGCTTCAATTATCTACCGTGAAAATTTGTATTATATGAGCAATCGCTACTGGTTCCTTTTCGTTTTTCTTGTCTTCTCAATTTTCTATTTATTTACACATTTACAGGTGCCTGTGGTGACTTCAAAAACTCCAGAGGCAGATGTTGGAGGCTTGTACGAGGGTAAAGAGTATCAATTCCGGGTGAAAGCTGTCAATAGCGAGGGAGAATCTGAACCTCTTGAAACATCGCACGCTATTGTCGCAAAGAACCCATACAGTAAGTTAATTTTGTATCACTTGTTGAGTTGCACGTAATATTGGTTATATTAATCTTATTGAAAGAAACCTTTTAATAAAGCCAATAATTAATTCAATAATCATACAAAAGTAGACAATAAAACGCCTAGGTTTAATTCGATATAAGGATAATCCCTAACTTCAATGCCCAGTTTTACTAGAATAAACCCAAATGTATTTGTATTTCTCCTAATCTCCTACTTACTTCAATAAAAAAAGTATTATACACCCAATACGTAACACTTACTGCAAAATTATCTGCCCCTAAATTGACATTCCTCCCCATCTCCTCCGCTTATATTTTTGTTAAATCTTTGTAGGTGAACCTGACCGTCCGGGCAAGCCTGTCCCTAAAGACTGGAACAAAAGCAGTGCCATTCTCAAGTGGACCGCACCCAAGTCAGACAATGGAGCTCCCATCACTTCTTATATTATTGAGAAGAAAGATCAATACAGGTAAATATAATATAGAAAGAAACATCCTCGCATATTTCGGCAAAAGTAATGTTGGTCCTGACATCATCAAACTTTTTATCCCTTGAACTTTTTTAATGTGCCTTTAAAAAAATAAAACAAAAATAATAGCTTATAATTTTCTTTTCTCTGCAAAAATGAATAACCTAAAACTTTAAATGAATGAATTATCTATTCCTATATTGATAAGTTGTTGATTATTATAATTAATATAATTATGCGTTACAATTTTCAGTTCCAAATGGCAGAAAGGTGCTGAGTTGATAGGACCCAAATGCGAAGGCACAGTACCGGACCTGGTTGAAGGAATGAAATACACATTCCGCATCATCGCTGTCAACAAGGGAGGTCAGAGCAAACCCAGTGAGCCAAGTGACCCAATAGTGGCCAAGGATAGAAACGGTAATTTGAATTTTGGAATCACATATCAGAATCATGAAAAATACATCCAAAATTATATTTAAATGGGGTGACTATAATACCACAGCATAGAACAGTTAATTTTAAAAGATTGTAACATCAATATAAAGAAAATGCCCGTTACTATAAGGGTATTTTCATGATCCTTGATTATTTACCCGAATACTTATTCGGGAAAAGAATCAAGGACTTGGGCTCTTCCCTCTGTTGCAATAGGCGACTAATTAATAGGACAAAAACCTAATTTATTTCCCTAAAATTACATACCTTATATCGTAAATTGAAACTATCATAATTTACATTTGAATAGTTGATAAATCATCTCTTAGCTTTTATGAAAATGAAAGTAGTCTTGTAGTCTTCGTTTTCAGCCTGGAAAAGAAAAATAGATCAAATTAATGTTCAAAATGTACTCTTGAATTGGTAAATCTCTTGAAGTATTTTTTGTTTGTTTTAATACATAATAATGATTAACTCTTTTTTCCGTCCCACATTGCCAGTGCCTCCTGTAATTGACAGAACCACAATAAAAGACATTACAGTGAAGGCCGGAATGAACATCAAGTTAGATGTGAGAATCACTGGAGAACCTCCTCCAAAGAAGATCTGGTACCACAAAAAAACTAAAGTGGAAGCCAAGGATGCTACCTCGATCGAAGAAGAAGACTACAGGACCAAATTGACTATTAGTCCTGCTGCAAGGTATGTCTATCGATACAAGTATGTTTGGTTCGTGAATAGGTAACACAATTATATATTGTTTCAATTGAAAATGGCTTATTATTTAAAATGCAATCACATTTTCCAGAACTGTAAGCGAGAAAAATGGTATTTTTAAAATATCCTGCAAACAGGTCGTACCATATAAAACATTCAATTGTAATATTAAATGAGTGATGTTCACATAAGTTGATTTTGAACAATCTCACTCTTCTATTCTTCTTCAATTACAGACATAATACAGGAACTTACACCATTAGAGCCGAGAATGATTCGGGCAAAGACGAAGCAACTATCAACGTTACTGTCCTAGACAAACCGGGCAAGCCTGAGGGTCCTCTGAAGATATCTGACATCCACAAAGAGGGATGCAGTTTGAAATGGAACCCACCCGAAGACGACGGTGGTGCGCCTATTGATTTTTACGTGGTGGAGAAGATGGAAACTGATACAGGTGAGGCAATTTTGGATAACATCCATAAGTACACACTGGTTTCACGACGTTTTTGTAAATTAAAAGTTTTTTCTCGATGGGAAGTTGCAAGTATCGTCCGATTGACCATTTCATCTTATTGTACTTCAGAATAAGTTCTTTTCTTATTTACTGATTCATTCCATTTCTTTATGTGTTTTTATTTTTTTCTTTATTAAAAATCTTATTGGGACAGTTAAAACTCTTCCAAAGAATATGGTTACCAACGAGCAATGTTTATAATGTTCGCTATCCTTTATTATTATAGGTCGTTGGGTGCCCGCCGCAAGGACCAAAGATCATCAGTGCGATGTTGCTAATCTTATTCCGAACCAGGAGTACAAGTTCCGGGTCATTGCTGTCAACACCGAGGGCGAGTCAGAGCCCTTGGATGCTGACAAAGCTATCATTGCTAAAAATCCATTCAGTAAGTATAATCACTTGTCTGGCTGAAACTTTCATTCCAGCAGTCCCTTGTTAATATCTATTTACAAAAGAGAAATATATGGACGCATTTGTATCTTTGAATCTTTGTTTGTGCTCTAGCCGCAACGCGGACAGTAAAAATATAAATTAAGAGAAGGTAGAAGATGTAATGCTTGCCGCACTGAATGTCCAGACTTATTCGATGTATGATGAAACTTCCAGCTCACCCTTCTCCAGTTTTCTTTCACTCGAGAAATACCTGGTGTATTTTATATGAAATTGAGTAAAATTTGAATTTTTACTATATTTTATTAAAGTAAAAACATTATAAAAAATTTGAAATATGCAAAAGCTAATAATTCGGTCATTTCCGCTCAGATGAGTTCTTTTGTCAATTACAAGCCACAATTTGTGAATGGGTGTAAAGTTGGAATGATTATTTTACTTATATCTGACTGGTTGCAGGTGAAACCTTACATTTAACATTGCACCTATTAGATCTATTGTGACCAGTTGATTCTACTCGGTTTTAACGTCCTGATTTGAGATAGATAGTCAGGACGGGGGTTTTACCCTCCATTCGCTGGGAATCGTACCAGCTACCCACATTAACCTCACCCAGCCTGGGTAGGGCCGGAAATGCCAGCGTCACGTGTTTGGAGGGGACAGAATTTTCTTCGAAAAGTCTGCCCCAACCGGGAGTCGAACTCGAGACATCTGGACTATGGGCAGTAGTCATAACCGAGGCTGGCAAGTTGGAATGATGATGACAGAAAATTTCTGAAAAAAAGTAGAGATTCAGACATGAATGAATTTTATTCTGTTTATATTAATTCTAGTTAGCTTATATTTATTGCGAATACTATGGTTCCCTATTTGTAGATGAACCCGGAGCAACCAGTGCTCCCGAAATAGCAGACTGGGACAAAGACTACGTAGATCTCACCTGGACACCTCCTCATAATGATGGAGGAGCACCAATTACTGGCTATGTCATTGAGAAACGAGAAGTGGTAAGTTTACTTTGATAGGTGTATTCAATTTCACAAAATAGAATAAAATTCAACAATTCATATAGTATGTATTACATATTATTCACCTACAGTAAACATACACAAGAACAGGCTCTTTGTTGTATAGAAAATATGGAAACAAAGAATGCCTCTATGCCATAAGAGAATGACTAGTTCTTTATTTAGGTGGTCAGCATAGGACAGATAGTCCCATTATGCCAATATTTGAGCAACGCACATTTTCTGTTTTTTAACAATAACTTTAACAAATTTTAACTTTAACGAGCCGTTGCAACAACAGTATAAAAAGAAATGGAGATATGTTTTCCTCTATTTAATTTTTCTTCCTTCTATCTGTTTTCAGGGTAGTCCACGGTGGGTGAAAGCTGCGGACATTCACTCTCCAGATTGCAAAGGCAGGGCTGATGATTTGGATGAAGGGTTAGAATACGAGTTCCGAATCAGGGCTGTGAATGAAGCAGGCCCTGGCGAGCCAAGTCCTGCCAGCAAGTCGGTCATTACCAAACCCAGAAAATGTGAGTACGAATAGAGGACGATTAGAAATATTAAGAATGTGTTGGACAGTAAATTATGCGAGACAGTGTACTCATGAAGACGAAAATACTTGTCATACGTGTACGTCATTTATTTGTGTTTAGTCACAACATCAACAAACGTGAAAAAAGAAAAATACAACCCTAAAAGCATTATGCTGGTTCGGGTTTACTAAAATGTGGATTTTAAATGTGGTCAAAGATACTAAAAACTCCAAGATAGCTTCGATCCAATGGCTGGAGAAATATGATTTTGGAGTTATAATAGCATTCTGAGGAATTTATAAAACATGAAGTAAAATATTAGCGAAACCTTTAAAAAGCCAGCCAGTTACCTGTTTAAGTTATGTCGCCTGTTTACGTCATTATTTTGTTCGTTGGTATTTTTCGTGAGTAACTCAGCGACCAACTATTTATTTTAGATCTGATTCTAAATTCCCTCATTGGGATGATTTACATTGGCAAAAGAATAAATAAAAATTCTTTTACAAATACAAGGTAGTTAAACCTGGCAACTGTCTTTTTTCTCAATGCTCGAGTTATAGGTTTAAATGAGGAAAAATAATAATAAAAAATACATTTTCTAATATCAACTCTATACTTAAAGAGAACAATATTTAGGACCGGTTTCCGCCTTTCTAATGGGTTATATAAGAAAGGTCTGCTGATTTCTTAATATTCATTGTTGCACCGATGTTTTTATTTATTTTAATGTGACATCTTTATATTTGAGCAAAAATATTTCGTGTTATGGATTATAATTTCAATTGAATAAGTTATTTCTTTTGATTACAGTGGCACCTAAGATTGACAGGTCTTCTCTCAAGAATCTCAAGATTCATGAGGGAGAGAATCTCCTCTTCGATGTAAAAGTCCTGGGAGAACCTCCACCAGAGAATTACTTGGACCCTCAACAACAAGCCAATCACAGATAATACCACGAAGTAAGTCTTTTAATATTAAAAACTGACTCGCAGTAGGCTGATTTATAAGGGCGCGTAACCTGGGAGTCGTGGTTAGAGTCCCAAGCACGCAAAAAAATTGTAAAGCGAGTTTAAGTAATTTTAAGTAACACTATATGATAACTATTATATTAATTTGCTCATACAGGTGGATCGAAAACAAACCTAACAGAACCAAGTTCACTCATCAAAACCCAGAGAGAAAAGACACCGGAATTTACAAGATTGTTGCAACCAACAAGTATGGAACAGATTCGGCCGAGTTTGAAATCAATGTTATAAGTAAGTTTTTTTTGCCATCCTTTATAATAACATCCGTATATCCTGGTTCCTCGTATGCACTAAGAAATATTCAGTCACTCTTAAATATTACCATTCAAGAACAATGCAAACATACTTGAACTGTTTGACAAAACGAATTTTAATTGATTTTTTTGTATTTTAAAATTACATTACTTACCTTTCTACAGGAAAGGAAAGTAAAAAATACATACATTCGGCAAAATCATTTTTCCTTTATGTTTTTTGGCAATATTTCTTTATAAAAATAGTTTAGAGTGACAGATATTACATGGAAAAGTAAAATACTCCATTGAGTTATTTCGATAAACCTACCCTAATCGTTCAATTCATGAATTTTCTGAAGATATTATTTCTAACCAGTGTTGGTTTTCCTTTGTTGGTTTCCAAACAATATTTCTTATTCTCAATTTTGCTACTATCTTTCCCCTTACAGCAAAGCCCGGTAAACCGGAAGGCCCACTCGATGTGTCCAATGTTCACAAAGATGGCTGCACGCTCAAGTGGAAGAAACCCAAAGACGACGGAGGTGAACCTCTCGAGGGCTACCTCGTGGAGAAATATGATCCGGAGACCGGGGTTTGGATCCCGGTGGGCAAAACCCGTGAGCCGGAAATGGACGTAACGCAACTGACACCTGGGCATGAATACAAATTCCGAGTGAAGGCACTGAACAAGGAGGGAGAATCAGAACCTCTGGAAACCTTCTCGAGTATTATAGCCAGAGATCCCTACAGTAAGTATGATTGTGCAAGTTTTTTTTTTGGAGAAAAAAAAAACTACTTGGCAACTACTTGTTTTGTAAGAGAATATCAGAAAAGCATTATACAGGGAGTATCTAAAATGGAGCTATCATAATATGAATCCACGAACTCGTTTCGCTAAATTTAACAACAAACAAATATGCACCACACACAAATATATACAGACACACATATCACACTCGATTACACATTTTACTTATTCCAGCAGTAAAAGCCGTATTATTATTTTTATGTAGTCAAATCTCAACTATGAACCCGCGACATCTGGATTATAAACCCGCGACATTTTATTCAATCTTCAGCTGTGCCCCAGGCACCTGGAGCCCCGGAGCCTGTGGATTGGAGCCAAAGTCATGCAGATCTAGTCTGGACAGAGCCAGTGCACGACGGTGGCTCTCCCATCACCTCATACATTGTCGAGAAGAAGGACAAGTACAATGGAGTATGGGAAAAAGCTATCGAAACCGCCGCTCCACTGCCCCAGGCTATTGTCAGCGGTCTCACCGAAGGAAACGAGTATCAGTTCCGCGTTATTGCTGTCAATAAAGCCGGCCAAAGTGAACCTAGCAAAGCGTCCAAAAACTTCATCGCCAAACCGAGATTCTGTAAGTAGATATTTAAATTAATATAATGCAAAAATACACTATTTTGTCTATCACAATACCTTTTGAGGCTCGTTGCTCAATTCAAAGAGGCTCGTTTCTCAATCAAGTTCGTTTCGACTTTAGATGGAGCGTTTAATTAAAACCTAAAAAAACTTAAATTGTTTTAAAATAAATTTCATATTAGAATTAGTAAGAATTTTTACTGTCTTTTCTTCCAGTGGCTCCTCATATTGACCGCCGTCATCTCCATGATGTCAGACTTTCTGCAGGAACTACACTCAAGTTTGACGCTAATATAATAGGAGAGCCAGTACCTCATGTTGACTGGAGAGCAGGAGGAAATCCGCTTAGGTGAGTTAAAATATATTAAGTGGTTCCCAAACTTTTTCTATTTTCAGGCTCTGTGGTTCCCAACTTTTTCAAAAAAAAAAAGACATTTCAAATAGATTATGTATTGTTCCTATGAAATTTTATAATAATAACAATAACACTCTTTAGTGGAACTACCAGGAGAGGTTAATGCACAAAGCATTTGCTACCGCCTAACCCTCAGTTTTTACATTTAATCTCAGTAATTATGCTCAAGAACCTTTGAACTGGAGATGAGTTTTTATCACTTTCGGCCACTTAAGCATTTTAAATTAAGTTTAAAATAATCAGAAGTAAATCTTGTATCTTCTTTGGCTCAGTGCAGCCTTCAATGAAGTGCCCTTATGTTCCAGGAACGAAAAGCGTGTGACCATCGAAAATGTCGACTATTTCACCAAGATTCATATTCGACCTCTGCAAAGGTCAGACACAGCTCAGTATTGCGTCACAGCTACCAACTCCCAGGGCAAAGATCAAGTGTTCATTGAAGTAGTGATAACGGATAAACCATCCGCACCTGAAGGCCCCATTCAGGTGAGAAAAAACCTTAATAGATTAGTTACTCACTCCTCTTGAATATTAATCTTCATATTCAAGAGTCATGCAAAAATAACTCGACTTAGAGAAGCAGAATATTTGTCAAGATTACGTCAAGATGATAAGTAGTAGAGTGATGATACTGGACATGTATAGTATTGTATAGCTTTAGGATGTTACAAATACGCTACTTTGTATTATATTGTATAGTCACAATACATCACTTTAGGTCGCAGTGTTAATTTTCTGGTCAGTGAGACAAATCAGGTCAGATAATAATATTGTATAACAATTAAATAGCGAATATTCTATACCTATACATAGTAGTAATGATTATTTTAATGAATTCATGAAACCCAAATTTTAAATGACTTATTAATTTCACACAGGTCTCCGATATTCATAAAGAAGGATGCTCACTGAAATGGAAGAGACCTTTGGACGATGGAGGATGTCCCATCGAGTATTACTTGGTGGACAAATTAGACCCTGTTAAATGCTGCTGGGTGCCATGTGGCAAAGCAACCGAACCTCGTAAGTGAACAATACCGAAATATTTACTATTAACAAATATTTTGAAAAATGAAGAAAAAAAGAAAATGTAGACAAGTGGTTAACATAGATAACTTCGAATCAGATTTGATTTTCTGAGAATGACCAACTGACCATTGTGATAACTATTTATGTTTAACATAATTAATTTTTTTAATGTTCTCCTCTACAAACTATTATCCCCTCTCAATGGGGAAAACTATTTTAGCAAAGTTCAAATACTTTCAATATTTTTAAATACATTCAGAAGTAATTATTGTGCTCTTGCAAATCCATTCGTCACTGAAAACATGTTCCCTTGTATCGATTTGCAGACTTGGATGTCACTGGTCTAACTCCTGACAAAGAATACAAATTCAGAGTGACTGCTGTCAATGCTGAAGGAGAGTCAGATCCACTTAGCATGGATCACATGGTGCTTATCAAGAATCCATTCGGTAAGATCTTGGTGAAATTATGTGTCATTCAAACTTTAGAAGTAAAACTATACATTTATAATACTAAAGGTTTCTACAGAATTTCACATTAGTAATACCAGCTCCACAACACTACGTTAGATGCATGCATAAGTCTTTTGGAGAGAATGTGTGGATATTGTATGATAGCACAAAGGACTAGTGTTGTATTCTTAAACGTGTTCATCATTATTATCTTTTCTGATTATTCTAGGGTTTGAGTTTAATGGTGTATCATTTTCATCAGATGCAATTAGGGTTCCAAGTAGTTCTCATTTTATTATGTATATGATTATTTTCAGATGAACCTGGAAGACCCGGTGACTTAGAAGCCACTGACTGGGATAAAGATCATGTGGATCTCCAATGGACTCCTCCTTTGAGCGATGGAGGCTCACCCATTACTGGTTATATCGTAGAGGTGAAGGACAAGAGCGGCAATTGGGAAAAAGCTGTTGTGGTGCCCGCTGGTGAAACTTCGGTAAGTTTAGATATGGACTCAACATATTTATAGATTTATTTTTATCCAGAAAATAACAATGCTGCTCATAGACTAGCCGAAAATGAGTAAATAAGTACATATAATGGTGCACTTATGCGCAAATAACATCTTCAGTATACATGGTCCTTTACATTATTTCGATGTTTTTTGTTCAAAAGGAAGTTATTTTTTTCCATGCCGAAAAACTTTGAAAATGAAAAAGTTGTCGGAAAATTTTGAAATAAATTTTATTGCTTCTAATTTCAGTGCACTGTACCAGGATTGATTGAGGGTGAAACCTACCAGTTCCAAGTGAAGGCTGTCAACGCTGCTGGACCTGGTGAACCAAGCAAACCCACCAGAGGAATCGTTGCCAAACCCAAGAATCTCGCACCTCGCATAGACAGAAGTACGCTTGATGATATAAAGATCAAGGCTGGACAGAGCTTCAACTTTGATGTTAAGGTGGGTGTTTTGTTGCTTTGATAGAATTTTATAGATGAAGAGTGAAATTCCATTAACCGGAACTGATTTTACCAATTTAAAAAAATGGTCGATATCATGAATTATAGTGAATTTTATTTTTTCTCTTTTTCGTCGATTATTCAACTGATTCTTAGACTTTTAACAGTGTATAATTCGGACTCACCCTATGATTCCAACGACTTCTTAAAGTGTTTTAGTGGCCCTCTTTTGGTTTAAAAAAAAGTTATTTCATTTATATGTGGATTTCTTTTTATGTATCATGGATAACGGCATTTTCCATAGACTGTTGAAATAAGTATTGTACAATAATTAAATTGCATAAATTTTCTGTAGGTTATTGGAGAGCCAATGCCTGTCACTAAATGGTGCATGGGTATCAAGGAGCTGCGTGGATCAGACCATGTTAAGGTTCAACATTTAGACTACAACACTAAGTTAAGTGTGAGAATGGCTCAGAGAGAAGATGCAGGATATTACACTATCACAGCTGAAAATATCAACGGAAAAGACTCGGTTGAAGTTGAAGTCATCATTCTCGGTAAGTTCTTAACAATAAGTTACATAATCTCAATAAAATAAATCATGGTATGTTTTATCAAATTTAAATCTAATTACACAATGTTCCCTTTTTTTTCTTTTTTGAAACGACAATTTAAAAAAGGAATTATAGTTGATGCTTTATTATCAGGACATGTTGGAGGTTTTGTTGAATGTATTTCGTAAAGTACACTATTCATAGATATCTACTACTGTCATACACATTGTTCTTTACAAGATATCTCAAATTCTAAAGTACTTCTATTTATATCCACCAGACAAGCCTAGTCCACCAGGCGGTCCTCTCAAAGCGTCCAATGTGCATGCAGAGGGTCTCACTCTGGACTGGAAAGTCCCTGATGACGATGGCGGACAACCCATTGAGAAATACGTGGTGGAGAAGATGGATGAAGCCACAGGCAGATGGACTCCTGCCGGCGAGACTGAAGGTAATTAAAATAAAATATTTAGAAATATAAAATTTATAATTACTGACATACAGTATTCTTCTGAATATATTTTTTAAATGACTAATAGCTTTTTTTCCTTTTTTCAGACGATTCAAAGTCTTAGAAATTAATAAGCTAGCCATGTGTATTCAGTTTGTTTTCTGAAAACAATTTTTAAATATACCCGTAAATATTTTCATTTTTGAATAAAAAATGCATGTTTTAAAACTCTTATAAAATTATTCCAGGTCCCGTCACCGCATTAGACGTAGAAGGGTTAATTCCTGGACACAAGTACAAATTCCGTGTGCGTGCTGTAAACAAACAAGGAAAATCTGAGCCTCTGACTACAACAGCGGCCATTGAAGCGAAGAATCCTTTTAGTAAGTTTCCCTTGAAATCAAGAAATATTATAATTATTATAATAAATAATAAAGATTTGACTCATATAAAAATCAATAACCGTGGAGTGGTATCCCAAGATCCAAGCAAGTAGTTCATACCTGGACGGTTATAATTCACTCTAAACTAACTAGTTTAGTCCAATCACATTCCGATAAACATGAACTTCAAACAGTTCAAAATAGTGGCCATTCTAACAATCAAAAAACCTTTAAAATATTTTTCTATCGAATTAAGCATAGGATTAGCAAAAGAGATGCTTACGGGAGAGGAATGCTGAGGGAAAATCCGTCAACTAATGCCATCTCTACATTATGAGAAGAAAAACAAACACCGAGAAGTTTGATCATAGATTAAAATTAGGGTTTCCAGTTTCCAGTAAGAATAAATTATTATATTTTCAACTTCCAGATCAACCCGGAAAGCCCGGTACACCAGAAATCAAGGACTTTGATACAGACTTTGTGGAGCTTGCTTGGACCCCTCCAGAACAGAATGGTGGATCTCCAATCGTAGGATACATCATTGAAAAGAAAGAGAAATACAGGTAAAATAACAATTTCTTTTAGTAAAATAAAATAATAAGGAGATAATTAATACATATGGTTTGATTTTTTTTTTCATATTTCAATTACACTAGTTATGTCACAGATCTAAAATTTGCCAAGCTTCAAGCTCAAACTACCGACCTTTAGATTAATATATCACTGTTTTCATGATATGGTACAGGACACAATATTATCATTTTATATACGTGATCAAGATTTTTGTATTTATATACCAGGACATGGGATGGGACCTACCCTCAGACATGTTCAAGCCAAAGATTATCTTCTCTCGAAATCAAATTATGAATAGCTTAACCTCATCTACTCCGACCACTTCTTAGTAGTGAAACGGCATAAAAGAAGTAGCTTCTCATCCAAATCAAGGTTCCATTCCAAAACATGTTAAATATTTTCTCAGACTTTATCAAGAGAATTTATTTTTTGATGTCAGCAACAATGTTAATGTTTTGAAACAGTAAAAGTTCTTTATCAAATATTTTTTTCCGAGTCATATTACCTTTAATATGATGACCATGTCAATATTTGTATTTTTTTAGTCCTGTCTGGGAGAAATGTGCTCAAGTCGAAGGAAACGTACCGAAGGGCAAAGTTCTGGACCTCATTGAAGGCAACCAGTATGAGTTCAGAGTGGTGGCAGTCAACAAAGGAGGCCCTGGAGAGCCTAGTGATGCCACAGCTCCTCACATTGCTAGAGCCAAAAAAGGTAAAGTATAAAATATCATTTTTCCAGCTGACAGATATTTTTCTTCGGTAGTGTGATCAAATCAGGAGGGTGGATATATACCTATAAACTTTTTAATATACATCATGGTTTGAAAAACAGGCCTAAGCTGGCTCACTATAATACAGCACAATGTAAAGAAAAATTATGATATCAGTAACATTTGGCAAACTTAAAGCCAAATGTTTAGTAATAAATCATGAAAGATAAAGTGAAGGGAAAAGGTAAAACAGGAAAATGAGGTGGAAGCAAACTATTTTTTTTTTTATTACACAATAACAAACAAAAAACAAAGTTTACCCACTAAGCTTCAGATAATGACCTAAATTTACTTTTTCTTAGTGGCTCCTTACATCAATCGGGATCAACTGTCCGACATTAAGGTTCGTGCTGGAAGCAACTTTGAATTCGACATCGGGGTGATAGGTGAACCACTGCCCTCAAGAGAGTGGTCCTGCAATGATATCATGATCATCAGCAAAGATAGATTCAAGATTGTGAACGACGAGAAAACCACGAAGCTAAAGGTGTTTGACTCCAAGCGCGGCGACAGTGGAATTTACGCTTTGACGGTGAAGAATTCCTGGGGAACTGATAAAGGAACTGCCAAAGTTACCGTACTCGGTAAGTGTCATATTTTCATACGTTTCCTACTTATTTCTCAGAGTATTTTTTAAAAAGCTCATAAAAATATCGAATTTGGTACTATAGATTAGATAGCTTACAACAGAAATAATGGAAAGCATGCTTTGTTTGTTTCACAACTATGGATAGTAACGCAAAGTGAAATGAAGACTGCTTGTAGTAGTTTAAAGTGAACTCATATTTGTTATATTTCAGAATGTAGAGAAAAATTATGATGCAAAATTAAAGCCAAATGTTTAGTCATAAATCATGAAAGATGATGAGCGTGAAGGGAAAAGGTATAACAGGAAAATGAGGTGGAAGCAAACTAATTTTTATTTTTTTACAAGCTAAAGTAATGTGTTGAAACTGTTATTTAAAATGTATATTTTTGAACTTCGTTTTTTTCTTTCGATCAGACATTCCAAAGAAATGTGCTGAAACTGTTATTTAAAATGTATATTTTTGAACTTCGTTTTTTTCTTTCGATCAGACATTCCCGGTCCTCCAGAGGGTCCTCTCAAAGTGACCAACATTACCAAGTCTTCTTGCAACCTAGAGTGGAGAGCTCCAAGAGACGATGGAGGCACAGACATAATGCACTATGCTGTGGAGAAGATGGACATGGAAACAGGCAGATGGGTTCCCATGGGAGACGTGTCAGGAACATATACCAGGTTAGCTTTGGAAAAATGAAACACATCATTTGTGGGATAAATTTTGTACTCGAGGTTACCATACAACAATTACAACATTAAACACATGGCAAATGAGTGTGAAATTAAGGGTAATCTTGTAGGTCATTCTAGCACAAACGGAATGTCAAACTTTGATTCTATTTTATTTAGCGAAATTTCTGATCTGTGGTTGTTGGAAAATTCATGTTGAATCACAAAGCAATAATAAAAAAAATGCTTCTGTATTTTTTTATTACTTTTTTAAAGGTGAGTCTTTAACGGCCTTCTTTATTTCTTAGCCATGAAACAGGGGCTACTGTAGACGCTTGTGGTCAGTGTTGTACCGATCACGTAGTATGCCTCCCCTCTGAAGGGCGAGAAGTGACATAATACTTCCCATTTAGGTGCTGGGTCAACACGAGCGCACCGGAAGACAAATTTTTTGTCGGCTCGGGGGATCGAACCCGAGACCTTCCGGATGCCAAGCGAGTGCTTAACCACTGACCTAATCGCTGACCTTTTCGCTGTATAAGAAAATCAAACGATTTTCTTGGATAAGTTGCTTGATTTTTTGCTAATTTCTCAAAATTTCTACTAAAAATCCTTGTAATTACTGACATTATCATATTATTTCTATGATGGAGTTACTTATGATGATTGTGATTGATTCTTGTTTTTCCCCTATACAGAGCAGAGAATCTCATCGAAGGCCACGACTATAACTTCCGTGTCAAAGCCGTTAACAAGATTGGCGAATCTACCCCACTTGTTTGTCAGTCTCCAATCACTGCCAAGGATCCCTATGGTCGACCTGAAAAGCCAGGACAACCTACCGTGGCGGACTGGGGCAGGAATCACGTGGATTTGGAATGGACACCACCAAAGAGAGATGGAGGCACTCCGATTTCCCAATACATCATCGAAAAGAAACCAAAATATGGGTATGCTTTTTACTGTCTATTGGCTCAGGATATTGACAGGGTTCTGGAGGACCTGTTAATTTATTATTAAAAACGTCGAAAATTGATAGAAATTCCAAGTTTTTATGTCCATCATCGTTCACGATGATGCATTACTATTATTAGTCTTATGATTACCTTTAAAGATAAATTACTGCTCGTTTAAACTTTTAGTTATGTGAACAGTAGACAGCAAGCAGTTGCTATATCTTACCATTTCGCTTTAAAAAAAAAATCGGACAGATAAATAAACTTACAAAGTCCGTCCATATTTTGCAATAGAACTCTTTGACTAAATCTCCACTTGGGATAGTTTTACGTATATATTGAATGAAAACATTAAGAAAGTAAAATGTGGTAGTTAGTCTGTGTTTCTTAATTAAAGAAATTAATTAATGTAAGTGTACACCTTTGTGTTTGCAGACCTTGGGAAAAAGCGTGTGTTGTCCCTGCTAATATAACAGCTACTTCAGTGCCTGACCTTAAAGAAGGAGAAGAATATGAGTTCCGTGTGATAGCAGTGAACAAGGGAGGACCAGGCGAGCCTAGCAAGCCATCCGCGGCTGTAACGTGTAAACCAAGATTTGGTGAGTTGAATAGTACTTAATAATATGAATTAATAAAAAAGAGTATAAGTAGGTAGTTATTTATTTAGTCTCATTAGGCAACAGTTTAAGTTTAATAAACAGTAAGAAATGTCCTTTAGATAAACAAACTATTAATCGGCAGTGAATAATCTTATGGACCATAAAGAATTTAGTCCTTGTGGTGACAAATCTTGATTCTGAAGACAACATTTAGACCCATTTGATCTGTTCAAATTAGAACCGCTATCATGGATATTTCCTTTCTTCTGAAAATTCTACTACATATTAGTAATGTCAAGGGTCAAGTGGTAAAATTTGGAGTATTAGCCAACCTCACCTAGTGGTTATATTTTATTGAAGAGTATTTAAATATCTCTACATTTCAGTCGCTCCTGTTATTGATTTATATGCTCTACAAGACATGACGGTGAAGGCTGGTACTAGAATCAATTACACCGTACCGTTTGAAGCCTCTCCAGCTCCTAAAGTGAAGTAAGTCCTTCAAAATATGTTTACTCTGTTGAGGTACAAGATCTTCCTATTTAGAACCCTTTGGCTCTAACCAATCTTTGTAGGTACAGAGGAAAGGCAAGAAAAACAAGAATGGAGAACTACACTCGATGAATCATTAGTCAAAATTATAATAATAAGGACTCAGAACAAGCGATTTTTATTAGCCTAACGCTGCTGAACCTATTTTGAACATCTTTTGCCAACCTCTTAACTATATTACCACTGGATCTGCAAAACCAAATTTACATTAACTGTATTTTAAAAAATATTTGAAAATCTCTTGTGCAAGCCTTGATGGTTTATTTATTTAGTGATTTTTAGTTTCAATTTTTTTTTTCCTTGAGATTCTCATTTTTCTATTTTTAGGTGGTCGATCAATGGCCAAGTTTGTCAAATCGGGGGTCGCGCCGATGTTCACACCACTAAATCGGAGACAATCTTGGATATACCCTTCTGCTCAAGAAGTGACACTGGTCACTACTCCCTCACACTTGAAAACAATTTGGGAACAGCTACTGCATCTGCCCATGTCACTGTGATAGGTAAGAATTTTTTTTTTTTCTCCGTCAAACTTTATGGTCTTGTATATAGACGGGTCAAGAATATATTTTGTTGTTGTTGTATTTTTGAAAATCGTGTAACACACATCTTATAAAGTAGAAAAAAACCCAGAGTACCAAGTATTAAATTTCACCTGTTTTAGATAAACCATCGCCACCCGAAGGCCCGCTTGAGGTTAGCAACGTGACCAAAGAGTCTTGCAAGCTCAGCTGGCGTATACCTGTGGATGATGGAGGTGCTCCTATTCTCCACTACATCATTGAGAAGATGGACATCTCACGAGGAACTTGGTCAGATGCTGGTATGACAGTGTCTCTCTTCTATGATGTTCCGCGCTTGATTCATCGCAAAGAGTACCTATTCCGAGTGAAAGCTGTAAATAGCATAGGTAAGTAAATGTATTTGTCTGACTGGTGACTTTTAAACATAGTTTCGATTATGCTCAGAGTCTCTCCTCAATTTATAAAATGAACAAATAAGTAAGTCTCACAAAAGTGTTAGAACTGAAGTTTCCATGATTTTAGCCTTTTTTAAGTACCACCATTCAGAATACAAGATTATTGAATGAATTTCACTTTATAATGTACAGCAACCTTTTATGCATGACATAATGCATAATTATTCATATCAGAAGATGTGTTCTGCAGTAGATTTTTTATCTGCCCGCAATTTAGTTCGTTTGATATAGCGTTACATCTTGTATTATCTTTCCAGGGGAATCTGACACTCTGGAGACCAGCAAGACGACAGTTGCTCGCAACGAGTTTGATGAACCCGATGCCCCCGAGAAACCTACAGTGAGAGACTGGGGAGAGAACTTTGTGGACCTGGCGTGGAAGCCACCTCTCAATGATGGAGGTAGTCCGATCACTGATTACATTATTCAGAAGAAAGAGAAGGGAAACCCATACTGGATGAATGCCTTGGAAGTACCTGCTGGCAAGACCGAGGTTAGTTTAATTTATATCTAACTAGCTCTAACTAACGTCAAAAATTCGCACGTGAATAGCGTGCTATTGAAAGACTAAAAAATCCTAATTATATCCACAAGGTAAATCTTCAAATGCTACAGCTTGGTTGTAATAAATTACTTACACCAAATAATTTGCTCAAGAAGTATATCAGGTTTATTTAATTTATTCTTTATTGACGGGTCAAGCCCAATGTACATTGATTACATAGAACAATATAAAATTAATACAAATAAGAAAACAAAATAAGAAAATTTAATTGAAGGAATGATATTCAAACACGTGTTTGAATCTTTGAGTATTTGAAAACTTCTATTTCTTATCAATTTTAATATTTAGAGCTGGATATTTTATACCACTATTTTTGAACTGTTACATTTAAAAGTACTGATTTGCAAGTAATATTCCAGAAATCCACAGCCTCTCAAACCATATGTTTACCTATTTTTAAATGAAATTTACTTGAATAACCATGTTTGACCATTGAATTGACAGGTAAAGATTCCAGATCTGATCAAGGGCCAGGAATATGAGTTCCGAATCATAGCCGTCAATGAGGCTGGTCCTAGTGAGCCTAGTGATGCTTCAGACATAATCATGTGCAAGCAGAGATACTGTAAGTATTACATTAGCGATCACTGGATTTCAGAGATTTTCTTTAGTTAATCTCAAGAATCATGAAAAAATTTATTTGAGTTTTGGTTTTTATGTAAGCCACCTGATATTTACTAAGTATTTTGTTATTTAACATCCAGAACTTGGATGTACGAGTACCCTATTAATACCCCAAAAATTAAGTCGTAGGAAAATGTACATCCCAAAAAAAATTACCTCAAATAAAATTTGGAGTAAATTGTATAACTATCTAAAAATCTTACAATCGTAATTTATACGAGGAACTTGATACTGCGTCCATACTGAAAACGTGAATGCGTTACACACTTTTAAATTATCATTTCGCTCTGTAGATATTATCTTTGGCATAATGGGACTACCTGTCTTGCGCTGACAGTCTAAATTAAGCACTACTTATACTTATATTATTCTATAGTAACTTGTATAATTATTTTAAAGAAAACATTCCTACAAGTTGAATTTTAATAAGTCAATCATATTAAGTCAAATCCTTAACAAGCCTAACGTTAGGAAAGGTACCCAGCTATAAAATGTTAAACTAGGAGTACCACAACCAACCAACCCAAAGTAGGTTCAAGAAAAAGCAAAGTAAAAGAAAAAGAATAATGTCAAATATCTCTTCACTTCCTCAGTGGCTCCCAAGATCAAAACACCACTCAAAGACATCATCATCAAAGCGGGAAAGATTCTCAACGTGGAGATCCAGTTCATCGGAGAGCCGCCACCAGAAGTCACGTGGACCATCGATGGCAAAGAACTCAAAACAGATTCTGTGCGAACTACTGTTACATCCATCGGGTATCACACGATCGTCAATACAGTCAACACAAAGCGGTCAGACTCGGGTACCTACCATCTGGAGTTGAGAAACAGTTCGGGACGGGACGAAGGATCTTTCACCGTCACCGTGCTTGGTAAATAAAATTGACATATTCTACTCACTATGACTTTATGTATTTTTCGTTACAAATAAAACACTTGTTCCAAAGACTCTGTACTTGGTAGAATGTTAAAATTCTTATTTTTTTCAATTTGCAGATCGCCCTGGACCCCCACAAGAACCATTGGAGTACGAAGAAGTTACTGCATCCAGTGTTACATTGTCATGGAAACCACCAACAGACAATGGTGGCAGTGAAATCACGTAAGTTTTTGAATAGAATAGAATAAACATGAGCTGTGGACAGCCAATGAAGATCATTAACTCGAAACAGTTGTCCTGGAATGAGAACCAGATAATTATGCTTAATTACCAAAATAAATGAAAAAGTGAGCCATGTGATTAAAAACGATTCTGATTATCCTTTAAATTTACCCACATATAATTAAGTATTTGAAAAAATCTGATCGAACAATGTCCCAGTGTCAGTGATTTCTGACAACAAAGATCGTAGATTTGGTCATTTTACATTGAGTATAATACGTTTATTTTCTTTTTCAACCGGACTCGACTTCAAATATATGGTACTCAAGAAATACGAGCTATGGAGTCTGTTTGGGCCAAATTGTGAATTTATACAATAATAATATGGAAAATAAATATAATTATAATATGCAATATAAATAATATAACTATAACATGCAATATTAATATCCAATATTGATTGTTCAACAATTTCATGTTTACTTTTAGTGGTTACGTAATCGAGAAGAGAGACTTGACTCATGGAGGTGGTTGGGTGCCGGCTGTAAACCACGTGAGTCCGTATGACACTCACGCAACTGTTCCAAGACTTCTCGAAGGAACAACCTACGAGTTCAGAGTAAGAGCTGAAAACCTGCAGGGACTATCCGAGCCCATCACAACCAAAGAACCTGTTGTGGCCAAGAACCAATATGGTGAGTTCTTGTAAATCATTAAATATTAGAGAAAAATGGACGAATTTCGTTTATTAGTTAGTTTTTTTTTTAAGTGTGTCCGAATTGTTTAAAAGAAATTGCAGGATAATTATATCAAATGTTGATGAGATGTGGATTTTTTCCATTTTATCGAGGGTTTCAATTTTCGTGAGTCTCGAAATTCATATATCGGTAGAACTTATAACTGTAATTAAAAATCGTGTGATGTTTACACTAGTTTATTTTTGTTCTCTTAGATGTTCCCGGAAAGCCGTCGAAACCAGAAGCTGTGGACGTAGACAAAGACCACATCAAGATTAAGTGGCAACAACCAATCAGCAACGGCGGGTCCGCTATCAAGGGCTATGAAGTTGAGAGAAGAGAACGTACTTCTGGCAGGTGGATCAAGATTACGCCTGATCCAGTTCGGGTAAGTTGCCACAAGAAATTGAGGATTGAAAAAAAAAAGAAAAAAATGTGTGGTGAGACTCCAAGCACGAGTCAGGGGAAATATGTTTTAGCAAGTAGACATTCCCGTTTCTGAGGTCTAGAAACTTTTTGAAAAATACGAGTAATATTAGTTATCCTGTTTTTCAAAGATAATAGCGCTCTTTTTTTTAAATAAAAAACCCTTGCTTTTCTTTTCTACATCATATAAGGATTGATATAATCTCAGTAGTGGAAAGTCCTTTGGTTGTTTTATTTCTGTTGTTGTTTTTATTAACTTCACCGAGTTTTGAGCTTCCCTAAATCGTTCTTAAGCTGAGTTTCATTGTGTTAGGTCTCTTTTGCCATTTTAACTATGACATATATTTATGTTGGCAAGCTCGTAAATTTACAATGTTAGATTGTATTTTATAAGTACAAGAATTCTTAAAAATGGAGCTCTTCGTTTTCTTCTAGGGTACCGAATTTACGGACAACAGCGTTCACGAAGGCAAAGCTTACGAGTACCGAGTTAGTGCCGTCAATGCAGCGGGTACCGGCAGAGCTAGTGATGCTTCTGAAGTTATCATTGCTAGAACCATGAAAGGTAAGCAATTACAAAACCAATATTTCAGTGTTTTTGTTTCTATCGTAATTGAGCTAGCTCTAGTTTATGAAGAACTTTCGAAGACACTATCCAATTTCATAAAAAAATATTGTGAGTTAGTAAAGGATTCTGAAAAGTCACATGCTTCAATTTTTGAGCAATACCGAGTTACAACAACGAATGAATGGTCACATTAAAGAAAACTTTCGAATTTGAAAATTTTCCACCGGAAATAAAAATTTGTCGCGATAATTTTATATTATATTATATGCACTCTCAGGGAATAACACTAAAATTGTCATTTAAAAATCAAATGTACTTTTCAACGAAATTATCACAAATGCATTTTCTTTTACTTTTCAGAAAAACCCAAGATATCTTTAGATGGTCTCATCGGAAAACGTATTAAAGTCAGAGAAGGAGAACCAATCAATATTAACATTAAAATATCTGGTGCTCCAACGCCCACCATTACATGGTACTATGAAGGCAGAAAGTTCTTACCGTCCAGCAGATCACATGTAAGTAGAAAAAGTGGATGAAATAATTAAGTAGATTAAAGCTTAAGTCAAGTCCTTTATTAAATAGATTAAAGAGAAAACATGTTTTCCATTCAATGAATTAAAGTAATTTGTCTTTGAGAGTCTAAGACTGCAAGCATAACTTGAAAAGTCATAAAGTTTGTTAGGTTTAATACAGAAGAGTGATGAAAATAAAACGTTTTCTCTAACCTCATTTTTTTGACAAAAAGAAAAAAAAAAGTACAAAAGACTGGCGATACAAAAAAGAAATTTTCTTTTATCAAATTATACATATACAGGGTGTCCCACCAAACTTGGACACCTCAAATTACTCGGCCCCTGAAAGAGTTTTTGAAAAATAAAAAAATCTATGGTACATGTGTTAATTATGCGGTTTCAGTTATGAAATTTTTTTTATACAGGGTGGTTCAAAAGTCAGAAATTGAGGTGTCAACTTTCGATTTTTAAATAGATCGACCTGAATTTTATTTGATAATTTTACTTCTAAATGATTCCTGAGTACTTTTTTAAACAAAAATATTACATACAGGGCGGTTTTTTTTCGACCAATTTTTTTTCTAAATCTTGAATAACTCAAGTTCGGTTAATTTTTTCGATAACAAGAAGAGAATGTGTTTGTGTAATGAATACACGCACTTTCAATTGGCATCAAAAAATTTTATACAGGGTGGTTCACAAGTGAAATAATGACTTGATTTTTTTTAAAACCGAGTTTTTTTAATTTTTTATTTAGAATTAATAATTCTCATCTAATTTTACACATTTTTCGTTAGTCATATCGAAAAACAAAACTAAAGTGTTGTACAGGGTGAGACATAATTTTTTTGTAACACCCTGTATATGGGCAGTCAAAGAGACGCAAAATTAAATATAAAGACTAAATATGCAAGAAAAACTTTGATTTTTAATTAAACTAAAAAGTTATGGTTTTTTAACTAATATTGTCGCATGGACCACCCTGTAGATATTTTCTTAAACTATTATGTAGGTACTCTAAGTTGTATAAAATTCAACGAACACTTCGAATCATGTGGGAAAAACAAGTAAAAACACGAATTTGAAGCCATTTTCAATTTGGTGTCCACACTGAATGATTTTAAAACTTGAAATAAGAAGTAGGTAGGTGTAGACACAAAATTGAGCATGGCTTTTTGAATTCATTTTTTTTCTTTCATATTTGGACTCCTCGTTGAATTTTAGACAGTTTCGACTACCCATATGATGGTTTAAGAAAATATCTACAGGGTGGTCCATGCGACAATATTAGTTAAAACACCATAACTTTTTAGTTTAATTAAAAATCAAAGTTTTTCTTGCATATTTAGTCTTTATATTTAATTTTGCGTATCTTTGACTGCCCATATACAGGGTGTTACAAAAAAATTATGTCTCACCCTGTACAACACTTTAGTTTTGTTTTTCGATATGACTAACGAAAAAATGTGTAAAATTAGATGAGAATTATTAATTCTAAATAAAAAATTAAAAAAACTCGGTTTTAAAAAAAATCAAGTCATTATTTCACTTGTGAACCACCCTGAATAAATTTTTTTGATGCCAATTGAAAGTGCGTGTATTCATTACACAAACACATTCTCTTCTTGTTATCGAAAAAATTAACCGAACTTGAGTTATTCAAGATTTAGAAAAAAAATTGGTCGAAAAAAAACCACCCTGTATGTAATATTTTTGTTTAAAAAAGTACTCAGGAATCATTTAGAAGTAAAATTATCAAATAAAATTCAGGTCGATCCATTTAAAAATCGAAAGTTGACACCTCAATTTCTGACTTTTGAACCACCCTGTATAAAAAAAATTTCATAACTGAAACTGCATAATTAGCACATGTACCCTAGATTTTTTTATTTTTCAAAAACTCTTTCATGGGCCGAGTAATATGAGGTGTCCAAGTTTGGTGGGACACCCTGTATGTATTCTGTTCTTAGGAATTTGTCACAAGCAGTACAGCTTCACTGAATATAAAGAATTCTGTGCGCAAGGATTCTGGCATATACAAGATAGAAGCAAAGAACGACTATGGCATTGATATGGCTGACATCGAGGTGGTTGTAGTGAGCAAACCCGGCCCTCCGACCGGCCCTATCGATTACACCACCGTCACACCAGACAGCGTGTCCATGTCGTGGAAACCTCCTGTCGATGACGGCGGTACTCCTATTACAGGTGAGTGTTTTTTTCACTAATATACTGATATTGTGAATATCATCTACAATAATTCCAATTATGCCAAAACTGTTGACATAATGGGACTTGACTAGGTAGTCAAGCCCCACCCCCCAGAAACTATGTACATATGAGTAAAAGCACTATTGTACTTATATGTACAGAAATCTGGGGAACATCAATGACTACTTTTTTTTACTTATCAAAATGTAAGCCATATGGAACCAAAATAATTTTATAAAAAAAACAATGAGTACTGTTATCTTGAGACTGTTATCTTGACCAAGTAATCTTGTGCATGTTTATTCATGTCGTTTTCATATCCACATCTCCTAGTCTAGAGCTTAATTAGCTATGAGCGTTTCTATCTTTTAATTTTCCAGGCTACATCATAGAAATGGCCGAGTATGGCCTGGACAACTGGAAGACAGTGCCAGGATTCTGTCCGAAAGAATTCTTTACAGCCAAAGGTCTCACTGAAGGCAAAAAGTATGTATTCCGCATTCGTACCGAGAATATGTACGGTGCCTCAGAGCCGCTCGATGGCAAACCGGTGATTGCCAAGAGTCCCTTCGATCCACCGGACGCCCCTGACCAACCAGAAATAACTGGCTACAGCCCGAGCAGTGTTAGTTTGTCATGGCGTCCTCCAGCCAATCACGGAGGAAGACGATTACGGGTAAGTAAGAAAAATTTGGAATACGAAAAATTCATGCGAAAAAATCATGCTACAAAGTCATGCTACAAAGTCATAAAAAATTAATCTTTACTGAGAAATTATTCAATGTGAAATTTAAAAGTCCATATTGGTATTATTTTGAAAATCTCTCCTACACGGTTTGAGATAGAAAGGAGTGATTTTTCACAGTATATTTTTTTCAAATTTGAAAATGATTTTTTCATTACAATTATTATAAAATCTTAGACTGGTAGAGAGTTTATCTTTAGTGAAATTCAGCTATCTCTACTAAAGGTGCACCGTTCACCGTTGGTAATTATTAATTGAAATTGCCATGACTGGATGGGATGCTACTTAATTCTTAATTCCAGGTTACTACGTGGAGAAACGTGAGAGAGGAGGCGAATGGTTGCGTGCTAACAACTACCCCACCACAAATCTCAACTTCACAGTTTATGATTTGAGGGAGGGTGGCAAATACGAATTCCGAGTGATTGCTATTAATGAAGCAGGACCAGGCAAACCTAGCAAGCCGACGGATATTGTACAATGCAAAGAACAAAAGAGTAAGTTAATTTTTATGTAAAACATTTGTATGAGATCCAAGGTTCAACAGGTGTGTGTGTGTGTGTGTGTGCGTGCTTATTTGCCAAAGGAAGGGTTCCAAACTTGTTCTTGTAAACTTGTAAGAACATGACATTCGTTGAAGTTGGGAATTTTTCCATTTTAGTTGTTCTTTCAGTGAGATAAATTTATTTATGTGTTTCATATTTCTGGGTTAAGCCTTCTTCTCAATGTATTGTATATATGAAGTACATGTCCTGTTTGACTTAAATGGATTGGTTAGAGTCCTAGTCATAACGAAAAAAATATCAAAGTAATTGAGCTAGGATACAGTATGGATGCAAATCACTTCGAACTGCTGAAAAATATCTCCTTTTTAAAAAAGGTAATTGAAATGCGTAAAGTAAATTTTGATGTATTTAATGGTTCACAGTTAGTTTTTAGAAGGTTAGCAAATTCAAATTATTACTATGTACTAAAAATCTCATGATTTGTCAATCTATGCTGAATGAAGAGATACTGTACCTGAATCCCCAAAAGATTTTAGTGGATAAGCCATAAAAGAACATTCAATTGTAGGTACATTTGTTGTGATATGTTAAAAGCAAACTATTTGAGAAACGAATAAATAAATATCTCTTATTACACTGTCCCGGTAGCTCAGGGGTAAAGGCGGCACTCTGTGAATCCACAGGTTCCAGAGGCCGTGGGTTCGAAACCCAGCCGGGACACGACAAGTTATCCTCCCATTTGGGATTTTTACCACATAATAATATGTCTTGGGCTTACTGCTGGAGTAATGGGACTTTAATAGTCCTTATCGGGCAGTATAAATAAGGCGATATTATTATTATTATTTCCAGAAAAACCCGACCCGCCCGAAGCGCCTAAAGTTGACCGTATCACCAAGGATAGTGTTACGCTCTCCTGGAGACCGCCGAAGAATGACGGTGGGGCCCGAATCAAGGGCTACATTGTGCAGAAGCGGAAGAAGGTGGAGACTGGGTGGATGCCAACTCTGTGCCTGTGCCTAACCCTGTACACACAGTGAGTATTTTTTTATTTCTTACAATTTGAGTCATTCAAAGAAACATTACAATCAAAATAATTGTTGTATTCTACCTGTTTGCCCGTATTGTTTTTTTTTTTTTTTTTTTTTTTTTCAAAGTATGCATTAGAGGTCGAATTGGTTAGGGCGCTGGTCTGATAAATCAGGTAGCGTGGGGATTTCCTTAATTTTATTTTGAGAATATGACCACAATATTGGCACCAAAACAACTGCTGGAATAAAGCAACTTTTTGTGCTTTGGTGGGTGGTCGAGTGGTTACTGGAAATTTATGTAGCGTAGGGATCGGTTGGTTCGAGTTCCACCTAATGCTTGAATTTTTCCTCGTTTATTTGAGATTTTTACCACATAATAACAGCACCAAACTGTTGGGATAAGGGGCAGTACAAATAACTGTCTTTTATAATTATGTTATTATAACTCATCAGTCCCCGATCCTGAATATCTGAATAAGACCACTAGCTCCATCTGTGCAGAAAATCTAAACTATCACAATTTACTTTAATCTCATGAGGAATATTAATGCTGGCATGAAATAAAACTTAAATTAAATAACACACTAAATTTCAGGTTGGAAATCTGTCTGAGGGTGAAGAGTACACATTCAGAGTGATAGCTGTCAACGAGGAAGGCAACTCAGAGCCAGGCAAGCAGAGTGGCCCTGTTGTCGTGGAAGAACAAGCCAACAAACCCGTAATGGACTTGAGTGGTGTGAGAGACATTACAGTGCGCGCAGGAGAGGACTTCTCCATACACGTACCTTTCATGGCTTTCCCTCAGCCGGCCGCCTTCTGGTTTGCTAACGATTCTATTATTGACGACAGCGATAGCAGAGTCCATAAACAGGTGAGTTTAGTTAAAACACTTTTCTTGTTTATAATTTGTAGAAAATATTCTTATATTACTATCCAATAAATGTTCTTACATAGGTCTGTGCCATTAAATTTGAGGAAACAGACTTATCAGAACCCATCCATTTTTCAATTTTGAAATTCGAACTAAATTAGGAAATTTGAATTTCATAAAATTACTGTACGAAATGTACGATACATATGTTTACAAGAGATGTGTCTATTTGATTAGGATTCTAATTATTAAGAGGTACAGGTGGGAAACTATACAGAATTTTACTTTTTACCCTGCTTGACAGTTGAACAGCTATAAGAAGAATAGTTATGAGAAGAACACCGAAGTACATTAAGAACACCAAATTTACTATATTTTAATCTAAATAAAGCAATGGTTATCAAATGAAATTTCAGAACGATCTTAGTAGTCAGATTGATTGTGATTAACACAAATAATAACAAATTGAATTTCAGTTGACGTCCAATTCTGCAAGCATAGTAGTGAAAAACTCACAGCGATTGGACGCCGGTCAATACCGACTTCAACTGAAAAATCCGGCAGGTTTTGACACCGCCACACTACATGTCAGAGTATTGGACCGTCCTCATCCTCCAGAGAACCTGCACGCTGATGAATTCGCAGGTATTTATTTTAAATTAGGTACCTATATTAAAAAATTGCACTCAATACTTGGAGTCCTTTTCTATGCTACAGTGTGTACTTATCATTCAGTGTTGGACAGTGAAACATCAAACGCTTCTAAATACAAAGTAAGAAAAAGTTTTTGAAACCGATTAAACGGAGATAAAAAGTTTTCGAAAAGAAAAGGAGAGTTTTCAAAAACGAAGGACTATTCAAATGTTTTTTTTTTTCCACAGGTGACTCACTTACTCTGTACTGGACCCCCCCGCGGGACAACGGAGGTTCTGAAATTACCAACTATGTGGTCGAGAAGAAGGACTACAACTCCTCTGTTTGGACCAAGGTAAATTATAATATTATTGATGACGATATTATAATATTATTGATACGAGTAGTTTTCAATGTTTTGAATATATTAGTGGGTTGATGAATGGTAACCCATTCAAGTCCTAGCCTCGCTGGAGGTTGCTTAACTTCAGTGACAGTCTACAAGGTTAACAGAGTTAGTTCATTAAAATAAGTTAAAACACGAATTCGATAGTCACAATAACTTACTGTACCTACTCGTATATTCGCAGGTTTGCGTTCATAATATGTGTATTACATTAAATTGATTTAATATTATGAGTTATTATTTCTTCTTTTTTTTTTAATTGACTTAGACCAGGGATGTCTGAATCAGCAAGAAAAACAGTTCTATATTATTTTTAAATATTACATTCGTGTTTTCGACTTGACCCATCTTTTTTCATTTTAATGTTAAATACTCTACTTGTAAACCTCATCTATGTTTTGGTTTTTCTCCTTGTCTTTATTAGGTGAGCAGCTACGTCACCACACCGTTTGTTCGTGTGAGAAACCTGCAAATCGGAAGCACGTACGAGTTCCGAGTTATGGCAGAGAACCAGTATGGACTATCCAAACCCGCCATGACAATTGACCCCATTAAGGCGAAACATCCTTTCGGTGAGTATATCTAATGCATTAAGACTTATTAAATTATTGTTTCTTTTTATTTACAGACAAAAAATATAATTTAAAAGACAAAAAATATTTAAGAAATATAAATATACCTACATTACTTATAAACTTGGGTTCTTGTTGTACAATATTAGGGAAAATTAATGACTAAGACTGTACCAGGTTCTATTGTAAGATGTTTGATCATATAAAAGAACAAATATGTTATTAATACAATTGGATTTTTCTCTGATTTAATAGATGTTCCTGGAGCACCAGGGGCACCAAAAGGTGTTGACTCATCAGAAGACAGTATCAGTTTGGTCTGGAGTAAACCCAGACATGACGGTGGCTCTCCAATCCAACGCTACATTGTGGAGAAGAGACTGCTGAGCGACGACAAATGGACCAAAGCCTCTATGGCTCACATCCCTGACACCAGTCTCAAGTATGTATTATGTGGGTGTTTTCGGATCCAGATACTCGGTCTGAGAACATACAGTGCTTGTATGCCATGGAATATTACGATTCTCTTTAAAAATCAGTAATGAACCATAAAGGGGCATTTGAACCTCCAACCGGATTCATATTTTACAACATTATTGTAATATCAGCTCTCCAGCTGAAATCGTTCAATAGTTATTTCTTGTGACAGAAGTCGTACGGATCCAGATACTCTGTCTGAGAACATACAGTGCTTGTATGCCATGGAATATTACGATTCTCTTTAAAAATCAGTAATGAACAATAAAGGGGCATTTGAACTTCCAACCGGTTTAATATTTTACAACATATTAGAATATCAGCTCTCCAGCTGAATCGTTCAATAGTTATTACTTTTGACAGACGTCGTACGTCGCGTGACTTACGAAATTTGGCTATTAAAGAAGGATTCATAGTTTATCAAAAGATTCAGATAATCTGACCTAGTTTTTCCGTTTCCGGAATGACATGGATGTAAAGGTACAGTGCCCTGAAGTAATGCGAAAGCGGTTTCGGGGCACAACTACTTTTTTTAACAAACAAAAAAATACCGAGGAAGATTCAGCGAACCAATCACTCTTAATCAGTTGTAGCGGGAGCTTCCTTACTCCTACTCATGGCACTTTCTTGCTCATGCATAAGAAACTGACAATCAAGGTATTAAAAGGCACGAGAAGTGAGCAGACAATTGAGGCGTTTACAATTTTGTCTTTCCCCATTTCTGCTCACATTGACAGATGTGAGCTACAAAACATTATGTTTGTACTTTAGTTCTGTTATTTTTATTGGCTATTGTATTTAGAATCACTAACTCAATTAACAAGGAAGAAAAGAAGTAGTTTAATATGTTTTCCCATAATTAGCAATTATTTTATTGAAAATTTGACTTTTTCAAATTGATATATTATTTTTCCTCCTAAAGTACATGCTTCGAAACTTACCCTTAATTTTGAGTTTGTAGTAAAGCATATAATCGTACAGTAAATTAAAACCAGTAGCCGAGTGGTCACGTCAAAACTATTAGCATAGTTTATCAAGTGAGGTACGACCATGAAAATATTCATATTCACATTGTTCACCCACCCGTGAATTGTTCGATAACTTTGCCCTAAAATTTTAAACCGAATATTTATGTAGTGTGTTCAATTTCTGTAGTTATTCAACACAGTATTGTTTTATTTCAATAATATTCAAAATGTAGTTACTTTAATATTTATTATATAAATATGTAGTTACAGCTCACACATGTAGTTATTTTATTAGTAACTGATCATATATTTTAGATACCTAAACTATCCACCTTTGTAAGACGTAGTTGAAAAGGTATCCTTCAATGATTCCAGTATACTAATTGATACTTTCTTGTAAATAAACCCTGTATATACTGTAAAGGCTTCTACGTATGTTTATTCCCAACAGAGTGACGAGTCTTATTGAGAATCATGAGTACGAGTTTAGGGTGTGTGCTGTGAATGCTGCAGGGCAGGGACCATGGAGTTCTTCCTCGGATATCATCATGTGCTGCGCTCCTCCCTGTAAGTATTTTAAGTATGAAAAACCATTTTATCCTGCCCAAAACAAGTTATCAAGATCCACAAATTGATAAAAATATGTACATTTATCTGACCGCACTATTTTAAAATTCGTTTATATATATCTATAAAAAAAAAAAAAAAAAAATACTTCCGATTTCTAATATTAGAAATTTTTCGGAAGTAATAGAAAAAAATCTGGTGTAAACATCACACGACTTTCCTTATCATAATTATAAGGAATTGGAACAGGACCAAAAGACACTGGTGACTCAAAGGTAACATTTAGCTAAAAATCAATATCAAATTTGTAATCAGCACCTCAAAATCATTGGATTTGATATGTCACAACCCCCATCTACGATAAATAATAAAAAAGTTAATCAAAGCGGGTCCCCCTCGAAATACCGGTAAATTGGGGCCGCCGAGGTCCAAAAAGTTCAAGATATCAAAAAAATGATTAGAATAGACCCCTATTATTTTTAATCTAAGACATAGTTGTTCTCTAACTTTTTTTGTATCTTTAACCAATTCAAAGAAGCGGCGCTTGCGGCCAATATTTGCGGTCCTGCGGCCGCAGTCTGCGGCCGATTGCAACCAAAAAATTCGTGGTTTGTCTGGTGTATAAAAATAATTACCATACCAAATTTCAAGTCTCTAGCTCTTACCGTTCTCGAGATATCCTGTTCACACACAGACAGACAGACAGACAGACGCACGGACCAATGGCTGAAAACAACTTTTTTGGTATCCTGAGGCTATAATTCGTCCAGAAATGTGAAAAACTGGGTAGGTCAAATTTTCGACGAATACAATACTTTCCTTATTATAGGATAAGGAAAGTAAAAATAAAATAATAAGAATTCAGGATTTACTGAGGAGCATCTCCATAATTACATTATATTTTTAACTTTAGGTGCTCCCAAGATTACAAGTGACCTGAGCATCCGAGACATGACAGTTCTAGCGGGTGAGGAGTTTACGATCACCGTTCCCTTCAGTGGAAGACCCAAGCCCACACCTGTGTGGAATGTCAACGGAGACGAAGTGTCACCGGATGGACGCATCAAATTTGAGACGTCCGAAACTCAAACCATCTATAGGAACAAGAGCGCCAAACGATCCACTGATTCGGGAAGCTACACCATCCAGCTGATCAATACAGTGGGATCAGACTCCGCCTCTTGCAAAGTCTACGTTGTAGGTAAGCACCTCGTTACAATAACATTTTTTTCTTAAAAAATCCTCTCATTGCTCATCTAGACCTTATAAGGACTTTTCAATGTAATGTGTTTATTTTATTTATTTATTTACACTTTATTAGGTAATAGGACATATTATATACAATACAAATAATTACAAATGAAAATACAATATACAATATAACAGAAAGAAAAAATAAATAGATATATACATAATATATGTCCTAACTAAAGTGCGGGGTTATTGCCTTAGGCAATCTCTTCCACCCAACCCTTTATCAGAAAAAAAGAAAAAAAAATCACGTTTACATGTATATTACGACGAAATGTACTGTACTATCAATTTTTGCAAATGAAATTTAACCATTCTATTTCATGCAACTCTTTCCAGACAAGCCTTCACCACCGCAAGGTCCACTAGACGTGTCTGACATCACACCAGAAAGTTGTTCTCTCTCGTGGAAGCCTCCTCTCGATGATGGAGGATCACCCATCACTAACTATGTGGTGGAGAAGTACGAGGCAGCTACTGGAGTAAGTAATATAATGTAATGTAGCCTTTATTTGTACAATTAAATTTACACACAACATAAATACATAGTATATGTACAACTTTGTACAACATAAATACATAGTATATGTACAACTTTGTACAACATAAATGCATCTTGTACAAAATCAGATTAATATCTGAGGCCTCGCATAATAGTAATATAATACGCAGTGTAAACTTGTGTATTTTTTCGAACTCTTCAAATTTGATTTACGTGCACCAGTTTTACAAAAGGATTTAAAGGATTCAGTTAGAAAACACAAAATTCTATTTAATGTAGAAACGTTTCATTTATATTGCCTGACTTACATAGTACTAACTGGTGCACGTACAAGATATTTCGAGAATGGTTAATGCTAGAAAACTTTTCGTTGAAATCCAAGCCATCTATGGCAGATTTTTTCTTACTTGCTAATTTTTTTCATATAAAAGACACACATAAAATGGGATAAAAGACACACTTCCTTTATAAGTCCATTAATATCTTCCTTTCAGTTTTGGTCAAAACTCAGCAGTTTCGTGCGGTCCCCAATGTACGATGTGTTTGGTCTGGAAACAAACAAACAATATCGGTTCAGAGTTCGCGCCGAGAACCAATACGGCGTCTCCGAGCCTTTGGAATTGGACAATTCTATCACGGCCAAGTTCCCATTCACAGTACCGGACGCTCCGGGCCAGCCTCAGATTGTAGATTGGGACACGAACAACGCCACTCTCATGTGGGACAGACCTCGCACAGACGGTGGTTCCAAGATTCAGGGCTACAAAGTAGAATTCAGGTATGCATTTGAATTTACAGAGGATTTGGAATTCGATTTAAGAAACAGATGTTTTGTGTCCTTTTCTGAACCAGTGTGGTAAGGTGGTAATTTTATTTGTTTTAAAAATCAATTTTT